>VXBH01000321.1:864467-918863 GCA_013400035.1 Rynchops niger | reverse complement strand
GGGGGAATGGGGGAAGAGAAGCACTCCTTCATATTTCCCGAGGAAAATGAAAAAACACAAAACCACAAAACTTACCTCTCATCTGCTGCTTTTCCTTTTCCGAGCCCTCCCGCCCCTTGGGGCCGCCCCCTGCGGCGCCCCGCTCCGCCACCAGCCCTTCCAACTTCTTCCTCTTCCCCCCCTCTTTTCGCCCTCTTGCCGTGGTAGCGCCGCGCAGGCCACGCGCAGGCGACGTCTCGCGGGCAGCGCGCGCGGGAGCCGAGGCCGGCGGGGCGCGCGGCGCCGTCATTGCCGGGTCTGGCGGTCGGCGGGGACCCGCTGGGGGCCGGCGCCGAGGGGCACCTTCCCCCTTCCCCCTCGACCTCCTCCGCCTTCAGCGACGAAGGGGCCGCCCGGCTTCCCCGCAGCGGCTCTCGGCGGCGGGCCGTGACCCCTCGGGAGCTACCATGGACAGGACCGCCGTGGCGAAGATGGGAGCGGTGGCCAGCGCCAGCGTGTGCGCCCTGGTGGGCGGGGTGGTGCTGGCCCAGTACATCTTCACCATGAAGAAGAAGACGGGCAGGAAGACCAAGATCATCGAGATGGTACGTGGTGAGAGGCGGAGAGCGCGGGGAAACGACGCTGAGGAGGCCGGCGCCCCTTCGCCCTTCTCCTTCTCCTCAGGCCGGCGCCTCCTTGGTGGGCCCGTTCCCCCAGTGCCACCCCAGTGGACGCAGGCCCCACACAGGCCACCCTCAAATACCAGCCCCTTGCCCAAAGCGCAAAGCGAGTCCCTTCTCTGTCACCTGCGGGCCCTACAGCTCCTGCTGTTGGCAGTTCGTCTGCTGGCTGATGCCAAAAGTTAAGATGGGTCTCCCTTTCCAGATGTTGGGGGCTGTCTGTGTCTTGTGTCCACCCCTTGAGGCGATGGGGCAGAAGAGGGGTGTCGAGCCCAGGTTCTGGTCATAAGGACAGACGCCAGAGGCAGGAGCAGCTATTCCACCTCAACACGGTCCGCTAGCACTAAAAGCATCTGCTCCGTCGTGTCCTGTCTGGCCCATATGTAAAGGTATAGGTCTTGGTGGTAATTTAAAAGCCTGCTTGTAGCTTCTTTAAAAGAAAAGGGGGAGGGAAGCGTGTTCAGCGCTCTGTTGAAACTGGGAAGCAATCTCTGTTCACAGTTACTATAAAAGGAAGCTGGAGCTCTCTCTCTACTGCGCTCGTTAAACTTGTTATTTAGGGTATTATTTAAATATCTGCTTATCAGTAACTGGGTGGTAAAAGGTCTTAGTTTAGACAATATGCTGGTTACGTTGAAATCCTTCAGAATTTGAGTTTACGATTTGGACGCTGCTATACTGAAGAACTGAACTGAAATCAAGTCACTTATGTTAGCCAGTGGATATTTTGTGATCTCCCCTGCAAAACCTTACTAAAAGCTCAGATTTATTTTTTTTAATTATACATGGAAACAGATTTTGCTGAGAACTGGGATCCTGTATGTAAATGGTGAGCTATCTAATTCCTCACTTGGCTGTGTGATGCAACACTTGCCAGTGGAAGTCATACAGTGCAATTTGCAATAATGTGTGCCCAGAGAAGAATTCCGCTGTGTGTTTTTTACTAATCATAAAGTCATCACACTTGCTGTTGAAAAAAATATTTGAATGCTGTTCCTAGTCATTAGTCCTGTCATTCAACAATTTGGAGGGGGTTGTCTTGCTTTTTGGTTTCTGTGGGCCCACTTACAACAACAGCTTGTGGGAAAATGGAAAGTTTGGATTGCCACTTTAAAGAGGTTTTAGATCTCGCTCTAAAAAAGGGCTCTGGACTCTGTAGCAGGATTTTACAAAACTCATTTGAAAACTTAGAGTAATACTAGAAATTACTTTAGAGTTATGTGGACAATTAAATAACATGTAAAAGCCTGATCATCAAACACTCAAAAGGCAGATCCAATAGTTCCACCAACTCCTATTGACAATATTCCATTTGAGCTGTAATTCAGGAAGTGCCTAATAAGTGGTAAAGATGTATTTGTACTAGCATTCTGTACAGTGTTTAAATGGTGTTTTGGCTGAGAAGACTTTAACTTTTATCTTTGTTGCAAAGATTTTGCCTTTGGTAGGGAAAAAAAATTGCTACACCAATGTTAAATTGATTTCTGGTAAGTGAATTTCTGAAGTATGTATTTCAGATAATGTTTTCCGAGCTATGTCCTTAGACAGAGATCTGTGATCCTAAACAGATACTTCAAAAAATTCTGCTTGTATGATTAGAGCCTTTCTCAAGTTTAAATTGCAAGAGAAAACCAAAGCTTGTCCAAAGCGTGCCCGCCTTCTCATACTGAAACGTTTTACCAATTGGATACAACACATTAATACTACCTGCTCACTTAGAGAGCTAGCATTTCAACCGATATTCAAGTTGGCAGCTTCCTCAGCAAACAAACATCTTTAGTTCACCAGCTGCAAGTCTTCTTTCTTCCTCAAGGAGTATTTTCAGTGGACATGTAATCAGACTGTGAAATTTCTTTGAAATAAGTGAAATAGCTATGTAAACTTCATACCAAGGAGTTTAGTTTGTCAAATAAGGGCAAAAATGTGTTTGTTTTACTTGAATATGCTGCATTCTGGAGAACTTCCTGAAACAGTTTTATCCACCAATGTAGATTTGATTCAGCATTTGTAATTTACAAAACACTGTATCTGTTCTAGTTTATCACGAGGGAGACTTTCCTTTGAGCGTTGGGGAGAAGGTGCTGTTTCCAGTCTGTAATTTAGTGTTAGTTAGGGTGGTGATGGGGAACAATACTGCTTTATTGAAATGTGTTTTTTCTAGTACACAAGTTACTATACCAGGCTAGTCTTCTGTTTTAGATTAAAATTGCCGGATTGGTTTTTTATTTTCTGCAGACTTTTTTGGTTCAAGTTTTCTTTGGGGAACATTACACTTCAGTTTTATACCCCCATTAGACTCATAATTACCTTGATTTAGGACTTTTATCAGAATCAGTAGGGAGCAGGCCTATTTACACCTTAGTTATGTGACTTAATTCTCACCAATAAAATATTCTTTCATTATAATTAAATACAGCATTTTTTTTTTACTTGTTAAAATAAAATCAGATAAATATAAGACCCAAATGTAAGTGAAAAACTGACTTATAGCAGTGTTTAATGCTAAAAAGACAGTGACCTTTACAAATCAAATAGAATATCTCTAAGACAAGTTAATGTCAGGGATTATGAAACCAAGGATGTTTAATGTGAAGAAAAGTGGAAGGGATTCTCAAGCATTGTGGAAAATATAATGGTAACCTTGTTTCCTTGTTGAATGATAAAAATCAAGAAATTTTAAACTATCTATCTCACATTTGAGTAGATGAATTCTTTAGCAAAGTAATTAGCCTGGTACACAAATTTAAGCTTAATAAAGACAGCATAAAACTACTGCATCTTATTTGGAAGCAAAGGTTTAAATTTGGAATTAAAGTATTAGTATTTTGTCCTTATTGACCATCTGAAGTTTGCAAATAGGGAGCTTCCCTTAGGCACTGATAAATGTAGACAGAGTTAGTTCAGCTCCACTTCTGAAGTAACAGAGGCTTTAATAGTAAATATATAGCCAGTCATGTGAAGTTTTACACTGTGTGTTAAGAAATAACTATCATCTCCCAAAGCCTTCTGTATTACTTTGCACAGCCAAATTGCCATTTCTGTGACACTGTAAAAGTATTCCTGCAGTCAGGTGAAGGCAAAAGTTAGCTGCAAGGTTGCTAACTTTAATTAAACAGGTTAATAATTAGATTCTTAAAATAACTTACTAGATAATGTTTGATAGCTACTTTAAAAAGAGATTAAACCTTACAGTAACACTCAATCTTTTGGATTTTTCAGGCCCCAGACAAGTTTGCAATGAAGTTGTGGATCCTTAGATAGTGAATCAATTCTACTGACAATAGACTTCTGTTTCTTGCTTACTCTTTGTGAAGCCTCTTAGAAACTCAGCAGAAAACGGATGTTCACAAACTGAAGTGAAAAATGTTGCCCAAATCTTTCAAAAATACTCATCTGTAAGGAATAGCCCATGCTAACTAAAATTTGGGGTTAATGTAAGAAAAACTGCTTAATGGAATAACAGTATTTTTTGTTGTTTGTTTTCACCTTGGATTTTTTCAGCAGCTTCTTTCTCACTCTATTTTTGGAGCTTTTTATTGTATTTAATTTATAAGGATGAGAAACATAATAGAGCTGTTTGAAAACAGAATAGCAGAATATCTTAAATTCAGACTTATTCTCTCAGGTTTGTTTTCCAGAAAACTGGGCAAACGCTGAGTTTCATTTGTCTATTTCTCCATTCTGTCCCTGGAGTGAGAGGATCTAATTACCTGAAAGACTTTGTATCAAATTCCAACAGCAGCAAATTAAAAAGCAATTTAAAAAAAGCGGTTTCTCATTTTACAGGAAACTTTTCAACCAGCCATTGTTAAGTGTCTCTGGCCAGTTTCCTTTTTAATATTTTGGGGAGGAAAAGAAAGGCATGGATTTTTTCAGTATTAGAATTTACCTGGAGAGGAATAAGCAAATGAATAAGTGAGGTAACTGCTATTTATCTACTTCCCTAAGAAATAAAGGAATATATTCTGTGAATGTGAATGTCATAGGGTCTGTGTGGGGAGATTTTTTTTATCATTATTTTCTTTTACTTGCCCGTCTCTGGCTTCTTGTTTCATAGGGCATCAGAGCGTTTGTGCCACAAATGAAAGATACAGACCTTTACAACTGGCAGCAATCACGTACCACTCCACTTCTTTATTCTTGTCTTGGTGCTAGTAACTAGTTGTTATAGTAACTGTGACGATACTCTGGCATGAGGCACTGATGACCAAGTGGAGAATAAAGTAAAGGAGTATGTAATATGTAGCATACATATTCAAGAATCTAAATGGCTAGTACGTCAAACTCCTTCATGCATAATTTTTCCCTTACAAAGATGAATGAGAGTTTAGGCCTGAGCAAACTGGAATCAATAGGAGGAGAAGGGAAGGAACATGGACTCTCTCTAATGATACCACTGCAGGACATTGTCACTTTCTGGGTGTTGCAGTGATAATATTTAAAATGTCATGACCTTGAGAGCTATTCACTGATGTGATCCATGTGGCAATAATATTATTCCAAAAGAACAGTGCTGTGATATGAACCTAGATAGTGAAAAGCAGAAGAACTCCTGAGACCTAATACTGCCACTACCTATTGACGTGGACTGAGAGCCCTTAAATTACTAGTGACTAGAGTATTAGAATAATTTTTAGAATATTGTTAAAATTTTAAAACCAAGTTAAACTTGATATGAGTTGACATTTGGAGTTGTCATCTAACTATTTCTATAAAACTTGGTTTCTGTTTAGATGGTATTCCTCAATAGAAAAATCACACTGACAAAGTGATAAACACCAGCATTACTACAAGAAGGTTGTGTTGCCTACAGGCTTTTTGCACAGATAATCATAATATATAAATAACCTAGAATGTGGCTTGTAAAGCAAGTTTACACCAGCCAGGAAAAACACTTAAGCATAGTTCACGTCGATACAAATTTGATACTAGTAATAGGTGTTTATTCTCACTGTAAAATAATTCATTTGGAAATTTTAAAAATTCAGATCCCAGGAGAAGAAAAATTGATGCAATTTCAGTGTTTTCATCTAACACTGCTAAGCATCAAAAAGTAGTCTACTCTACAGATTATGTTCATGCTAATATTTTACTTCATTTAGTATGATAAGCCAATACTAAATGTAACTGTCTGTTTCAGAAGTAGGTTTTAATTTCCTGAAATTGCTGCTGCCTTTTTTGTTTCAATTCAGTAGGTATTGAAACATATATTCTTCAAAAGAATGGGTATGGGAAGATCAATTAAATCTTTAATTCTGCATTAGTTTCTTTAAAACTTATTTATTGTAGTTATAACGGTTATCAAAAACATGATAATGAACTACACCTGAAAATTGTGCTCCAAGTAGTAAATACATGTAAATATCAGAACACAATATATATTGTACGTATAAGCTCAGAAGAGCTTGTTTTCTGCTTTCTTTTATCTTTTGTATAATGTCTTTCTCTAAGACAGAAAAGCAATCTTTCAGTGAATGGTTCTGCTCTGGAATATATTTACCTTTAAATAAATGCTTAGTATGTGTTAAGTCATACTTTCAAGTGATTCTTCTCCTCTTTGCGTTAACTCTTGATTATTGGTTGAGCTATAATGGCAGCGGTTCTATTAAACTCTTTTTATGGATTAAGACCAATAGCAAATACTGCAAGTATTAAACGTGTTACCTTTAACTGCCAAACAATATAAGTAGTAAGAAGGTTTTTTAATTGTCTGAATACACATATCATCGCAAATTTGTTCATATTATGAATTAAGGTTCCCTAGCATTTCAACAGTCAGTCTTGAGCTAACAAGAACTACCAACTTTTATAAAAAATATCTTAATTGATTAATATAGGCATTGAAGAGACCCAGGGTATGGATTCATGCATTTATAGGCAGGAGAATACTAGCTGTAAATTCAATAGCAATTTTTAATGAACTTGTAAATGTAACAATGTCACAATTTCAGTAATCCGGAAGCTTTTTTTAAAATACCTGAACTTTGGAAGTTCTTTCCTTAAAAAAAAAAAACAGAATAGCTGCCTCTTACAATTTATTTTCACTTCAATGAATTGTGTAATGCAATGCTTCAAGCCGTCAGCCTTCTTTCTTCCCTCCTTGTGTGCATCCACAAGCATATTTTGTGCAAGTATACTACAGCATACTATTTACTTATTATGAAGAATAAGTCTTGGAGAGATTTTCAGGAAAAGTATTGGAAAGAAGCAGAGTGTTAGATTTTATTGCTATAATACAGTGCATTTGTCAGGTGGTAATTAATTTTCAAGATTTAAATTTTAGCTGGTTGACCTGCAACAGACAGTGTAGAGCAGCAGGTGGCACTAGCGTGAATATTGTATCGGTTTGCACAGTAGGTCTCTGAAGATGGATAGACCCTATTTTGTAAATGATCTGTCATTTAAGAAATCCTGTCCCACGATGACTGGCATTTCTTGGCCACTACCTAACTCCAAATCAGACTCGTACAACTGAACCGCTTCTGCATGCAGAGGCCTAGAGTCGCAGCTATGTCTCTGTTGCCTGTCAGATGCTCAGCACTGAAATTTGGCCAATCCCATCACATGCTAAGTGCAGCTGAGAGGCAGAAATAGCTCACAACTGTTCTTCCTGGCCTCCTTTCTTAACCAGCGTGTGCAAAGAGATATAAGGCCAGATAAGACTGGGCAAGAGAGTTGGGTAAGTATACTGTCATGGAGGACGCGGAAAATAAAAGTTAGGACGTGAAGTCTGACTTTTCCCCTGGCCTTCTTGCAGTCACGTGCTGTGCAGCAGTTGATCTGTAGTGACTATTTCTTCCTGTGGCAGAGGTCTTCGTATCGCAGTAATGTTGACCAGTTGCCTGGACGTCAGCCGCTTTCTCTTACCCGAATGTAATCAAGGCCAAATGGTCAGCTGCTGTAAAACATCGGAGAACTTAAAAAGATTGCGGTAGGCAGATTTTTAGTCCCACGTCAATCATGCAGCAGTGTGACTGGCACTGTGCCATTAAGTTGGAATCTGTGGCTGTTGTGTTGAGTCACCTCTGTCTTAGGTTATTTGTGAGGAGTTTCTGACTGTTTAAGAAAAAAAAAAAATCAGTGCTTATTAAAACTAGAGTGTTTTACTTGAATGTTAAAAAAAGATGAGGCATTTTTCAGTACAAGTAGACACCTGCTTAAGGTTGGAGCACTCAGGTCAAAGAATACACTAAAAGTAGTTGTATTCTTTTTGTTCAGTAATGTTACAAAAGAATACAGAACTGCACTGACTGAGACAATAATTACCAAAAAAATGTTAATAACACTTCTGTAAATTATGTAAATAATGCCTATTGCTAGAAGGAAATGTGGCTTAAAAAAAAAAGACTTAATTTATTTAATTTGTAAATTATTTTTTTAAAAGGGGTGGGGCAAGGCCCCGACTTGGACACTGATGATTCACTAAGTGTCTGAATGTAGAATTTCAGACTTCTTGAGATGGTTTTGCTGCCAAGAAAGATTCCTTTTCAAATGTACTTGTTCTTACTTGTTTCCCTGCTCATTAGTTGTAGCTTCCTTCCTGCACCCTTATATAAAGAACTGTTTGTCTGCTTTGCAGATCACTGAAATAATCCAAGATTATTGGAGCTTTTGGTTTTACCTAGGATTTTGTTTTACTCCACCTTAATGGTGACAGAATGAATACCACTGAAATGTGCCATTAATCCTGTTCCTTTAAAGCTTCCCCTCTTTGTTGAAAACTTACTAGATATCAGACTAAATGTGTAATTTTTACACTTAGCAGTTATTAAGGCAACATTTATTATGCTGGATTGCATCTGCCTTTGCAACGTAAATCAGTTATGGATGACCTTTATCTGGTCTACATGTTACCTCGAAAAAAATTTATGTAAAACTGAAGGGTAGGAATAAATACAAGGCAGTAGCAGTACTGGTATATTAGCAGTAGTAGTAGTATAGTAAAAAGTATAGTAGTGATAGTACAAATTGGATTTGAACATGTCCTATCTCACTTCCAGAGGGCAAATGCACAGACACAAGAAATAAGGAGCATCCAGTTACATCTTTGAGTGAATCTAGCAGTCAGAAACACCCATAAAACAATGAGATACAGAGGCAAAACAATCCATCATGCCTCAAGTCATCATGCTGTCTGTTACCTTTAAAATGAGTGTATTGTAGCTGTATTTCATCATTAGACTTAATGCTTATTTTTTTCAAGAAGTTTAAAGAAGTGTCTGTACTCAATGAGATCCTAACAGTTAAAAACTTACTTAGTCTCAACATGTAATTTTAATTGGGATATTGTATTAGCACTACATTCTTCCATCAGAATTGTAGTGTTTTGGAATGCATTGTAGATTAAACTTTGTCCTGCTGACTTTGCTTTCAAACTGAGTCCCACAACTCCACCATTCAAGGGTCAGAGTTTATTTGATCTAGATACAGCATTCTTAGGCTTAGTGAAAAAAAAATCTAAGCAGATGTTTTTTTTCTTAGAAGCAGATAAGAGAAGAAGAGAATCAGCAGTGAATGCTTCAGTCCAGGCCTTGGGCTTAATGCAAATTCCATTCTAGACAGTGTTACATGGGAAGATTCAAGGGAAACAAGTATTTGTAGTAAATTATTTCAACTTATGTGCATTATGCATGCAAAATGTTGCAGATGCCCCATCCCTGGAAGTGTTAAGGCCAGGCTGAATGGGGCTTTGAGCCCGCGGGCTCGGAACTAGATGATCTTTAAGGTTCCTTCCAAGCTAAAACATTCTATGATTCTATGATATAAATACATATAGGGTATTTAATTTTAAAAAGTATACATGCAAATGTACAGTTTGGGGAAAAAATAGTATAGGTCATCAAAATTATGTTATTATGCAAGGTGAGATTTTGCACACCTGATAGATAATTAAGAATTTATAAATACACCGCAGTATCTAGGTACTGCCAGTTCTTAGAATTCTATACTCTTTGCCTTGGTATTTTGAAGAAGGATTAGTTGTACCAACAACCTCACCTGTAAGCATTCTTTCAGTAAGCGTTAGATTCTGTGTAACATGAGAGGGAAGCAGATCTTTCAGATAGCCAGACTCCAAGATCTATCCTGTTACCATAGCAGTATTAAATGAAAATGAGAATACCACTCAAATTCAAAAATTCTTATTTGTCAAAAATGAATTTTCAGTATCTGAAAAAGAACTGGTAGACAAAAGGAAGGATAGGGTAAAAAAATAAGATACTTGAAATTAAACTGAAGCACTATCATGAAGAGCAAGAGATTCTCCCTGTCGTCACATGTTACAAAGACAGAGTGTTGACTTACTTTCCATGAATGGTCTTGCCTGATACAGATAGTATCGTCTGTCTAGCAGTGGTGTGTAGCAGAGGCCCAGGGAAAGCCCAGGAGCAAGTCGTCACAATTTTTTTTTCCAGAATGATTTACCAGCCTCCAGCAGCTTGTATGTCAGGGTCAGTGTCTGTAACTTAAGATGAGGTTTTTTCATGTTGTTATCCAGTACCTTTTTAAGGCTGTGTAAACTTACAGTGTCACCAGAAAGGAATTCCACATCTTACTACTTTGCTTAATTGTGTGACCTGTAGCTGACTCCTTTGATTTGTTTGGTTGTGCCTCCTGTTAATTTTAGTTGATGACCTCCTACACTGGAAGAGATAGTGAACAATCTTTCCCTATTAACCTTTTCTATGCCATCCAGTCATTTCTTTTCCAGGCTGATGAATCCGTTATATTCAATTGTTCATTGTGTGGAAGCTTTTCATATCATAGCTTGTCTTTACTCCCCTTCTCAGGGCCTTTCCCAGTTCTGCTCTATTCCCTGTAAGGTAGGGAAACCAGAAGTGCATTTGGTATTTAAGTTGCAAGTGCATAATGGATTTATAAAGAGGGCTATCTGGAAAGCATTGGTAAGAATAGGCAGAAGTGAAATGTAAGTATGAAGGCCAAGAAAAAAGGCTCAGTTTTCTTGTGCCCTGGATTGAGTGAGTGTTGCAACCTTGATTTCTTCTTCTAACTCTAGTGCTTTAGAAGCTATTTGTAAAATTTAAGCATAATGTAAAAACTTGTTAGTATTGATCTGAGCTGGCTTACATTTAGAATATTTTTATGTTCTTTTTTGGCAAGGGGAGGAGAGGAGCAGTTAAGAAAAAAATGCCAGATTAAATTCTGGCTCACGTCGGATGTCATTTATAGACTGGTATTTCCAAGATAGATGGTTGCTGACTGAAGAACACTTGAATATTTCCAGATACTCAGTAATTACTAAACAATACATAGCTTTTTTTTCTTTTTTTTAACCTACCAGTTTCAAAGGTTAATTTTCTCCAAAGTGAGTCAGTGGGAGCAAAGCACAGAGATGAGGTGATTGCCCTAACATACAATCAGAGGCAAAAGATGCCTGCCCTCAGCTGTATTCATTCAATCCCAGAATCATCAGAACTGGTTCTATATGGTTTGTACCCCATATATTCTCTCAGAAAGAGACTAAATTTTTTCCTGGAGTAATAACTGACAGGAGGAGATCACATGAAATACTGGAAATCCAGGCCCTAGTTACTATTAGTTCTTCATAGACTAGATTCCATAGAGGATTTGAAATATTGCATGAAGCGTCGACTTCTGTTGCCAGAGTTGTTACAGTTCTGTCTGAGTTTTGTAATGTGTAGCAATACCTCTGTGTTTGAGAAATGCCTTTGATTAACATGTAAGTCCATCCAAAACCTCTTACCCCTATGTTCTTCTACCCGGACTTCAAGATACCAAGTCCGCAATGCATTTGGCTTGCCTTCATTCCTACTTTCTCATAAGATTCAAAATGTCAGTTGCAATTTACCGTCAGCAGAGATCTCTGCTTTTAGAGTGGTTTTGTAAGCACGAGAGGAAGGTGCATAAGGGACAATGATGCTGCAGTATCTTTATTCTCTCATCTGAACAATCAGTTCCATATAGAATTGCAAGTCGTGGCTTCCTACATTTTTCTAATTGATGCTAAAATTCTATTCATTTTAGATTTCTACAACTGCAGAAACTGTTTGGTTTGTTGTTTTGTTTTGTTTTTTTTTTTAAAAGCAAAGCAAAGCACACAACCCCTCATTCTAATCCTGACCTCATAGACCTTTATAGAGTAACCACCTTGAGAGATCATTAAACCAGAATAATTTATCTCACTGCATGACCTTAACATAAGCTAATCATTGTTCTTCTCCACTGCGTAAAACTTTTGATTAGTCCTCGTGAAACTGAGATCTACCCCATGCTTAAAACATGCACAGTTATCTTGCTGAATTAAAATGTGTCTTTATATAGCCTTATTTTTTTAATGAACAACAGGGGTTTTACCAAGATACCGCTTTTCAATGAGAGCAACATCGTTGTGATTGTTATAATAAAAACAACAATAAATACTTGAGAAGTTTAGTGGTTCTTTATACATTTGAATGTATACATTAGCACTGATAACTTTATGTGTTCAATACAGTCATAAATGGTGAGACTATAGACAATCACAAGTTTTCTCTTGTATTATAAAGAAAAATTGATCAGATCTAGAAAATCTCTAGCAAACAAAGTTGCTAAATACGTCTTGTGATGCAGTGTTTACCTTCTCTAATCTATTCCATGCATGCATTTATTTTTACCTTTTTAAAATATGATAGCAAAAGAAATTTTCAGCTGAAATCATACTGCCAAGTCTTAAAACCATTCAGGTTAAGACCCTCACCACCTTAGCATGTGTCTTCTCTGGATTTATCACAATTTAATGATTTCGGTCTTTAATACGTTCTCAGCACTCTTCCATAGCAAGTGCTGTTCAGGCTCTTTCTGCTTGAAGAATCTCTTACATTCCTCATGAGTCACCTGTATAATACAGACACACTTTCATAAACAAATAGTATTTCTGTATTGCGTCACTGCGTCACAGCTGTAAACATGGCTAGCATTTTCTTAAACCATACCTGTACTGGAAAAATAAGTGGTATCCAAAATTCCTGCAAGGCATCCTTCTAAACGTTTATTTACCCCAGCTTCATCAAACTGAACATTTATCATGGGGTTTTTTTTGTAATTGTCACTTAGAAATATAAAAAGCTAAAGCTGGAACCAATATGCTGCTCATTAACTAAGTTCAATAGGGCATGAATAAAAACCATGTTTGAATTAAATTCTTTTATGTTGGTTCCTTTCTTCTGCTTGGTTTTGGTACTTGAGTGCTAAGGTTCGGTTAGCTTTCCCTGTCTTGTGGAGATTATATCAAGTAGTCTGCTTTGGAAAATAGATACTATGTAGACTTACTACAAAAGCAAAAATAGAAAACAAACACAGTTCCTTAATGTTTGAAATTGATCCCTGCAATAAAACAACAATATTGCTCAAGTTTGTGAATATGCTAAATATACAGGAATATATTCAAAGTTGTTCAGCTGTAGCAAGCTCACTAAACAAGAATAAAAGGTAGTAAGGTCATGAAAAGCCACTAGCTAATGTTTATATTGTAGACAGGATTCAGTCACCTCTGATTTTTGTAGCAAATATTCTAATTCTAATGAACAGAAATTACCTAAATATGACCTCTTTCTTGATCTTTAAAAGCTGATGTCTCTTCAGCTGAAATATTCAACTTTATATCTTAAAAAAAAGAGCTCAGCTTACTTGCTTACGTAACTTACCTGTGCTGTGTTCAGTTCTTTCCACAAATAGGTGCAACTTAGTGCAGAGGTGTGTACGGACCGGTAGAACCAGTTTGTCTCTGCTTCAGACTAAAATTTCCAGTGCTTCATACTCTTTGAGAGCATCCTGAATCTCTGCAAATCAAGTTCACCTAACACACCACCATAAAGTTCACCATAAATCTGAACATTTTCCTAGCCTTAAATGAATGACAAATCATCTAATATTTTAAGTTTTCTTTTCTTTCTCTCTTTCTTCTTCTGTGTAGAATATTCTGCAGTCAAGATACGGCCCTCAGCCAAAGAGAAAAGGTTAAAATAGAACATATCTGTTGAAATAGCTATACCTCTTTAGTTCGTGGTCTTAAAATATATTTAAATGACCTTCAGTATTGTGAGAGTAGAAATGTCATGCAGGACTTTGTTTCTCTCTCTTTAAAAAAGAAGTGGTAATTTTAATTCGTCTCTTAACAGAAGTTAAACAGCATAAACAAAATGCTCAACTGACTAATATCAGCAGTAACAGAACATGGTCAGTAGTAGCTATTGTTAGTTAATTAAAGCATTTGACACAAAGGTTTCTTAGAGTTGCAAAGGCAGTCTTCCTTGTTTTGTAGATGAGGAGTTTCATATACAGTATTTCCATTAAAGTGAAAGTAATTAGAGACACAGTAGATATTTTTCTAAGAATTAGGTGTTGGCTGTATTAATGTTTACAGAAATTTTGCTCACGTCATTTTCTAGCTGTTTCACTAACACCGTAATCATTCCCTAAAAATGCTTTCTAATTAGTCTGGTTACCAAAAATTAGTCTGTAAACATTGGTCTTAATTTCTGCAATTCTTGTCTTCAATCTTAAATTGTATCGAAGGTAAAAAAAAAAAAAAAACAACCAAACTATTCTTTTTTCTTTCCCCAACTTTCATAAAGAGCAAGCTAACTTTCTTTAAATTCTTGGTAGCATTAGAATTAATTTTCTCACATCCGAGAAGTACCAGAATATCAACAGGCCAGCCCCACTACCCACCACATCCCAGTCTCACCCCTGAGGTTCACAATACTCATTTATACCAGTACCATTGTCACCTTTGAAACACATAAAAGCTCCAAGACAGGTCCTCTGCAAATGGAATGTATAAAGTGATGCCTTTACCTGAACTACATGGTTCATCTAGCAAGCATATTTTACTTCATTGTTCATAAGACTTTTTAAAATTGGAAATCCAGCATTGACATAAGCTACAGCTTTTTGTTGTGCAAATAATTCATATTTATTCAAGATTATACATAGCTTTCCCAAACATTATTAGGGAGATACTATTAACACAAAGCATGCTAACTGTATTAAAATACTACAGAAGGTAATACTCCTTGTATGTTACCTATTACACCAATATACAAATGCTATAGCAAGTAGGTTAATGGGAGCTATTAATTCTGGCAAATACCAATGCCAAGTAAGTTTGATTTAGTGTTGGGTTACACCATGGCAACTGTATATAGTCTTTGCAGGGATTTTTTTATATTTTGAACATGCCTTTCAAGCTGTTTTGCTGCTTCAGGATACAGCAGACCTTAACATGTACATTTGGGGAGGGGGGAATCTTGTTCAATTCTAAGAGGATGATTTTGTTTCATTGGGTCAAAACACAGAGAGCACAAATGAAAAAAATGAAAGTACTCTTTGTAGGTCAGAATCTGAGGAATCCTAACAGAGCACATGCTGGCCTACAGTTGGAATGCGGACTCAAAACATATATGGATCCACTGTATCATTCAGAAGAAGTCTATTGATTTTTTCAATGTAGAAAACCAGCAGATCCTCCCTACCTGGAAATTTTCATAATTAATGTATTTCTAGAGCCCTGGTAAAGTGGGGCTCTGTGTGTTTGTGTTATAGCATTAGGGATTTTATATGTGTTATGCTACTAACCTGCCCTTGCTTCAGTTCTGACAATTGCACTGGTCGCATTCATGGCCAGGTATGAATTGGTCTGATGTTTGTCGTTAGTTCTGGCAGCCTGAAATAGTGATCAGAAACCTAAGGTTGAACATGAATTATGCGATAGGATAGGGAAGCTTGCACTGTTGCTATAGGAAGAGTTAACTTCACGTGACACCTCCAAGCATTTACACAACTTCAAAGTGTAAATAAGATTAGACAATACTTCCTCCATCCTCTCACAGTAAAAAAGATTCCTTTTAAATACATCTTGTGTGTCACATAGTTACTGTCTTTGATCAGGCAACGTGCCTAATGACAAACTAATGGAAGCATGTTGAGTCTCTCAAAAATCCTGACAAACAAGCCTCCTTGATTTCCTGTTTCAGTATCACATAGATAATTAAAGTCAAAGCAAAGATTAATTAAGTAATCAATTTGCTGCTTCTGCACAAATAAATGTGTGCTTCCTCGGTAATGAGACCGTGTCAATGCGCTTTCAGAAATTTGTGGCACTCTGCAACAGGAAATCCTAAAATACTTGGGAAGGCTTGGTAAAAGGGTTAAAAAGTAACAGCGTAGTAAACTTCTGCTTTGAAAAACAAGTGCCTTCCTCTGTTAGAGCTGCCCAAATTCGCCTGCTGCATCCCTGAAAGCTGTTCATGCAGCGAAGGTCAGAGGTTTTGTTGTTGGTACACCAGCCGATCATCCGTAAGCCCGTCGGGCTGTAGTGCTGAGCATAACAAACTGCTGGGCGCTGCTGACGTGCGTCACAGGACCCTGGGGTTTTGCACGGGGATTAGTCAGGCTGTATTTGGAAACGCCCTCAACTGCACTTTGTGCTGCTATATTAGTGTTCCTCAAGCAAGAGGAATTTTCTTTTGCTTCTGCAGCTGCTCCTGCGAAACCCTCTGGTAAGTGTGCACAGCGTCTGTCAACGGTACTGACTGTCTTCCGCCTGCGGTTTTAAGTCAGGGGTATGAGCCGAGGCATTACTTACAGTTGTTTATTGTGACAAAATGTATTTTTAAAAGGAAAATTTGATAGCACAGAATTGGCAACAGCATTGAAGGAACAAATATATTTACCAGTTTCTATTGAATAGGTTAATTCAACTTAAATGTTCCTCTACTTTTAAATATGTATCAGAGCAGTGTTAAATGTGGGTGTTTTCAGAGTGACATAGCTATGTACCGTGCATGTCTGCTTTTATTTCTATACAGCAGGTATAGCAAAGATCACATAATATAGCAGACCAATTCTTAAAAGGATTTGGTTGGTTTTTGTTGGCAGCCTGTATGCAAGCCCTGCGTCTCTGGACTCTGCTTGCCACCTATGCTGTTGCAGTAGGACAAAATCAAGGACAGAAGAATCAGGAGTGCCCTAAGCTCAACGCACAGGTACTCTCCTTTAAAAGCACAAGAGGAAATGCTGTTGTCATGTTTTCTGTGAATACCCTCTCCAGATTTTTTTTATATTTTTTTTTTCCAACCTAAATACCAGAATCTAGCCCATTAAGTGTAAAAAGATGTAAATAATTAAACAAAATGGGAAAAATTATTTTTAGTAAGCATCTTATTCCATTTCTTAAAATAGCTTAGGTAGCGAAGCCAGTTCCAGTTATTTCATATAACCTGTGCTGGGTATCCATTTTTGCAGCATGTTATCAAGCAACTGTGAAGATACTCAATGTTCTGTGGTTTCATTTTCATAATAACACTTGCCTGTTTACATTTTAGATAAGTAGCCCTAAGGCTATTTCTTGGCAAAACTACCAAAAGAGTAATTTGGTAATTACTAGTTACTAAGGATTTCTTACTATATTTGAGTTTACATCATATGAATATAAAACATATTATGGTTTTGGATTTGGTAAATATAAATTAATAAATATCTGTCCTGAGCTCAGATTATGCTAGCAGACTGTCTGATCACTAGCGCAGTTCTCCTGACCAGCTGCACGTAATGGAGTGACGGATGTGACTACAGTCGTGTTCAGTAGCTTTTGATGTTCCTGTCTAAAGGATAAGTCTGCTACAGCTGGGGCTGCTAAGAGAAACCGCTGTTGCATGCATGGACCAAAATTCGAATTTTCTGAATTAAAGCCAAAACTTGGTTTATATATATATAAGCATATGAGCACACGTAGCTGTACATGAGCGTATATAGATGGAAGAAAAGATAGGCACACACTCCCATTCTGTTGTTTTTGTTACGGCTCCCCCACTTCTTGCAGCTCATGCATTGCCAATAGCAGAAGTTACATGAAGAAGCTTGCATGCTTTTCAAAAGTTTTTTCTCAGCTTTGTTTTCTAGGGTAAGTAGACGAAAGTAATGTTCCGTAATAACATCAAAAAGAAAACGGGAGTGGAAAATAAGATGTAAGTGTAAATTATGGAATGTGCCCCTTTTCTTTATAATTTCACCAAACTGATACTTTCTGCCACCAAGAACACTGAAACCAATTTTCCGTAGCTTGCCAGGGTATCAAATTTCACAGCTATCACTGATGCCATGCCCTGCCTTGGTTAGTACATGTCCATAAGCGAGTATATGTGATAGCTAGTCTCAGACCTTGGAACTGAGCATTTGCAGTTCCCAAAATAAATGTCATTTATTCTTGGTTTATACTGTTTACCTGGAAGCTATCACCATAGACTAGGAATAAAATTTACAAATAATTGAATCCTCTTGATTTTATCACTTTGATTTGCATTTTCCTTGCTCAGAAATAATATTAATAGTTCCCCCTCCTCGCTAGCCCACCCTGCTGCGTCCTCTATATCAAAAGTTAATAGGCTTGGAACCTAGTCTAGTCTAAGGCAGGTTTACCAACAAAGTAGTAAAAAAGAAGTTGTGTGATAATTGAAATTCACATACTGTCAACAGTATTACAGCTGGTTCTTACTCATTGTCTTATCGCTTTTATGAGGTTATGGTCATCTGAAATTCTGTGGAATATTTATAATACGTTTGTATGTGCGAGAACAGTCCTTATTATTATTCAGAATTACTGACACCTAACAAAGTACTCTGTCAATCATTGAGAATTATAGAGAAGTTCCCTTAAATTTTTATCCACCCATAATGCGGGGTGTTTTCTTAGCAGTGATTTTTGGGAGGCATCCATATTAGAGTAGTCTTTGTAAATAAGAAAACTTTATATTTGCCAAGTAGTGTACTCTTACAGGGTATCAGTATAAAAATACTTTGCCCCATTTTTTTATGTCCTTGGTTAAAGCATTACTTAGCAGGCTTATGTTTTTAGTTATTACTAGTGATATTTCAGACTCTGTATCTGGATTTGATTGTGAAATGAGCCATATCTCCATGTAGTTAAGATAGCAAGTCATCCATCAGCTCATCCTTCCCAACTTAAAATTACAGACAGGGAAAATAACAGAAGGTCCCACAGTCGTCCTTTGTATCAAGTTTCTTTATATTAGCTACTCTTCTACTGGACTTTTTGTTCTTCTATTTTTTTTAAGTTACGGGGACTTAGGTTGCTGTTTTACTGGGTAGGGAAGTAACTGCTCTACCTCCAGAATATGACATTACACCTTGTACACACAATCAGTTATTAATTCCCTGGGATATCTGATTGGAAATGCCTACTGTGGCATCTGTGAATTCACTTAGACACCTACCTTTCATTTTAGTGATTATCATCAGCTCTTGTTTAATAATTCAACAGATGCAGCATGCACTTAGATATACAGTCTCACATACTGACAAAACAATATATATAGGCAGCACTCGGATACGACATAAAAGCAGCTCTGTTTGGACTCTTGCTATCCAATTGTGCATTTCAAAAGTAGAATTCATTATGTTCTTTATAGTAAATACTTTTCCTCTTTATTTAACCCAGCTACAGCGATGCATGTCTCGTGTACTAAATAGACTTGTAATTTTTCAGAACTGTCCTTGTTGTAAATGACCCATTCTGTGGTTTGTAGGACTGAGGGATTTCCAAACCTGCGTGAATCCATTACTGTTCACTCATCAAGGTATGACTATAACATTGTTAGCTACAAAAGAATTTCCTACATTCTTATTCCAGTTACCTGCTATCACAAACAAGCAGATCTTTTTTTTCCTTTTCATAAATCAAATTAAGCTCAACCTTTAAAACAATCTTTTTCAGTTTTGCTCTCCTTGCTCCTCTTTGAAGGCTCCTTAAAAATGTCAGAGACTAGAAACTTAAATGTATTTGTGGCCAGCGTATATGCCAACCACAAATTACCTTTGGAAGCTGTCATCTTTTAACATGTGTTTTAAAAGGAATACCAATCTCTGAGCTATTCAAGGAACGTATAGATATCCTTGGCAAGAAAGCAAAACTCTTCTCAGTCTTTTATAAAATGACAGAGTAAATAGGGGCACTTAAATGATTCAATATGGGGTACTTTCAGCTGTCACAATGAAATATGAATTCCTTTTCCTGTGCTTATAGAGTTTTAGTCCTGTATGTAAAAGCTCCTTCCTCTGAAAAGCTTTCTTGCCTTTGTTAGTCGCTGTGGAGGATTTTGTTTGGCTGTCTCTCCGTATGTGTTCTTCCCAGTCAACTGGTGCATCAGAATTTTGGGCCTTTTGTGTATTTTGAGTTGACTCCTAGACCTCTCTTAAACAATTAGTAGAAAGACAAATTTTATCAAATTGACTGGACTTTTCTTATTAGCATTTTTTCACTCTTTGTTCTTTCATCTGTCTTATCAGTTCTTTCCAACTTGAATCTGCTTGTCTCTTTCAACTCTGAAGAATGGCAAATATGCAACAAAAAAACAACAGCTAGACCCGGCAGAAGGAGACAGTTTGCCAGAAAACTGGTGACTGCTTATTAGAGAGTTTTGTTTACTTCTCATATAATAATGGTAAAGCCTAAATAAAAGAATTGCTACTTAACATTCAGTTGCAAATATGAATACAAGGGACTAGTGATGGGGACAGTGGCTATTTTGACTAACCATATTTGTCTGAGGCTTTATCAGATGCCATATCCATAAAGAAGACTTGGTTTTGCCTATGAAAGTGCCTGTGAGACTGACACTGTCTGGGTTATATGCGCTGCAGAACACTTTTTTTTCCCCCTAAATTAAAATACTCTTCAACTGATTTCAATTCTTGTGTAAAAATGAAAGATGTGTTAGAAATAAATGAACCTTAAAAACTGATCTTGAGTAGGAGTGTCAGGTTACAACATCAAAGCAGGAAGCTTTCCTCATATTCAAAATCTTAAGCAATGTCTTGTTTAACATCATCTACTGAAGCATTTACCAAGGAGGTTTTTCCTCAGGGTGTTTCAAAAACTTGCAAAAGTCCTCTAGTCTGAAATAAAACAGTGGCAAGCAATCCAACTTTCCTCGTACAGTCTCTCCCTCTGATCTCTCCATCTCCTCCAACATCTGTTCTGTTTAAATTAGTTATATTAGGAAGTCTGTTGCTTAGTATCTAAGTAAACCAAATAATGTTTGAACTAATTCTTACAAAATGACACATTTAGATTTCACTCTGTTTACTTTATTGCATTCCAAGTCTAAA
Source organism: Rynchops niger (assembly GCA_013400035.1). NCBI lineage: Eukaryota > Metazoa > Chordata > Aves > Charadriiformes > Laridae > Rynchops > Rynchops niger. The sequence continues at coordinate 898,059 of VXBH01000321.1, read as the reverse complement.
ATTATATATATATAATTTGCCTCCTGAAAGTCAAAGGAATTAGAGTAGTCAATTAACAGTGAAAAAATTACAAAACAGTGTCAGATTGCTTTATCTTTCATTATAGAGAAAAAATGCTGTGAACCCCCCGAACAAGTGGTAAAGTTACTTTTGTTTACCAGCACCATGTAACATAAAAAAGAAATACCATAAAACACCTGTAAAGAGTTGCAGATTGTTAATGTTTTGTTTTGTGAAGCGAGACCAGTTGACATACTTCTGCTGAGAATTATGAATAAATATCTGTAAACGCTTTGTAGATGTATTTCTCAAAAGATTAGGGAATTCTTTAACAGATATTTTTCCGGAATTTTTTTTTTAAACGCTCATTAGCTTTCTTAACGGTTCCCAGTTTGGGATGTAGCTGATCGTTGGAAGCCAGTCCTAATGTACCTTTATTTGAATTTGCTGAGCTAATAAAAGTAACGTGGCACTGCAGCCACATAGAGAACAACTATCTTGGTACAAGAGGTACCATTTTTACAGAAAACGTCTTTGCCATTGGATGGCAAAGGAAAACTTTAACTCTTCCAAACTGAGTGAAAAGAATCCGTTTTTTTCTCTATGATGAGACTTATAAAGCAAAGTAGTAGTAGATACCCTGTAATGACTTAAGAATTTTTGGAAAGAAATTCTGGTATAGGTGAAACTTTGGATGGGTGGAAAACCTTGGAAAATTTTCAGGGTTTTAGAAGGATTTATATTTTCTGTTTCCATGAGTGTCTTTGAGGATATCAGCCAGAAAGTAGCAGTAGCATACTGGGGATTAGAATTATTTGTTATATTGAAAAATAGGAACACTGATGTGGAAGAAAAAATACAATCCAGCAAGACAAAATGTAAAATGTAGCACTTTGTGCAACTACCTGTTTCTGCTTAGGCGTAAGTAATTTTTCAAGAATATTTGGTCATTACCAACTGAATTTGAATCATTATCACCACATTGCTGCTAACAAAGTAAGTGTATTCACATGTATACGCAAAGTTATTATCTGGAAACATGGGACAAAGTCCCAAAGACATGGGACAAGCTTCAGCTGAAGCCTGAAAAGCGCAGAGCAGAAAGGTGATACCCACGGTTATGGATGTTGTGTTTCAAGAACTAAATGGTTCAAATGGGTAGGCCAGGACAACATCAAGAATTGTCAGAGGTTTAGAAAATATTCTGCAAAAGAAAATCTCTGCAAAAGAACTAAAGGGATTGGGGTTCTTTACTTCAGGAAGAAGGGAAAAATATCCATCAGCATCTGTGAAAGAGAGTAATTTCCTCCAAGTTGAATGACTTAAAATTACAGAAAGGAAGGTTAAACAGAGATTAAGCAAACTTTTCTGAACATAAAGATAGTTGAGCACTAAAATACCTGGTTGAGAAAAGCAAGGAATATGTGAGTGAAGCTTTTGAAGAATGGGGTTAATCATTCTCTCATCTGCTGAGAATGATGTAGCTGTAATAGTTTGCTCCTGCCCGAGGGCAGAGTGGACTAAGACGATATTTAAAGGTACCTACAACTCCTTTTTCCTAACACAAGTGTCTTTTCCATTATAAATGCGTGTGTTTGCAAGACTTTAAATTTCATCTTTTCCTGAAATGATTGATAACCTAATTGAAATTTGACTTCAAGTTGGTTGTTATTAATAAACAAAAGGCATAGTAGCATCAAGAGCGGGAAGAAAGAGTGTTCTGTGACTTAATAACAATTGGCAATATGAGAACTCTGGTTCCAGAAATATGTCTGGAAATAGAAGCTGCTTTGTTTTTTGGTTTGGTTTGATTTTTTTATTAGCTCATCGCAGCAAAGATTACATGCCAGCTATAAGAAAAGGAAAGCTGAATGATCAGACTGTGAAAAATGTAATTCCTAGCACTTCATCTCTGACATTCTATACATAGAAAATAAAATTTGCTACTCATAAATGGCCATGTAGACAGATTGCAAATGTCTGATGCCTTTGGTTTAGAAACAGTCCATACATGATTATAAAAGAAGGGAAAGAAAACTTCTGTCGGTAAGTAGTTCTTTTATCATTTCAGCAAGGTTGAAGAGAAGCTTTTAGAGTAAGCAAAGGGCGCGGTAGGGCGCGGGGAAGGTGTTGTTTGGGGAGGGGTAGGGGTTTTGTGTGCTGTTTTTTTTCCTTTTTTACCGAATTCAGCATTTATCGTAATATTCAAGAAATAGTCTTCATTCAAAAGGAATATGTGGTGTGATAGCATGTGTTATTTCAAAAGTGTGTGGTAAAATAGGCAATGGAAAATTATAATGGACTGGCTAGGGAGCAGGAATTACTATGCAGCCTTGTTGCATTGGAGTACTCAGTTGACACGTGCAAAACAACGGGCGTCTATAATCAGCCTGTCTTCTTCATCTATGTTGAAACTTTAAGGGCATATTAATCGCACAAACAGCTAGTTTTAAGATTCACCATGTCCCAGTGACATACTTGAACAATAAGGTGATCCCCATATCTCCATTACTATATATCCCCATTACTTCATTCAAATACAATTAACTTTCCTGTGAGTGTCAGCTTATTGAATAATTTGGTATTAGGAGAAGGCATGAAAACAGATGTTGAAAGCAAACAGAGCAGTATGCAGTCATCAGTTAATACATTCAGAGTACTTTCTGTTTCTTCTTACTCTTAACTTGCCTTCCTGTCCTGAGCATGTCTTGATATCACGCAAAAGTGTTTATAGATGCAGAGCTTCCAATCTGATGGTATTACCTAGTAAGTTTTTCTCTGTAAGTATATTTCTGTCTTTGTTCTTACTCTTCATAGATGCCAGAATTTCAGAAGAAGACTGTCCATATTAAGGACCCAGGGAGAGTAGAAGAGATTATTTGTGGCCTCATCAAAGGTGGAGCTGCCAAACTTCAGGTAAAGATAGTAGAAGGTGTAACCAGTTTGGAATGAAAGCAGTCATGTGATTGTTGCTCTGTGCCAAAAAATGTTAAGAATATACATATATATATATATATATATATATAAAAATCAGAAGTCAACCTTCAAGAAATCTCCAAAACTTAGACATCTGTTAACTCTTTAAATAGCCCTTGTTGATTCACTGTAATTCAGCCAGCCACTAGTTAAGTAATGATATAAACATATAAGTTTAGTAATTTCAGGAAATATTCTGACCAAACGAATTAGAAAAACAGTTCTGTTAGAAAAAAAGTTATTCTTACAGGATATTCTGGCTAACAGTACAATAGTTCAATAAAATAGGGAGATACCTGTGACACGTGCTACTCGGCTGCAACTATTGTTGATCATTGAAAATTTCTAGCCATTCTTTATTTTGTCCCTCCATGTTGTAAGACAGTTTTGCTTTTTCTTTCCTTAAATAGATTATTACAGATTTTGATATGACATTAAGCAGATTTTCCTACAATGGAAAAAGATGTCCAACTTGTCATAGTGAGTACTTTTTTTGTTTGTTTGTTTAATAATACGGACTGGTTTGTTCACTCCTTTTAGCTTATCTTAGATTATAATTTTCTATCCAACTTATTCCCCAATATGTGAGATTTTATATTGACTTGTTACCTAACATGTACATCCTAATGAGGAAGTATTCTAGTGACTGTCTATATGTGGGTTTATATATATATATTTTAATCAGTCTATGTGAATTAAAATCGGATAAGTTGTCATCCACAATTAAAACATTAAGTTCTGAACCATAAGATTTTAGTGGCTAGATACGGTAGGGTTGACTTATATTTTGTAAGGGACCATAATAGTCCCAATGCCTGCAAGAACCAGTTAGTAAACTCCTCAGAATTCTTGGCATTTTTATCCTGTAGCCTTTTAGAACAAAGAGAATCCATTTACTAACGAACTGGGAATCCTAAAACACAAAGGATGCCTCGTGATGATTTCAGAAACAGTTAAATCTCAAGAAACAGATAACAGAGCTTGTAGTTGACCTTTTAATTCAGAGATGAGGGGAAGGACAGTAATACAGCTTCATGATTGTGAAGAAAAATGTGCCTTTTACGGGTTGCTGGTAAGAAAAGTTCTGAGGAAACATAGTGGTATGTCATCAAACATTGTCATCGATGCCATTTACAGTGTGGTAGAGAAAAATAAAAGAAATATACCTTCTTGTTTAACACTTTTTTTTTCACCCTCCCCAGACATCATTGATAACTCTAAGCTCATCACAGAGGAATGTCGGAAAAAGGTAAACAGAGAACCTACTACCTGTTGGTTTGTTGTACGGACATCTGTTACTATTCCCTGGCTGCAGTGCCTGTTGAGTTACGCAGCATGACAAGACAAGGGACACTTTCAAATCCTTAAAGCTCTCTGAGCTTTCTCACTGACTGCCAAGACATCCTATCACTAACAGAAGTGAACAGAAGTATTTGTATTCTTGATAGCAGCAAGTAGTTGAGTTTAACAGCATCCACTTTTTCTTCTTAGATGTATTTACAAGCTACCTCTTTGTTCAAAAAGCATTTCAGATTCCATTTTATCTAAATAATGTAATCAGAATGAAGAATGTTATTTTGATTGGTTAGATCAAATACCAAGTGTTATTTTCTAAAAAAAACATTAAACATCTGCTGTTTTTTTCCCTTCAGTTATTGCAGCTGAAAGAAACCTATTATGCTATTGAAATTGATCCAGCTCTCACTATTGAAGAAAAATATCCGTATATGGTAGAATGGTAAGAGACGCCTCCCATCTTCAGATTGTGCTAAGAATAGATTTAATAGCTTTTAAAAAGCAAATTAATGGCAGTACTTAGCTTTTAGCTAACACATTAACTGAATTAATCTCTCTGAGCGTTGTGCAACAACTGTTTGTGCTTTGCTGTTAACTTGAATGACCAGGAACGAACCATACAGGACGCTTTTCATCACAGAATTTAATGAAAGGTGAATCTTAATAAGTCAGTTTCGACCCATTTTTTTGTTTATATTCTAGGTACAATAAATCTCATGCACTACTCATTGAACAAGGCTTACAAAAGGATAAGTTTGCAGAAATTGTGAGGGAATCTGATGTTATGCTGAAGTAAGTTCCTTTTGATTTGAACAATACTGTTTCAGAGCACTTTCTGTAGATTCTTACTGTGTGTTTTCAGGGGAAAAAAAAACAAACAAAAACATTCCTGAGACTGTGACACTGTAATCTTGGAACATAGTGAGCTCTTCATGCCCCCGCTTTATTCATATTTTGTAGCTACATGCTTACAATGATCACACTGTATACACTAGAGATATTAAAAAAAAAATTAAAATTACACTGGTGGCCCTTTTTTGTAAGGGGAATGTTTCAACTTTGTTCCTTTGGCAAACATTCCCTAGAATAGTCTTATCAGAGATAAAAATGCAGTGTCTCGAGGAATATGTTTTATATGTTGTGTTGTATTAAATGTTGTTCTTCCTTTATGGCTAAAGGCAAGTTTAAGCAAAATCCTTTTAGAAATGTGCTGTGGCTCCCATCTCTTTTAAAGTTCTCCAAAATTGTCTGTAAATTTTGGACTACTGAAACAAGATGGTAGGACTTAATTTGTGAAAGTGTTTGTTTATCATACTCACTAAATTCTTAGCTTTTGCAAAACAGACAAGCACACTGTCTCTGCCTGTTTGAAAGCCTAAGTCCATGTGGATTGAATCTTCATTCACAGGCTAAAATTCCCTCAAAAAAATGGCATCATAACTTTCTTTTTTAAAACGTAAAATTCTACCAATCAATGTCTGTGTGGAGAAGCTGTACAGAGATAACGTTATCTTGTTCCTGGAATTATATACATAGTTTTGACTGGGTACTGAAAACTAAAAAGCTTGCAGGAAAGAGTGACAATAAATGTTTTCAGGATTTCGAAACAAACCAAAATTTAGTTTATGGTAATAACCCTATAGGAAGTCAAATGTTTAAGGAAGGAAGATTGAAAGGAAATGTACAGCCTGATAGTAGCTAGAGAGAGTTAGACCAGTTCTTTGCTTTTTCTGGGGTGTTTGGGGAACTGTTTTTTAAGTCTTTAAAACATGATGAGATGTTTGTGGGGGAAAAATGACAGAGATCAAGACCAAACAGCTTGACACAAGAGTTTCTTCCTAAAACTAAGTGTCTTGTGTTAGGTTAATGGTTCTTGCTAATCTGAAAAGCGGAAGCAAAGGAAATAAAGCAAAATGCTCAGGGAAAATTAATTTTCTTTTCCAAAGGTGATGTGAATGTCTTCTGAGAATTGACTTTTCTTGGCTTGCTTTATTTGAGATTTGATTTGTACGTACATCCTGTGTTACAGAGAAGGATATGAGAACTTCTTTGATAAGCTCAGTGAACATAATATTCCCGTGTTCATATTTTCTGCCGGGATTGGGGACATTCTTGAGGAAGTTATCCACCAGGCTGGAGTCTACCATTCTAATGTCAAAGTGGTTTCCAATTTCATGGATTTTGATGAAAATGTACGTATGAAGCAACACATCCTTATCAAGCATGACTATTTGTGGTATTTAGTAGCTATTTATATATACTACAAGATGAACATTTTAATGAAGATGTAGCCATCTATCCTGCCATATAGAACATTAGAATTGCATTCTCAGCGCTCTCCCAGGCAGAGGATAACAGTTCAAGCACTGTTAGCGTGGTGTGACTGCGATACCGTTCATTTCCTGTAACGACAAGCTCACACTCAGCCCAGTACAGCGCTGCTCCTCCTCCAAGCAAGGAGAATCGCTGTCTATCTAGTCTTAACAACGCTATTACAGTCGTTACATTATTTAATCGTAATTTATCTTGTTCATCACTAAAGATTGCATAGTTCAATGTTAGTTCAAGAGTAGTATCACCTATTTCATTCTAGATTCCATCTTGTCTGTATGATACTAGAAATAACTTCAGTGGGCTTTTTTTTATAGGGAATATTAAAAGGATTTAAAGGAGAATTGATTCATGTTTACAACAAACATGATGGTGCCTTGAAGAATACAGAGTACTTCAAACAACTAAAAGACAACAGTAATATCATACTGCTGGGTGATTCCCAAGGAGACTTGAGTATGGCAGATGGAGTTGCAAATGTTGAACACATTCTTAAGATCGGCTATCTCAATGACAAAGTGAGTAGCCTCATAACCTTTTGAGCTTTGAGTGAAACACTGTACAAATGTTAGATTAAGTTAGATTTCAAACATTTTTCATGGATTTCTTGCCTCAAGTTGTTTTTTTTTTTCCTAACCCATGAGCTACAAAAACACAAATGTAAATTGCTTTAATTTTTGTACTGACCTACTTCCAAAAAGGTGTTTTGTTGAGAAGTAAAATTCAGAGGCTAGAGATATTAGTTCTGTTAAGTTCCTGTGGCTCCTCCCACTTCTTTCGATACTGGATTGATAATTGAGAAAAATTATAACCTTCCAAATAACAAATTTAGGTGGTGTCTCCTCTCTTTTTTTTTTTTCTTTTACCCCCCTGAGGAGCCACAGAACTGAGGAGACTGAGGATTGTTTGCTAAGCTGTAAAGCACAACCATTTGCATGCAGGAGAGAGAAAACTTCAGTTTTCTATTTCTATCTACCTTTCAGGAAGCCAAAGAAGTAGTTTTTCTTTCAGTATGTTTACATGCAAGACCCTGGAATAAACATGAGGTATTATATCCTGGAATGGGCACACAGGCTACTCCTACTCTGTCATCCTGTGGAATTCCCTTACATAAGCGATACATACTTCCATGGCTCATTCCCTGAATTTGGTGGAAAGACTGGGCAATATTTTAATGACAAAAAGCCTTTCAATAATTAATTCTAAAACTAAGCAGGTCTTTCTCTTTGTCCCTTCTACAATTAGGTAGACGAGCTTTTGGAAAAATACATGGACTCTTACGATATTGTCTTGGTGAAAGATGAATCCTTGGAAGTTGCCAACTCCATCCTACAGAAAATCCTGTAAATTGCAGTCTCGAGTCACTCCATTCCTTCCAGGAGGCAACTGGACAGAAGAGCACACGTGTGCTATCTTAGATTGTTTATTACTCATTTACAGAACTGTTTAATTTAATTTAAGACTTTTATCTTCATTTGGGTATTTGGAAATATATATATGGTATCCATTGTCAACTAGAAGCTCCTTTTACTGCTCTTATGCTGTTCTTTATTGTCTCACACTCCTATTATAACTAGATTTAAATTGGATTTATAGATGTGATAAACTGCTGCTGATGGGATACTATGGTTCACTGTCTTTTAATCAAGCATTTCAAAGGAGCATTTTAGAAAACGTGGCTATTTTGTAAAATTGAAGATGTAAACGTTCCGTGAATAAGCAGTGTGCGCGTTCGTGTTGCCATTTCTTCTTTCAAAGAAGATATTTTCAGTCTCAGATGTACTTTGAAGGATCATACTCATATGCTACAGACTTGCGCAGAAGTTTTTCATACATATATTTTTCTTCAGTAAAAATGCTTTATTCACCCAATTCAGGCAAAGTGTTTCTTCTTAATAGATTTTTGTATCATTACAAAATATTCTCTATCCTTACTGTTTCTTTATCCTCTGTGGAATGGGAAGAACATTTTAAGTTAGTGTATCTGAGATAAAGTTTCTCATTTTCGTAACAACAAATAGTTTTAGAAGCTAATAGTACACAGCCATAACTTCAGCCCCTTTTCAGATCTTATTTTGTGTACTACTCCACTTCTAGCCTGCTGTTTCATGTCAAAGCTAGCATGGCTCATCTGAAAGAATTTCTCTTGGAACTCTCAGTGAGTGGCTCCGGGCACAGAAAATCAAAACAAAGCTCAATCTTAATCTTGCATTTTAAAAGATGACTTAGCCATCTTGCAAAATCAAGTTTTCTTGCTCCCAGCCCCATGCCTCAGAAGCACTTATGGCTTTATAAGTGCTTTATTTATGACTGGCTTTAGATCACACTTCCACTCCTTGCAAATTGTGAGCACAAGTATCAGTACGGCATCATCTGGCTCTTCTAGCTTCATTACGCACGTCCTCTCTGTGTAAACACCTACTGAATCTTCAGAAAGTGTTTGCCCCGTAATGAACACATTACAGGCCCTCTCCCATACAGAGTGGGTACAGCTGAATACAGCTGCAGCCTTGGAAGCCTACTCTGATATGGTATAGGAGAAGTTAAAGATGGTGTTGTGACCTTGGTCCTCAGAAGCCTCAGCTGTACTAGCTCTATTCATTAATAAGAGAGAGGCAACCATACAACTTCCCTAACATGCAATATAGTCATCATTCCCCTTTGCTTGCTTTCATACACAGCAGGAGCTGTGCCATCTTCCATTCCCTGAGGAACTGTAACAAAATATGGGAGAGCCTAGATCTGCATTCTCTCCCACCAGCAAGCAATACATATGTCAAGAAATGGCCTCTTCCAGTCCAGCCTGTGGCCTGTTATCTAAATTCCAACTCAGTAGCACCGGTCATATTTTTTTTCCCAAATCAGCAGACTTACATCTGTTACCACACCTACTGGAGCTTATCCAAGAAGGCAAGAAGGGGGTGGTTGCCTTACCCCACCTCTGCGTCCTCTGCAGTAAACTGAAATGAAATTATCCCCATGTTTTGGACGCACGGCAGAGGCTTGATGCATGATCTGAAGTAGCGAGAGCATCCTTTCATAATCACACTGTGCGCGGTGTGCCAGCGGGGAACTTTCAGGAATTCCAGCTTGCATCTTAACAGGCAAAGACTGAGGGGCGATGTCCTCCTTGCGTGCAACCTACAGCCGTGTAATTCCCTACTCCCGGCACAGGGACGGACAGATTCCCAGAAGCGGGAGCCTTAGAAGCAGTCCATTTGAGCAGAAAACCACTTAAACCATAAGGCGGCCGAGGAGAGGAAGGAGTCTTGGCTGCCTTCCATTTGAGAGCCATGACTCAGGCGGCAGCAGAGTGGAAGAGCTGAAAGCGCCCTGGCAGTGCCCGTGGCAGGAGGAGACGGGAGCAGCAGCTGCCGCAGCCCTGGCCTGCCAAGAGCCTGTCAGCCAAGGCCAGAAGATGAGGAGAGCTCAAAAGCTGTAGTGACAGCTGCTGAGTCAGTGGCATCAAGAGAGCTGCTATTCACCCTCTCTCCCCTACACACGCACACGAAACCGAGTGCCCAGAGGCAGCGGGAGCCGTGGTTGACGTGTGACTGACAGGAGCACAGACTGGCCGAGTGGGAGACGCTGACACAGAACGGGCTGAAGGTGAGAAGGACTCGTGGCAGCGGGGCTGAGCCGGGGAGACGCCACAGGGCGAGCAGCTCTCTGGGGTGGCAGGAGTCACAGGCGAGGGTGGCGGGTTGGGGTGCAGCAGATCCCTTGGAGCAGCCAGGGACAGAGCAGCTTTGTACCAGTTGTCACTGAAGAGCAGGAGGAAGCGCGTTAGAACATGCCGACCAACCACCGTGGGACAGGACAGGCTTGCAGGCGCCCCCAGCGCCCAGCCAGGAGGGGTGGGAAGGACGTTCCTCAATGCACAAGGTACGCACTTTCTCCCTTTCCTCTCCTTGGATGCACCATTGAGCCAACCTTCATACCCAGAGACCCTGTGGCCTCCCTCCCGGCCCCCCCATTTCCCTGCGCCAGGGAGGAGGGCGGGATGGTCGCATTGCAAAACCGTAAGGGAGGGCGCAGCCTTCTGCACAGTCCTCTTTGGCCAACACTACGGTTTCAGCAAGGTAAGCGGGCCAATGTTACGTGTGACTCCCCACAGGGCACGAGCGTGAGCTGCCCCCTCAGCCGCGTGGGCATAGCAAGGCTCTTAGGGAACGCTGCAGCATTTCCAGGGGAGGTCAGCAGGCACAATGTCTTTAACAGTCTTCATTTTGTGTTTTAGCACCCACAGAATTTACGTTAGCTGAGCTAACGTCAAGGTTTTAGGGGTTTTGGCGGGTTTTGTGGTTTTTGAACAAGCAACCGCAACTGGCTCTTTTGTCATAGCCGCCAAATAAAAGTCCAAAAGGCAAAGGCCTTCTGAAAAACACCAAGGTGTTCGGATGCACTGCTTATTACTCAACAGTCTCCAAGTGCAAGGGGCTAATTACCAGGCATTACTCCCAAAGTTTACAATGGGACAAAATTTTCCGTTTACAGGCAGGTTACCTTTGGAATGCAGATAACAGTTAACATTTAGAGTCTGTGAAAAGCATCTGATAGCCACAGCTCTGCAGCACAAGATGTGTCAGCAACACACACTCTGGCACAACATCATTCTGGCTTCAAGCATAACAGATTTCCCTGGCATTCCCAGCACTGCTGAAAACCTGGGGGCAACTCTGCTCTCTCTGTGCGGCGTTTCTGAGAGGCAGGACTGTCCCATGTTCTCATCCAACTTGTCTCAGGATTTGACATAAACTCATTGATCCTCCCCAGAATTTTTTCTTGGCCTCACTCAGCCCTACAGGAAGAAGCCATCGCTCCTCCAGCACAATGAGGATCTCACTGTTCAACCCACCCACAAAAAAAAAAAAAAAAGAAAAACCCAAAACAAAAACCAACAACCAAAACTATATAGAAAAGCACATGCAGAGCAATATGGAAAAGGGGCAGGCAGTATCTTTAAAACCAGTTACCAAAACAGATCTCCAGCTAGATCTTAATCCGAGTTACTGAAATGAGAATCCAGCCTGCTGGAGCCCGGGCGTATCAGACGTGATCACTCGGTGGTTTCCCAACTGCACGGACGCTTAAAAGTCTTTGCCTTGGTAGAGGATTTCAGATCAAACAATCATGTCTCAAGCTTTTTATAAGGAAGGTTTTCCAATCTCACCTCCGAGCAGATGGGATAATGAACTGTCAATCACCAAATGTTCAGTCCACAATGACAATCACTTAAATAAAAGGTTCCTTATCCTTCCTCAAGGAGGCAGGTGAATTAAGATCTCCGGCACGCTTTCTCCTTCTGTCATTACCTCCTCTCAGTCTCAGATCTTCTGTTAAGGGTCTGCCAGAGCACTGAGCCTTTGCTAGGACGTAAGAGCAACTAAGCCACGTTGCAATCATCTGACAGAACTCATTTCCTGCACCAAGGGTATCCGCACGCCAAATACTTTCCTTCTAGAAATGCCATACGTATTGCTTTCTAGAAAAAAGAGTTCCTGACACGATCAACCTGAACCAGGAGGTCTGATTTAAAAAGCCCACATAGTGCTGTACAATTATCAATATCCTTTCATCATCTCGCTGCCAACCGTAACTCTTGCTGATACGGTAGCTAAGGGAAAACACAAGATGCATTTTTAGATATCCTCCACTTTTTGAAAATCACATCTTTTTGTCGCTGGTCTGTCAGCCGGAAATAAGCATGGCTACTATCGGTCACCTCTCCAAAAGCATGGACAAAATTAATGGCAAACGAAATTAACACCCCAGCTACAGTTTAAATCATTCTTCTCCAGTCTAATGTTTACAAATGCCATCCAGATTCATGCATTCATTGTGAGGAAAGAGATACTACTCACAGGATGTCTTTCTAAATCAAATTTCTAACTAGAAACATTTTGCAACCCTAAAAGTGTGTTTCATCTATGATTCAGCTTGGAAAGAAAGATATCATACGTTTCCCAGACCGTTTTCCCATAGCTGAAAGAGTATTTCTAAAGTTAAAAGCAAGGAGTAAGCAGCAAAATTAAGTATATTTGTTACTTTGTGGGGTTTTTTTTCCCCCACCTCTACTCACAATATCCGTTCTGTCTGTAGTGCATGTCCAAGGTCAAGTATTTGGGACCTTTATGTAGCTAAAAACGTTTCCTCCTCCTGAGCGGGTGTTACAGCTGGCTCAAATGTCCTCTTACTGTCAAACACACACTAATAGTCCTGAACTGAGCCAAAAACTTGCACCAAGCACCTGCTAAAGATGCCATTTTAAACTCAAAGGAAAATCAGAATATTTTTTCACACAGGAAAAAAAAAAAAAAATCTGAGTCCAACAACTGCAAAAAAACCCTCTAATTTAAGTGTGTTTTTTTAAACGTACTTAGAACATACAGCAGGAAGTATCTCTGGTGAAATTAAGGCAGAAAAACCACACAGGCAATAGTATTTATAAATACCTGGGTGTTTCTGGGTTCACCCCCGTGTTCCTTTTCTCTTCCGCTGAGCCTCTGACAATGTGGTGGGTAATTGCCAACCTTTCCTTTCATCAGCCAGGAGTCTAACAGGAGTCACCTGCCCAGCTCGGAGAACAGCACCTGGCTGCTTCCTCAGAGGAGGAGCAGCAGCAGCACTCTGAGCCCTGGAGAGCCTCTCCTTAGCTAAAATCATCCATTTTCATCCAGCTGTTAATGACCCTTAAAGAGTTATCATCTATTTTTCTAAGTTAAGTATGTAAGAAAGTCTCTGAATAGATAATTCTGGCTTAAAAAAAATATAATTTACTCTTTAAGGTACCAAATATTTCCTTTATATCTATATCCACCACAGGCCACCCTCTGTAACAGGATGGTGACGTAGAGGGATTGATTTATCGCCGGAGGCCTGTGCTGAGCTCTCCCGGTCCATACCAGCACGATTTCACTTCCCAGCCAGCTGCCCCGGCCCCCAGGCTCTGGTTTGGTTCTCGCTTTTGAAGGCCTGCCACACACCCTGAGAAGCAACAGGTAGAGGATTTAATGTAAGTACAACCCCTTTCCAAGAAGGAAGGTGGTCCCGAGCTTTCCTGTGAGGGAGGAGCCGGTAGCTGCCCACAGAAAGGAAAAGAACTGACAGAGTCTATGGAAGCAATCAAAACTTCCAGATTTTATACAGTTTAGTCCAACGTAGCCAGGTAGTCCTGGCTGCTGTCGCCTTTCTCTGGCCAAGTAAACGCCCAGTATAAATACAATTATTTTGCAACACGTTTTTCCGTTTATCTCTGCTTTCCCCCAAATGTTGCATTCTCATTTCCAAAATGGCGGCCTCCCGACTTGGGCGGATGGGGTGAGGGAGCAACAAAAACTTCCTCTGGACAGAAGAACATCATTTAGTTGGATCACAAGCCGTGTCTGCTAAGGCCTAAGGAGGAATGGCATGAGAATTTCAGATGTACTTACCCTTGAGCTGAGGGCGCTGGTGAAGTCATACCTGCTATCCCTTCACTGACGTGCGCTTCCAAAGAAATCCAACACAGCGATCTTCAGGATTACCGTGACTGCACTCCTGCACGTGGTGCTCTTTGTCCTGCACCTGCCCTCCCCTCCGGCTCTGCTCTGCCGGCTTACCAGGCTCTCTTCCGACCACCGCCTGGAACCCACCTGGAATGGTCCTCCATGGAGAAAGACCTATTCACTAAGATTTTCTTACATAAAACAATCCTGGATATCCAGAAGACGCACCTGGTTTTTGGGTGGTACGTATGAGAACAGCGCGAGGAGTGGTTTCCACGCTGAAGACCGCTTGCGGCAGCACTTCATCACAGCTTGCTTCCAGCTCCTCATCTCAGCCCCGCCAGCGTGCAGCGGCAATGCATTGGAACCACGGCCACAAGCGAGCAACCCACTTCCAAAGGAAAGAAAGGGATTTTGTGCAACAGTCTTCTGAGAGAGCTTCCTTCACGAGATGGTAACGCTTCTAAGGAGCCATTCAGGTCATAAACATTCGGATTGCAAGTGCCACCCGCCAATATCCACGGTATTTACATCTGGCATAAAAGGCCAGAATTTCCATCAACCCCAACCAGACCAGGCTTCCAGCATTTGACATGCACTAGATGTGGGTTTGGAGCTACAGATGAAGCGAAACCATCAAACCTCAGCTGCAAAGCCCAGTGAGTTTGCTTTCGCCAGCCTAAGGAATGAAACAGTATTTCTTACGCAAGACAATTCAATGGGAGATTTAAGAGTCCCCAACCAGAACTATCACCCTCCCAGCTGCCACGGCTGATGACGTCATTTAGGGAATGCCTGCCAAAGCCAGAGAATGACTTCACCTGTGTGAAGTATGGAAAAAAAAAAAAATTAAAAAATACCTTTTATAGTGGTTTATTATTTTTAACCATTTTGAATCAAATAATCTTAGTTTAAAATATTTTCCAAAAGCCATATTGAACATACTCAGGATAAGCCTGCTGCATGCAAGAGGAGAGAGCTGCATGAAGGCTATTTGCTTCGCAAATTCTCAAAGCTCAAGCTCCCCAACCCATCTAAATGCCAGAAAAAAAAAAGAGAAACTTTAACAGCAATAGTTCATCAACGTTTTATTTAACAAAAAGATCAGTTATCCAACAATTTAATGGTATCAAACGCAAAAAAAATATTTCACTGCACTTCCTATAACAACTGTATTAAAACCCGATACAAAATGTTTTCACCCAATTGAAATACCAGTTTTTAAAAAGAGCATCTCAGGGAGCTTACAACCCACATGTACAGATCAAGAAAAGCAAGAAACTAGACACCAAGCGTGTAAGGAAAACAACAACTCCCTTCCTACTTTGACGGTGTGGCACTAGACGGATTTGTGCTCTTTACGTGTAGCGTACTGACGGGGGGGGGGGAATCATACAGCCTTCCTCCAGAAAAGTGTGTCTGTTTAGTGTATTTTCTATTAGTTTGCTACATTTATAGATCTAATGGGCGATTGTCTCAAGAGTTCACATAATCTGACCAGCACTCCCAGGGCCGATTTTGTACGGAGGGGTCGGCCACAGCATCTGCAGGCACAAACAGATGGGGCCACTTCTTGATTCTATCACCGTCTTTTTGTTTGTTCGCCGTGCCAGGCTGCTCTGCTGCACAAGCTCCACCTGCTTACTCCTTAGCCTAACAATTCCCAAAATAGGAGGCAGAAGCCCAACGCAAAATCAATCGTATCCAGTATTCATGACAGTATTTGGACCCTGTAATGCTAATATTTAAAGTCTAAGAAAACTATAAATAAGGTTGCACCTAGAAAGGTTTGGGAATGGCTGATCAGAACACTGTTTCAACAGGCCAGCAAGAAGAGTCAAGGTTATTAATTAAACACAATACAGAAGGTAGCAAACTTTTATTCCGTAAGGCAAAAACCCGACACATACATTGTTACAATTCTAGGCCTTTTTAATTTAATTCACAGCTTATGGAAATTTTGCAATGGCGTAACTATCGTTTGTGTGTTCTGCAATGTGCAGATCAGAGCTCCTGCTGGCAAATACTCCTGTGAGTTTGTTCAGTTACCGGAAAGCGAGCTCATGCCTTCTGAAAGGAACTGGGTTTAATTTTTACAGGTTATTTTCATGGGGAATATTTTCTGTTTTGTTCTCCTGCAGAAATATTTTGGATACAGAAGGTTTTTTAAAACTCTTTTAAAAGCACTCGGTAAGTTTTCTTCCTACATCCATCCACCCATCCATCCATGTGACCGTGTATCGTTCAACGATGACTTTTAATCTCTAGCCTAAGAACAGAGCACGAGGTTGACGACACCACGCACGGCAGGCGGTACGCTCTTCATCCGTTTATACATCCTATCTTGAGGCACTTAACACTTTTTTCAAATACACCTCACAATTCCAGCTGCAAATCTCTTCCTATTTTAAGAGCCTGCCAGCACACAGGTGCAGACAGACAGAGGCTCTCTAGCCGAGTGCTAACCTTTCAGAAACATGCTTCCAAAACCTATCCCAGTACACGCGTTCGAACAGTAGGTCAGCTCAGGACTCTTCTTTTTTTCTTCACTTTACAGTTCGTCGTGTTCCTCTTTGGCCTCCTGGTCTTTCAACTTGAATTCTTCAGCGGTAACTTTGCCATTTCCGTCCCGGTCTTGATTGGTGAACATATTTTTAACAATCTTTTCAAAATCAAAACCAGGAGCTAGTTTTCCTTTGCCAGAATCGACTTGAGCTTGAATGTACTCTGAAAACTAGGTGGAGAAAAGGAGCTCACAATGAAACAGCCACTTAAAACTGAAGAGTATTTACAACAGTAGTATTTATTTGTTGTTGACTACTTAGCACTTTACTGTTTATTATTAGGCGTACAGAGAAGTACCCTGGTACTACCCTAGAAAGCTTACAACCTAAATTGGACTAATTAGGACAGACGTGTGAGGTTCAACCACTTGTGGAGCTCAACAGGGATTTCCTCACTTATTCCAGTGGGTCCTGGACCCATAACAAGGAAAATTATTTTTTGTAGTTTCAGGGGATGATGAGTCGAACAGAGTGTGGCATGGGAACAGATCTATAGGGACAGAGGGGGTTTAATTTCACATGCTGATACGAGAAGCTCACACTGTAAAACAGACATCCACGTGCACCTTGTAAGAAACAACACACAAGAAAAAAAGAACGAGCCACAGAAAAGAGACTTTAAGTATCAGGACACCATGAGTTTTGTTAAGGTAGCTTCGGGCATTATGCCTTCCACTTGACTCCGTGCTGGGGAAGGCGGCAAGGTTATGTCAGTTTTCCCTAAAAATCCTTTTCCTTATACATATGATGAAGTTATTCAAGGTCATTAGGCAACATCTGACAGAAGTCATACTGCTGGCTTTCCAAAAACAGAAAGTCCACAACCAAACACAATTTTTCCAATTACCGTTATTTCTGGCGCTACCTGTTAAATAAGCTTCAGCAATGAGAGCTATTTCTGACATTCATTTACACCTTTTAGGCCTCCTCCTGCTCCTTGCTAGGTGACCAGAAAGATACGGATATCAACAGTCACATCCCACCTCACTCATTCTCTAGACTGATGAAAGCTCTTTTCTTCTCTGCAAGGACAGAAGTGGTGGTAAACAAAAGAGAGAAAATGAGTAAGAAGGAAAACAAAGAGGGGGAAGAGAGCGCTAGGCAGAGAGAAAACAAGATTTTGATTTTACCCCGTTGGCTTGTTAAAACGCTGGAAGGCATCTCGTGCTGTTCCGTAGGTCCACAGCCTGCACCCTGAGAGCTGCAGTGATGACTCCAACAGCATGACTCCAACAAGCAAGGACAGAAAACAGAATCATAGAGAAAGGCAACAAAGAAGACTGAAGAAGAGAATAAAGAAAACAGGACTCTTCGGTTAAGAGAAAACACAGAAGAAAGCCTCATGGAGGTTTGTATTATCAGAGATGGTGTGGCAAAGGCAAGTGGATTTCCATTAGGGCACCCAATGACATTCTCACACTGCAGATTTTAAAAGCAAGCAAGGGGAAGGAGACTTGTTCACGCAGCACCCACGGAAGAGGCAGCCACAGGCGCTGCCGGGCTCCAGAAGTGATTAGACAGTTCCTGGATGCCCAGCTGCAGGCTCAGCTTTGGCTTGAGAATTCACCATAAACTTCCCACTAACAAACACTGCGAAGGCTGATACAGTGAAGGATGGTTGAAAACTAACTCTGCCTCTTATACCTGTGCCCTAAGTATCTGTTGTTGACCAAGGAGACCACAACAGTAAATGATCTTAAGCAGCATGGTCATTCTTGCATTTCTTTTTTCTTTTTGGTTCTATCTCTAAAGCTAAATAACCATGTTTTAGTACACACACTGCCTTCCTGTTAACTTGACAACAAACACCATGTCAGAAGAAGAAGAGGAGAAGAGGAAAGACCCCATTCTTCAACATCTGCATTGACAGTGGTAGAAGAAAACATCTTGATGATGGTGGTAGGAGAAAACCACTACAAGCTTTTCCATTGTTTCAGCTTACCTCCTCCAAAAGAACCTCTCCATCATGATTCTGGTCTATTTCTTCAAAAAGATTGGGAGAGACTTCCCCATTCCATACAAACATGTACCCTTCAGGCAAACCAGACACCAGTTCCAGCAGTTCGATGTCGAAAACTAATACAGCACTACCAGGCACTTCTCCTTCTGTCACAACAAATGGCAAAGAGCGGTGTTTAGCCTCACTTATGTTGAAGGGTATATTTCCTTTTAATCTTTCACGGAATCACGGAATCACGGAATCTTTAGAGTTGGAAGGGACCTCTAGAGATTATCTAGTCCAACTCCCCTGCTAAAGCAGGATTGCCTAGAGCACATCACTCAGGAATGCATCCAGGCGGGTCTTGAAAAAAATCTGTAATTAAATTTTTCTTCCTGCTCCAACAGGTGCTTCTCTACTGTGATCCCCAAGCCCCACGATCCCAAGCCCACCAAATCTCCCTGTTCACTTCAGCAGAGGTGATCAAAACATAAAGGAAACTTTCATAATAAAACTCCATCCATTTTTTGGTCTTTTTTTTTTTTTTCTTATAAAGGTAAAACTGCAGGAATGAATCAATTGCCTTTATCTCACTGATACACTAACACTCGTGCAACGTTTCAGACCACGCATATCATGTGCGATCTGAACGATGACAAATGCCTATGATCCTCATGTTCATAAGGTTTTTTAACACGGCAACCTTTTTATGTTATGAGGGAATTTTCGATTTGTTATATAGAACTAGACGATTTTATATAATAGTGTAAGATGCTGCATATATAATACTAATCGTTTTTCATGGAAGGCAGCTAGAAGTGAAAATGCTTCTTTATCTCTTATCACAAATTATTTCTCCATTAAGCCTGGCACATGTTGCCTAACAGACAGTGTTTATAAAATGCAAACTGTTCTGGAGCTATTCAAGGAACAGAGCAACTTAGGCAGCTGTTTCCGTACATATCAGAGTTTGTTGATCTTGGTGATCTCTCGACAGACTCCTTTCCCTCACACCTTTTAACTCAGAAGACCAGTAACAACCACAGGTACAGGGAGATGAGAGTTCTTGTCACTTCTATACTGTTCTTTTTATTATTGTTGTCCCTGTCATTAAAAATTTACAAGCCTTAATGCTATAAAACTGCTTTAAATGTATTGGTGTTGGGGTTTCAACAGGACCGAAACACTGTTTCACAACTTGCATTTAGTTTAGGTAGTTTCTGAATTTTGAGTTTTCTTTGCATTTTCTAACATATTAGTGCTGAATGGCCCCCTTCAGTTTTGTTTCATGAATAATACGTCACATGTCCAAGCATGATACCCAATTCCCTACCACAGAGGACAGTGTTTACGTCCCTCTGCAACACCGGAGTGCCTGGAGCTTTCCCTTTCGACAAAGCAACATTATTGGGTGCGTTTGTTGCCTTTTGTACTCGGATGGTCTTTTTATTGGCCACAGTAACAGCATGACTTAAAACTCAACACCGACAGTTTGTTCATTGCATTGAAGAATCGGGAGGCTGTCTGAAATAATGAAATGAAAAACCTCTAAAAAAAATCCCATTTGAGCAGCTGAAAGATGCTCACCTTACGTCCTCATGCACAGCAAGTAACAAAACCAGCATCCTTGTGTTTCAGTTACTCAAGAGATGCTACGTGGACATGCAGTAGGTTTCGCTCACTCACCAACGCCATCTTCTCCATAACCAAGATGGGGTGGAATAACGACTGTTCGTCGCTCCCCGACACACATGTCTTGAAGGCCCATGTCCATCCCCACCACCACCTGTCCAGATCCCAGAACTATGTTGTAGGTCTTGCCAAGGCTGTGTCTGGAGGAGAAGGGAAGAAAAATTAAAAAAAAAAACCCTCAATGTAAAATAGAGAATTTCTGTTGTTCAAAATTACCACAGTGACAGCAGTTTCTAATTAGTCATTGCTAGAAATGAAGTTCATGCCCAATGCTTTGTTGTAACAAGCAGTTACCTGAAGTTGTTGGGTGAAAGGCTTCTTGAAGGAAATCTAACTGAAATCATTAATTCTGCCAATTAAGCCCCCAAAATATTTTATCTCGAAATAAGGGCTTTTGCCTTTCACATATTTTCAACTAATGAAGTTGGACTTTTTAGCAGATGTAAAAATTCCAGATGTACATTTGCCCCAGAACTACCAACCTATATGGATCTGGGTGCATTCTCATGGATCAGCCATCCCTTTAATGAAATCGGTCACTATAATGCAGTAGTTGCTTAACCAAGACAACTTGGAAGTATACCACTACTGCTATTTAACCATATCGTATTTTGAATTATACCTTGCTGCTGGTGGCTCAGTTCTAAAATTAGAAATTATCACAAGTTAAAACTCCAGAAGTTAAACACGTAATTGTGATTTTAAAAGCAAAGCGTGCAGCGCTAAGACTTTTTACTCGGTATGTGTCACAACAGCAGAACCCTTTCTTCTGTCGGTCTCCTCCGGTGGTTATTTGGCTTGGCTGTACCACTGCAGGACATGCTTGTACAACAGAGTATTATTTGGAAAGAAAACAATTCAGTGGCCAGGAGGTCAGCCTTAAAACTATGAGCACAAGACTCATGATCTTTTATTCTCTATAAACTGCTTTGAATAAGACAGTCTCGACATCCCTTGGTTCCTACTATAAAATGGGAATCGAGCATTCCTGACATATGGAAGGTGTTTTGAATCCAAACACGTTACTTGCATACATACTTGCCTACAGGATCACATCATGTGCTTCAATGTAAGCCAGCTTTTCAGCTCTGCAAGCTATTGTGTACACTGTGAAAACTATGAGCTGCTTCTAATGCTAATTATAAGCTGTTTAAAAACAACTTTTCCCAACTTCCCTTCCAAAAATAAAATATTATTCAGATGATCTGCACTATCCAAAAGACGAAAGCAGAAGAGAAGCCAGCAGAAGTATTCTTGCAGCTGCAGCAAACAGTGCTACCGGCTCACTTTAGTTCTATAGAGCCAGACTGGAGCAATCTGCTCCCCTCGTTAACCTGCTGTCAACAGGAAGGAGGAAGAGGAACATTATAACCGGAGCCACGATCAAGCCTCCTGATAGCTTCTCCATGCTGACGCTTACCGCAACACTACAATACAGGAAAGTCAGCACTCGTGTGGTAAAGGCATGAGGTGACCAGGTACTGTAAAACACGTTTACTGTAAAACACCATTAAGCTAGCTTTAACAGACTACAGCGAGTACCCCACCAGATCTCTCCTAGGAGCACTGAATCAGCGCAGAGCACAAATCCTAGCCAAGAAACAGAAGACACTTGGACAGTTTGTTCATGGGAGCCCTCTGTCGTTCTAGTATGACTGGCCCAGGCACCCGAATTACACACAATCACAGAATGGCAGGGGTTGGAAGGGACCTCTGGAGATCATCTAGTCCAAGCCCCCTGCCAGAACAGGGTCACCTAGAGCAGGCTGGACAGGAACGCGCCCAGGCCGGTTTTGAATCTCTCCAGAGAAGGACATCTCTCTGGGCAGCCTGTTCCAGTGCTCTGACACCCTCAAAGGAAGGAAGTTTTTCCTCATGTTCAGAGGGAATTTCCTCTGTTGCAGGTTGTGCCCATTGCTCCTTGCCCTGTCACTGGGCACCTCTGAAAATAGCCTGACCCCATCCTCTTGCCACCTGCCCTTTAGGTATTTATAAGCATTGCTGAGACCCCCTCTCAGTTTTCTCCTCCCCAGGCTGAACAGACCCAGGTGTGTCTCAGCCTTTCCTCAAAAGAGAGGTGCTCCAGTCCCTTGATCATCTTTGTAGCCCTCCGCTGGACTCTCTCCGGTAGTTCCCTGTCCTTCTTGAACTAGGGGGCCCAGAACTGGACATGGCCCAGAACTGGACTCCAGATGCAGCCTCACCAGGGCAAAGTAGAGGGGGAATTATCCCATTTAAACAACCTGCCATGCAGACAATCTGTTTCATCAGTTCACCTGTAGTGTTTTGTTGTGTCCTCTTTGCTCCCAGTTCTCTCGTCATGCTATGATACATTGTTTTTTTCTTTTACTACTCCTATATCTCTGAAGCAGGCAGAGATAAAAAGAAAAATGCATTCTAAATAAATACTCATCTTTTCACTTTAAAATTCTTTCTTCCTTGCTTTGCAGGCAATTCATTCTGCTTTCACAGCTGCTAGGGACGTTTGCTTTACCAGGTGACATACTTACGTCGAGTCCAGCAAAGTGCCATCCAGGAGCGAAGCGTTGTAGTGATACTTCAAGTAATCTCCCTTCTTACTCAGTACGGTGCAGTTGGAAGGTTTGTAGTTAACAGTAATGCTGACCGAATCTGCAGGGTTGTGGAAGTCAACCACGTGGATGTCAAAGACCAGCACTGCAGATCCTGGAATCTTTCCTAATTAGGAAGCAAATTAGGCAAGTAGAGAAAGAAATGGAATCCCAACAGGCTTACGACGACCAGGTACTGCACCCTGTAGGAATATGTATTCCCACTGTGTCTGCTCCTGAGCCATTTTGCTCTCCTTGTTCAGAATTAAAGGGTTACATCTCCTCTGGATGCAGCTTGCACCTGTCACATCCAATGGAGGAAAGAGAACCAGTGGAAAAGCACTAAACACACACTCAATTCAACAGTGAAGGAAAAAATTTCCATTATTCTGAATTTGCAAATTATGCAGAAACAAAGCAATAGCCGTATATTTCCTGTGACCATCCTAAATGACTGATTTGGTTTTCATGTTCCAACTCATTATTGATCGTCACGCTTCTCATGCTTCAAGGAACACTGTTACGTCTAAAAGGTTAAAATTCCTTAAAATGCCCTGATAGCGAGCAACTTCTTCCCCCCCTTCCAAGGATAATGTGCAATCGCATTACCAGGACTGACAGACACCTCCAGACCCATTAGTGGATTTTAGTTTTGGAGGAGCCTAATTTTCAAATCAAGAGCATAGAATTTGCATTCCCAGAAGAGAGGTTTTTCTTCCAACTCACTTTTTCCAAATAACATCCCAGGAGGCACCTTTCGAAACACCAGCCACAAAACTCATCGGCTGGAAGGGTTATCACATTCAATCTCTCACAGCAATCTTTTTAGGTAGCATTGAGTTTTCCCGAAGGAATCTTAACTGTATATTATACATACACAGATATTTTGCCGTTACATGCATCCACCATTTATGGAGGTGGCTTAGGAGTCCACAAAACCTGTGGCTGTGGAAGGAATGGGGAAGAAAACTTAACACAATTAATTCCTTTAGCATACAGAGCTTGTTAAGACACATAGGAAAGAAGATCTCACACTGCAGAGCTCCTGGCATCCAAGTACCAGTTATTCTGAAACATTGATTATGCAAATGAGTTCAGGTCACCAAGTACCAGTCTTCCTGAAACACTAATTATCCAAATAATTTCAGGTCACCAATTATACGTGAGATCGTGCTGCATTTTTGTTGTGCTACCTGTTCAGCTAATTAAAATATGTTTGCAAATTCTGGGTGTAACTCTGTCAGTTGCATACCCACAAAATAATGAACTAATTCATCAGCTTTTCAAGTGCCAAAAAAAAATAACAATGGAACTACACACAGACGCACTAAACAATAAAGGAAACATCATCAATTTGATTATGGAAGACCTGAATGCAAAGTCAAGCTCACCTCTTCCTTCTTCTCCATATCCAAGATGAGGGGGGATTATTATTCTTCTTTTTTCACCAGTGCATACACCTAGCAAACCTTCATCCATTCCAGCAATCACATAACCTTTCCCGACATAGGTGTCATATGTATGATTTCGTGAATAGCTATGGAAAATATATGCATTTTAGCCGTGTCAGGTGGACTTGAGAAAGCACAGAATCTTGCAATAGGTCTGCAACACAATTCTTAAACCAGTTAAGGGATAAAGCAATCAACATGTTCAATGAATCCAGGCCACCAAGTTTCACCAATCAGTGATGCATGTGTCATTCGTTAACCAGTACTGGGATGCTGGCTAGGGAACAGCTTATTTGCAAATATGTTTCTACTATACCTTGAAAGAAAAACTCACTTATTTATGTATTTTAGACTAAACAGAAAACATGTTTTGGTAAGTAACTGAAAAAAATTCTATTTTCTCCCATAAATTTTCCTCTGCCCTGACTCTACTTTAATGAGTGCTTATCAACTAGATAGAGTTTACATTCATTTTCATTAGGCACCCTTTAGACTATCTCATTTTGCAACCACAGTTATGTAGTTCAACTACTACAAGGAAGAGGTGGAATAAATAGGTTCTCCTGGGATGCACAGCATTGAGTCATGACAACAAAACCGTACCAGTACTACCCCTCCCTTCCAAACTATGTCAATCACCTACACGTGGGTTGAAGGAGCTGCTTCAACGCCTAAGGACAGAATAAAACAAGCCTACAACAACAAATTATGTTTACTACGAGGATGTGTCTGTCTGCCGTTTTTCTTCAAGGCATGCTACATGAAGGCACAACCCAAGGAAGGGAAGGCAGAAAGGTCACCCTGGGAAAGAGCAAGAGCAGGACAGACCCTGATGTTATTCAGAGGTTTATTCAACTGCTCTCAGTCCAGATAGCCCTACATGAGCTGCCCACGGCAGTTCTGCAGCTCAATACTACAGAGGAAAAAAAAATGAAGGAAAAGATTATTAGACCTCTTGATCCCTGCCATTCACAGTGCTTTTGGCATGTTGCCTGTACCAGTGAGAAATTTGCTCCTGGCCAACTCCAAGGCATTCAATAACTATTGTCTGCTGCCCCATTTCTTCAGACACTTGTTAGACTTTGGCCTTTCTTGTAAATTCTGAAGGAAGCCAGGATACA
This sequence comes from Rynchops niger, assembly GCA_013400035.1. Lineage (NCBI taxonomy): Eukaryota > Metazoa > Chordata > Aves > Charadriiformes > Laridae > Rynchops > Rynchops niger. Next base: position 872,632 of record VXBH01000321.1, on the reverse strand, counting down.
ACACTAAGGAATAAGTCCTCTAACAACTGTCAGCGCTTTAAGAATGATTTAGAGGCTGCTGTCTACAAAGCATTTATTAATATTTATTGAGAACAAGCCTAATATAAATACTACAGCCATTTTCAAAAATTGTTTCAATTACTACAGACCCTACCCATCTACATCTCAAAAAAGAGAGATTCTGGGCAGGTGCACTGTGAATAAGCCTAGAGTTCTGAATTTACAAGTTTTCATAAGCTGTACATTAAGGTCTACAGTGATGGCTGTTGATGCAGGTCTCCTGCTTTCCATCCTTCCACCAAGCTGGGCAGCTGAATGGGGAGGTCAAGGTTGATTCTGAACCTTACCCCACCTCAATTCAATTACGAGATACAGTTCCCCGACTCCTCCTCAGGGGAAGAAGCACACATGGCATATTACTCGGCTAACGTTTGCAAACTGATCCTGATCTTCAGCTTGCAGCAGTTGTAGAAGTAAGAAAAAAATTTCATTAGTTTATTTTATAAAACATTTCACAGTGGCTCATTTTCAACTCTTTTAAGCTACTTATGCCAGCTGTTCTGAAAGCTGGAGTGAAGAAGGAAAGTACTGCTCATTAAAGAGCAAACAAAAGTAACAGGAAGCTACAAGGGTATTATTCATCATATAATTCTGTACATGAGGTTCATGCGCCCAGAGAACTTTGAATCTGAAGTGACAGCAATCCCTCTTTCTTTATCACAGAAACCCTGTTGCTGACCTCAGTCTTGAAAGACATTAGCCTTCAAAATGCAAACAGCTTTCAAGCACAAAGGGAAAGGCTGTCCTGAGATTAACCTCAAACCAGACACTAGCTCACCAACTCACAATTCTCAGGACATTAAATGGGAATTGTATTTATTTTCTCTCTCTTCAGGAGAATTACCTATTTGGTAGATAAACAGCGTGGGGCAAAGAGTCTTCAGACATAGGAGTCTAAAGCATACATAGCTTCACCAGGTGGATCATCACCCCTAGAGGGCGTCTGTGATACTGTCATAATACAAAATAGGTCTTTGTCTTCCCCCCCATACCGAAAAGGTTTCTGTGAGTTTTTTTTTAAGAAAAGAAGACTCCAACTCCACTAACAAATTTTAAAAAGGAAGGAAAAGCAACGAATTGTACTTGGGTATATTATGGACACAGCAGATGAGCCAAACTGGAAATGGCATCTGTAGGGCTGAGCAGTGCAGTTACCTGGAATCAAACAAAGTGCCATCCAAAAGCGTGCCGTTATAATGGTATCGAAGAAAGTCTCCTGTCTGGCTTCTGCGCTCGCAAGATTCAGGCACTTGCTGGTTCTCAATAGTAATACCATCTTTGGGGTTATGGAGATCTAGCAAAACCACATCAAAGACCAGAGAGGCTTGGCCAGGGATCTCCTTACCTACAAAAGCGTTAAAAGCAGAAAACCGTTAAGAAAGAATAAGTGTTCTAGAAGGAGCTTAAATGTGTTTGTTGAAGAAAAGTAACCTACTGCCAAATACCAGGCACCTCCCCTCCCAAAATAAGTTAGCGTAATCTGCTACCAGTCAGTCATTTTTTGTTTCATGTATGGGTTTGTCACTTAATTCTCCAATTCAGTTATTTCATTCTCCTCCTATTGTGATGGCACGGCCTCACCAAAAATAAACAGCCTGTTCAGCAACACCCATCTCAGTCAAGATACACCAGCACCATCCGAGCTGCATGGTTTAGTCTACCAGTATTTCCAACACACCTCGCGGAAGTGCATCAGAATACAAATTTGGTACATCTGCTCTTCCCATCCTGTTAATATCAAAACAGGAGACCACGTGATGGAAGCTGAAGAAGGGTAAATTGAGTACCTCAGTGAAAAAGGACCTTTAAATCAATACACAAATTACAGTGTGGTTTGCTTTGACTGAGAACCATTGAGCTCAAGATCTTGGCAAAATTTTAAAACATAACCCCACCAAGTTGTGTTACCCTTGGGGATGGCTATCACAGTTAACGGTGCTAAAGTCATAGAAGGGGTACAAAATCTTGTACACCAAAGACACGTTCTTAAACATTAGAGCAGAAAAAGAATTTAACAAATAGACCCAAACTATACCTAACTGTCCCTTCATTCAATATGGGGACCTCTATGTATGACCTGCAGGCTGCATACAGTCTCACAGGGCAATTAATCCATCTTGTAGTTAATACTAGAGCATTGGTTACAGAAAAAAGAACAAAATTGGAACTAAAAATACATATTTTTTTTTCAAGTTTTCTGCTCTCTTTCAATTCATTGAAAGAATTATGCAGTCATCTGATTTCCAGTTTTTGGAGCCACTAGATATTAATCACAGGTTATATTCTCCGAAAGAAATAAAATTTCAGTACATAAAGATTACAATTGCATGAATAATGTGCCTGGTAAGCAACACGCAGGTTAAATTTTTAAAAAAATATCTTATACAAATCCTGTACATAACACATTTTGTACCTAACACACCTTTCCATCACTTTGTTTCATCTGTCTGAAATGGGTCATAACACTGCCCATAAATTTAAAACACTCGAAGTACAAGTTTGCTTTATAATACGGATGACTTAGATTTAAAAAAAAAAAAAAAAAAAGGGGGAAGAATAAATTTTACCATCTCCTTCTTCTCCATATGCCAGGAAAGGTGGTATTGTGATAATGCGCTTCTCTCCTACACACATTCCCAAGAGACCCTGGTCCATACCAGGAATCAGCCATCCAATTCCTACATAGGTATCATAGGTTCGCATCCGATTATGGCTAAAAATTAAAAAAGAAAATAAAATCAATGGAAAAAAACCCAAACCACAATCAAATGTTAGACAGCCACAGGAAATAACAATATTAATCTTCAAAAGCCAAACACTATGCACAATATAATTCACAGCTTGCTGCTCCAAAAATATTGCTCCTTGATTTACCAAGGTCTGGCTGGGTACTGTTTCCCAGACTGCTTACCTCTTTTAGGAACCTAACAGAGGTTTTGAAAAGGGGGTCACAAAGATAATTGGCAGCTGTTATTAAGGCATGATTGTCCAATGAACTTTAATGAAGTACACACATGCTGTAAACTTAAAATCTCAGTATAGAAGTGTTAGTAGCTCGATTTCATCGCAAACTCTGCTTAGTTTATAAAGCTTGCATCTAACTTGAACAGCTGTGCTGCAGCGGTTACAAAAACTATCAGCTGACTGCAAGAAACAGTAATATAGATACAGGGAATGAAATTTTAAAAAACAAAGGATTTGGGCTGGTAATGCTCACACAGAAATAATGTACTGTTTTATTACTTTGAGTCTGTACTGCTGCCCCATAAAGCCCTGAATAAATTACTGACACTTACATGATGCTAGCTTTCATTTATTGTCTTTCTGGGCAATTAGCATTAATCGTTATACCAGTGAAGGCGGAGGAAGCCATCTTTTAAGATGACATCAGATACCTATTAGAAGACACAAAGACACACAACCCAGCTGCATACCTTGAATCAAACAGGGTCCCATCCAAGAAGGTTCCATTGTAATGGTATCGTACAAAGTCAGACACCTGGACTGTCCGAGGACACTTCTCAGGCTTGAAGTAAGTCTGAACCTGTACTTCGTCCTCCGCGTTCCAGAGATCGATCAGCAGCACATCGAAATGGAGCACAGCATTGGGGGGTATCACACCAGCTGCAAAACCAAACCAACATGACCGGTTTTATTTCCCTTTTTCTACAGGACATCAGAGAAAAGGGAACCAATCTACGCATTCCCAAAATTAAATCCATGGTGTACAACTTACTCCTTTTTGTGCTTATATCCCCCTATCCCCTTGTCACTGCTGCAGCTACAAAAGTGGGGGGAAATCTGGCAACATGAACTGTTATCAATTATGTCCATCAGGCAAATTGCTCTCGATTTAGCATTTGTTGTCTCTGAGACTGCAGAGCAAAGCTGCTTTTGGCACTGACGAGACCTTGTGCAGCACTGCAATGCCAAAACACAGTAACTACTTAAGAGCGAGGTAGGTATAAATAAATAGTTAACTTCAGTAGCAAGGCTTGTTAGCTGAAGGTCCACCACAGTCAACAGCTCTTCCTTCCGCGTGCAGAGGGAGCCTGGAGTGATCAGCTCGGCCGCAGGCTTCACAAACACCCTTGAGCAGGGGGAGAACCTCTCGGAAATCCACTACTTTTGCAGTTTCTACCCTTCTCTTCTGTGATTCCATTTTCTATCTGCTCTGCTGAATCCCTCACACAACCATCTCTTCCCTGGCCCGGTGCCGTACTTACAGACGCCTTCGCTTCCGTAGGCGAGCTTGGGGGGAATTTTCACGAACCGCCGCTCATTTACGCACATGCCGACCAGAGCTTTGTCCATCCCAGCAATAAGTTGACCTTTTCCCACAAACACGTTGAATGTGGATCCCCTGTCATAGCTAAAGGGGGAAAAGTGGGCAAAAATGTTAGCGGTACACTTACCGACCATTCCACTATTTTTTTTTTGAGAGAGTTTAACCGTGCCTCGCCTCCCCCTTGCTTTTTTAGCATAACTTTATCACAAGACGGCTCCTAAGAGAAGGGAAAAATCTAAATGTTTCTGAGTCTTCAGCGCAGCTCTCCCTCTGTTCTCTGCTCACCGTCCATCTGAAATGAATTCTAGCAGCGTGCAACGTACACTGCAGGCTCCCAAAGCCCCTAACTACAAATGGCTAATTCACACACTAATACTATAAGCAGCGCTGTAAAATTAGGGACGAGAAAGAAAGATTAAGCGCTATTACTACAAGACATGAAAGGATGGCTGCTCCCACAGTGGGATCTCAGCATATTGATTTTGGTGAATGACGCCACATACAAGATCGATAAGATTTATGACGTGAGACATCACAGCTGGGGATTCTCTGTGGGAGAAGAGGAAAGGGGAAAAGATGCCTTTTCAAGCAATAGCTGTGAGATTTGCCAAGTGGTTATTTATTTCCTCCAGCTGGTTACTTATTTTCTTCTTCACATTCTCAGCTCTCATTTCATTCAGACTTAAATAGCAAAAAATAGAGAGATGCGGTACACAGCAAGTGTGCCAGATCAAGAATCAAGACAGCTAACTAAATGATCTCCCACCATCATAATACACGAACGTTTGAAAGGTAAAAGAAATGATGCATAAATGACGATGAAGTTTTCCAGAGCGCACGGAGAGCAGCAGTGTTACCACAGCAGAATACTAGCATTAGCTTACATGGTTAGTTTGACCACTTCAAATCCACACAACGACCTCAACTTTGCCGTGCCTGAAATACTGCTATTTAAATTTGTTTTAAGCAATGCATAAAAATACGGCAGGAAGCATTTCAAAAGCCTCGTTCCTATTTCTAAGCTTTTACTCCTTCCATTTTCCCAAATTCCTTTTATAATTTAAAGGAAAATTTTTTTTCCAGGTAAAAGGCAGCACTGGAAAAAATAATTATTAAAAAAAAGCTTGTGCTTCTTTGTCTACTAAAACATTCTGGAAAGCAGCCAGTAGCTAGATATCGCTAGGGAAATGATGTCAAACTTTCCTTCGAAGACTATACACATCATTTCCACAACACACTGAGCCTCCTAACAGTCCCAGAGCCTTGAATCCCTCAAATATTTTACTGAGCGATCTCTCCATTTGCTCCATCTTTTTTTTTTTTTTTGTCTGGCAAACAGACAACGCTCTATACAGGGCATTCACTTCCAGTTGCACAAATACTCCTACTCCCAGGCAAGGATGGAAAATATTTCAATTAGCCCCTGACAAATTCCATTACACACACAAAACCATAATTAAGATGTTAAGACTAAGAACATAATAGGTTCTAAGAAACTTAAAACAGAAGAGTTTGGGTGGGTTTTTTTGCCAAAAATAAACTTACGATTAAGAAAACATTGACGCTAAGCAGGGAACTGAACAAAGCAGTGAACAGATCATGCAGCTTTGCAGGACTGACTTTGCAGATTCCTTAAAACGAAGCAAAACCAGTTTCTACTGCAGGAATTTACCAAATTTACAGCAGACGACTAGGCAATTGAATTCAGACTTAAAAATGCAAATACTGATGGGGAAAAAAAAAAAGAATCAATAGGCATATTAATTAATTTCTGTGACACAGTCATGATTACTGAGACTCTCAACAGCCTGTTAACAAGAAGAGTTGTATTACTCCCTTCTCCTTGGAAATACAGAAAAATAATTTTAAACCTCAAGAACACTTTCAGCAGCTGAAGAAACAAAGTAAAACTGCCCTTAGTTCAACGCCTACAGTATTTTCTAGACGGATTTCACAGTACTGTTTACCTAAACTGATGCTGGTAAGTGCTTTCTTAAAAAAACCAAACCAGGTAGCAGCTCTTGACAGGTTAAAACATGTGCATTCTAATAGGCAAATTTAAATACAAATTTATTATCTTTAACTTGCATGCAGTGAACGCCAAAGATTTTACGACAAATGCTCCAAAATATTTCTTCCATTAACCTACAGACATAAAAACCTGCTACTTTTCCATTGTCTTAACGATAGAGCACTGACATCAATCTAAAAAACCAGACCATTGTTAGCCAATAACAAAAACGGTTGTCAAGATGAGCTGCCATTTAGGGAAAAACCTGACTTTTTACACCCTTTTGAAATTAAGACGGCCACACAAATGCTCAAGTTAGATTAGACTATGATCGTTATTATTTATTTACTAACATTTAGAGAACCCAAAGTGATAAATGCCGTACAGTCCCGCACACCTTCTTCCTGCCCCAAATAATTCAGAGACAAATGACAAGGAACTTGGAGTTAAATGAGAGCCAGCACCTGAGGAGCCCACCCAGGTGCCCTGCCTCAGTGCAGAAATTTGCTGCTAGGACTCCGCGTCCACGCAAGCCCCAGTATGTATCCGCAGAAATCAGAAACACATTTCTGAACACATGGCTGGTTTTCCAAATGTCGCATACTTGTGAAGTGAGCAGCGAGGGTGCTGCCTGTGCCTGTCTTCACATCTGCAGCGTAAGACTTATTTTCCGAGACTGTCAGTTGCCAATGAATTCACCGTCCTTGCTGGGTTTTTTTTTCACCAATGCCAGCGGAACCGCCAGCTACCGCATCCCGGCCTTCGTCTGGAGAAGCGCTGGTGAAGTGGCACTACTGGGGCGCTGAATTACAGTCAGCTCCAGAGGAAGAGCTGAGCTCACTTTGAAAGACCACGATTTCCCTGAGGCTATAGATTTTCCTTGAAGCACAAGGAAGATTACCAGGATTACTGAAAATACGTTTTTTCTTACAGAGTAATACTTTGATCAGTGGCGATCAGCAGAGCAAGAAAAAACAAATAAGCTGTCAGCAGCATGGGCATCATTCACAATGTCCTGATCCCACTATTTAGGCTTCCTGATCCCAAAATAACAGCAGGAAAGCAGCCAGGCACTTCACTGTACATAGGTCACATTTATTCAAGGGTAACTTATCCAAAAACTTCTACGTAAGCACAGCCTGACAATTGCTGCATTTCTGGCAAAGATAACGATTCAGAAATGTTTGCGTTCGAGTAGGTTTGAGCCTGGAGAAGCCATAGGGAACATACAGAAAGAAACGGGCGGGAAATCACTAAATACTGTGTGAGGCTGCAATACCACGCACGCTCCTGTTTACCAGGCAAACCGAACATCCTTACGGTCTTCTCTCTTGGAGCAGACAGTTCCCAGTCAGCGCCTCAAAAAAGCAGCTGGAAAAAGGCGGTGGGGATCCATCAGGGCACGCAAACTGCTGCGAACTGGACCCAGCCACCACAGAGGTCTCCTCTCCAGTCCCCAGCAGTCACACCCCAGCCCTTCACCTTGTCACGTTTCAAAGACATCTTCCCAAGGTGGCCTGCACATCCTGTGTTCCTGCTCAGGTGGCGTTGCCCAGCTTGCCACCGAGCTTATGACCGGTCTCCCCAAAAGGGCTCATGGGCAGATGGCGGTCAGGAGGAGCAGCGGGACCTGAACTGAACCTCAACTGCCGCCTCCGCCCAGCGCCACCATCTCCGAACACCCCCAAAAACTCCCTGGTGGGGGGAGAGCACCGCTCGCTCCCCTCCTCTCCCCCAAAGAGCACGCCCGGGGCTTCGAGAGAACCCGAGGGGGGCTGCACCCCGGGGTGGGGGCTGCACTCCAAG
>VXBH01000321.1:846979-864432 GCA_013400035.1 Rynchops niger | reverse complement strand
CCAGCTCACCAGCAGCGCCGGCAGCAGCAGCGACCCGCAGCACACCGGGCCCCGCCGCCGTCGCCGCCGGCCCGCCGCCGCCGGCCCCGCCATGGAGGGCCGCGATCGGGGCAGCCCGCGGGGTGCGCGTTAGGCGACGAGGGGAGGGAGGGATGGAGGGGACGGACGGGATGAAGGGGAGGGAGGGGATGGAAGCTGTCCCGCTCCTCCTACCGCCCTTGCTAACGTGGATGAAGCGCTCCCACCCGGGACGGAAGAGGAGGAGCGGCGACGGCGGCACCGCTATCCCCCGCCCCGTCTCCGTCCCCTCCCGCTCCGGGATGGGGAGGAGGGGGGTGGTGGTGCGACGTGGCGGGAGGAGGGCGGCCCCCGAGGGGGACTGTGCCTGGGCACACACCCCATACCCCCCGGCTGATCGCCCTTGGCTCTTGCGGGGGGTGGTGGGTAGCCCGGGACGGGCGATTAGCGCAGGGCGATTAATGACAGAGCGCTGCATCGGGGCTGCGTGTTGCTGTGCTTGCACATCTACTCCGTGCGAGGCTTTGAGCGTTTATAGGTTTGAAATCCCATCGCAAATCGTGGAATCATGGAGTCGTCTAGGTCAGAAGGGACATATGAGATCCTCAAGTCCAACCATTAACCCAGCGCTGCCAAAACCACCACTAAACCGTGTCCCTAAGCACCATGTCTACCCATCTTTTAAATACCTCCAGGGAGGATGATACCAGGGATGGTTGAGCTGTTACTGGTTGGGCGTACAGCCTTTTTCATGAGAAATTCATAGAATCATTTAGGTTGGAAAAGACGTTTAAGATTGAGTCCAACTTTTAACCTAACACTGACAAAACCACTGCCAAACCATGTCTCTAAGTGCCATGTCTACATGTCTTTTTAATACCTCCAGGGATGGTGACTCAACCACTCCCCTGGGCAGCCTCTTCCAATGCTTGATAACTCTTTCGGTGAAGAAACTTTTCCTAATATCCAACCTAAACCTCTCCTGGCGAAACTTGAGGCCGCTTCCTATGCTCCATTTTAGGACGAAGCTCCAAAGACACAAGTTTGTGGCAGCATCTACTGTTTTATGCGCACCAGTGCTCTCACAGGTATTTTGAGACACCCTCTCAGGGAAAATTTGCAAATGACACACCAAAAAATGGCCTGACAAGCACACAGTAAGCCACCAGCATCCAAGAGCAATCACCATCCCACCATCCCAGTCAGCCAACTATCCCCTTTCCCTCTCCCTTTGATCCTGCACGGCCTGGCGAGGAACTTATATTTCTTCTCCCTTATTCTAACCGGTTTCGGTGAAGAAGCATGGAAAAGCCAAGTACCTGCATGTGAAGCATCAAACCCTGAGAAATATGGAGTTAAATAACACAATATTTTTTGAAAAGCAGTGAGTTCTATAGCAGCAGGTTTGGGGCAACTGGATGGAAATACCAACAAACCTAAGAACAAAATTTATTTAAGAAACACAGATGATAAGATTTTGTTATTGATAAATTACTAAAGAAGCACAACTCACACTCAGGTGGACTACTTGTGAAAAGAAACCAATTAAAACCAGGGCAGCCAGTGTGGGGATAAATGCCTGAGCGTAGCAGCCGGGGCGACGACAGCTCCCGGGCCCAGCTCCCCACTTTTTGTGCATCCGCCACCCATCTGTATCGCCCCAGCAACAGAAGGGATGCAGCCAAATCAAATGTTTTTAAAGTGCTTTCAAAAACGCTCTTGTATAATATTAACGTATTGCTAGGAAATGGCCGCTGCTCGATGACCTAGCCAGTGAAAAAAGTTAGAAACTCAGGCAGCTATTTAAAGATAGCCAGATTTGTGGTTACAAATCACAGCCTCCTTCCAACAAGAGTCACGCTGCATGTTCCAAATCAGCCCTGCAAAGTATCCTTTAAACAGGCCGTGTAAAATGTCTGGCAGTTGCTTAAACAGCTTATTTTGATGTTGCTTTGTATCGACACGCTTTATTTTCTTAAGGAGAACTCATAGTTCACTCTTGGAGTATGTTGATACAACCAACATAAAGATAAAGCTTACCCTGCGTTTGGCACTTCTTTTTTGCCAGGCAGCGACACAGTCTTTATTTATGCACATTTTTTTAAGAAGTTCTGTGTTTTCAAAACAATTCCTTGGACTCTTTACTATTTATGCAGTTTTGCCCTCATTACTCATCACCTCTGTCAAGAACAGTATACCACTTCTGATGTAATTACCATTACCTCAAGACTGCTGTGTTACCAGTTTTATTAACTCCTAAAAGAGCCATGTGTCCGTTCTGTGTTACCAAACCTGTGTGCTTCAGGCCTCTGCTCCAGTCGCCCTGAGCTGATGCACCGTCTGCATCTCCACAAGCACACACAGAGATCAAGTTAGTTGTCAGACAGGGAGCCGCGGCTGCTTTCTGTCCTCCTAGTTTTGTTCAGGGAGCACAAAGTTAGCGGAATGCATAAGACACCCAGTATTTTACTTAGAAATGTCATTTTTAACATCTTGCTATTTTTTCAAAGCGCACACACACACAAAAACCAAATTCTTATTTATAAGTTGGTATGTTTGAACACTAACCCAGCTTCCCCAGACGCATTTTGGGGATGCCAATCAACATCAGATTGCCTTTTCTTCAGTCAGCCCGAAACGCAGCAATGACTAATAATTGTGAGCAGAGGGATAAGCCCAGACATGCTTAAAGTTCTTGGAGAAGCTGGTCCGGGAGGGACCAGACTTAAAAACACAGAACAGCTAAGGTCCGTTCTCTCTCTGAAAACCTAGTTTTCAGGAATGTCACAGGTCAGGCATGAAATGACAATTGAGAAGCTGGGATTCATGCCTTTCCATCTCCTTTTGGAGGATGTGCCTCATGTAATGTTCAAGGGGCTGCAGTTCTCCTAGCTTTGGAGCTGCGCCGTATCAAACTAAAATACATCTCAAGGATTTGATGCTTTTCACAAATCTTTTGAAGGGCAAGGAAGTAAAATGCCAGCTCTCATTCTCTATCTGTGTGTCACAGCAGCGTTACTATTGGAGCTCATCAAACAGAGGAGAAACTCAAGAGCTCAAGTGCCAAGAAGGTAGATATGAAAATTCCTTCATACGCTGCTGGCACAAATCATGCCTCAGAAGCACTGAAGAAAGTCGAGGGGCATGGCGATGAGTCATTTCACATAAAGATTGATTTATGGTAACATGGGGAAAGGAACTAAAGCTTCAGCTTGAATCTAAGGCAGGCAAGATACTGCTCCTGTGTAACTTGAGATGCTGTTCTGCTCCTTGGAATGTGCTTGAAGCCAGGTGCCAGGCAGTCATGAGATGGTGGGCCTAATGCAAATTAATATGTTTGCAACACCTTCGGTCACATAAACATAGGAGAGGTTGTGACTAGCGAAATATTCTGCTGAGTAGCCGTTGGGCTTTGCCAGTACTTAACCACTAATGGTTTTCAGTTACCCATCATATAAGCTAAGATTACAGGCCTGATGATTCAGGCCCTGGATGCCTGAAGTATGCATTGTGTTTAGATATGGAGGTTTTCTAAAAAGGTAGCGTACTGAGACAGAAAAATATAGAGTGCATTTACAATGTTTTCTAAATATCCTATCAATTATAGATCAAGAAAAATGGAGGTAGTGCTTTTTTTCTCAGAAAGAATAGGTCAAATGCCGCAGCTTGGAAGATACTTTGAAATTATGGCAGGCAAATTTAGAGAGAACTCAGACACTAAAAGTAAAAAAGCGAGAGCAATGGGAAACACAGCTTGAAGTGATATAAAATCCAGTTTAAAAAAAAAAATCAATCTGCTTTTAATCAGTAGGTAATATTCAGAAAGATCACAGTGTAATGCTGTGTTTGGCTGTATAACCTACAGGGGGATTGTGTGAAGGGTCTCTAAATAATTTTATTTTCTGCAGTTTTCCACAGCTGTTCGCCTTGGTATGTACTCTCTTCCAAACTCCCAAGAAGCTCTTTAGAGAATAGTTTTGGGTTACAACTAATGTGAAAGAAGGATAGTGCTCTCTCTGCTCCACTGAATTTCAAGGAAGGAAAATAAAACCCCCAATTATAACTCAATGCTAATTTCTCCTTCTAAAGATCTGTAAAGTTTGTGGAGCTTTTCAGATACTTTCAAACCACCACAGCAGCACAGTATATCAAATTGGGTTTAAGTCTTAAATATGGCTAAACCATATCCATAAAACATTCTCAGTAAGTACTGGTTTTAGTAAACGGCATTTTGAACAAATACTTCTTTTTATTTTAGGCAGCTACGTGATAAATTCAGAGCACCTAGAACCTGAAAATAGCTCTTTGTACCCAAAATATTTTAATATAAATTCTATCAATTACACATAATTTAATTATGTGTCATTTACTGTCAGTGGTGTGATTCATGAGGGATTGACATGGTCCTAAATGCCTTTGGTGACCAAAGTGATTCAGGTGACGGGCTTCTTCCCTGGTGGCCCATAATAAATACCGTGACACAGAGCTCTTTACTCTTCACAGAGAGTCATGCTGGATTGATCGGCCAGCTCCACAGGCTATTTAATATGCAGATTTTATTCTGATTTATTACTGGTAGTGGTTTAGCAGTAAACACAAAAGTGCACAGAGCATGCGAGAAATGGATACGCTTTAAATTGCTGATACTGTAGGTAAATTTCACTTACTCCAATTCATCTTCAGTTTATCTCTGCTCCACCCACTACAGATGCTCTAGTGAAAGTCAAACAAATAGCAGGTAACGCTGTCAACCAGTACCTTCTTCCAGACCCCTCAGTGCCAGGAGAAAGTCTTACTTGCCCCCAGGTACTCAGCAGCTCCCTTTTTGGAGGTCACAGCATGATAAGATACACCAAGAGAGCTGTCTTAATTAGTGCTTATCAGCTTGTCATTCCAAATGTGCCACGCTAAATTATTATCCAAGTGATGTAGCGAATCTGGCTCATTTTGCTGGACACAGGTTAGACAGCACAGAATCACAGAATCATAGACTTGCCTAGGTTGGAAGGGACCTTTCAGATCATCTAGTCCAACCATCAGCCTAACTCTGACAAAAAACATCACTAAATCATATCTCTAAGCACTACGTCTACCCATCTTTTAAATACCTGCAAGGATGGTGACTCAACCATTTTCCTTGGGCAACCCTTTCAGTGTAAAAATTGTTCCTAATATCCAGCCTAAACCTCCCCTGGCGCAACTTGAGGCCATTTCCTCTTGTCCTATCACCTGTCACTTGCAAAAGCCCAAACACAAGGATAGATGACAGCTGACTGCTGACTTCCACCAACACTGCTGCTGTTGGTAAGGTAAATGGCTGCAAAAAGCATACGCCTAGATTACACACTCTTGAGGCATTGGTCTTGCCTTCTTTTGTGTTTGCATTGCAACCATTGTAGTGTGTACACTAGTAGAAGCGAACTAAAAATCGCAGCAAGTAGCCTTGGTGTAGATGTACCAGTGTAAAACTGCAAAAAAACTACCTTATGCATCCAGTTTTTCCTACCGTTTCTCACAACTATATATTTAAATGCTACCGATTTCCATTCAATGCTCATGCATTTATCAGACAATATCCATATATCTATGTGTTAAATATGAAAATGCCATTACCCTCATGTCACAAAAATGAAAGGGTTTTCATACCTAAATACCCTTGAAAATAGAGACCACAGGGGTTAAAACTCACTTTTTCAGAAAAACTGAAATTTCAACATAAGTATCAGTTACTGGATTTTCAGAAAAGTTCACCTATGGAGGGGCTAAAATTTAAAAAAACAGGTCATAAGTGACATACCTAATGTAACATAAGTAGCTGGATACAAAATGGGAAAAAAGTGTTGGATAACAAATTATTAAAACTCACATGAGCTAAAGCATATTCTAAATATATTGCAGGTACCCACAAAGTCAGAGAATGTTTCTGAAACAATGGAGTGCTTATACTAAGCTGCAGGAAGACTTGGATATTCCTAACAAAGGATACGTGTGGTTAAGCCACAGGTTTTTAGTCTGTGGATTTCTCTAGGATCGAGCACAAGTGGTAAGGGGTAAGGAAGCCTGTTGCACATTGACCTAAATTCCCAATGAGTGGGGGTTTACATCTGCAACGGAAACGATCTAGGTGACNAAAAAAAAAAAAGGCAGAAAACCAGTGAGCTAAACTTCAGCCTTCCGCTAAACAAAATTTGGAAAACAGTGAGTCCCATTGAACTTTCATATGCAGCATGCACAGTCTCAAAACTGTGTTGCTCAAACTGTGCAGAAATGAGTGGTTCCTGCAAAAAGGATCCGGCTAGTTTTCTTAATTGCATTAAAAACTTGCTGAGAGTTTGCCTATAGACAGGCTCTTCACTGAGACAAAAGGGAGGGCAAAAGCATTACATATTTATTTGAAGACTAAAAATCTTCTCAGGAAGCAGCATAGACACTAAGGTCTGAAAAGCAAATGGTCACAACTGGGTAACTAATTTATCACGCCTAAATTTTATCATGCCTGATCTGTACTCTGTCTGCGAGAACTGTTATGGCTCTATAATTAAAAATAATAATGTTTTGTTCCAACATTCTTTTAAACAAAGCTGCCTTAATAAAGTCGGTTTGTAAATTAGGTGTGGACTACGACTCCTGCCCAGAAAGACAGAACCCATTTATCCAAGCTCCAGTCTACCCTCCACCCCCACATCCACCCATCCCCTGCCTATAGCATTTTGCCTATAAAATGCCTTCTGGAAGCTGTACGCGTCGGCAGGAGAGACGAAACGGTTCCTCTGCAAGCAACTTGGCACAAAATAAACTATGCAAACTTTCCTGAAATGTAAGAGTATCTGTTCTTCCAGATGTAAAACTAACCTGCATTTTCAAACCAGCACACCACTTGCCTCTCCTGGGTAAAAGGATTATTTGCAGAGGTAATCCGAAAAGAGGCAAGTCAGGTCAGTCACTTCTCTGCATACCAGCGCTGACACTGCCAGCGGCCACTGCCTGAGCAAACTGGAAACAGGACACCGTGTTATTTTTCCCCCTCCTTCATTAATATTCATCTGTGAATCCCCTGGGAACTGCCCAAAGTGCATCGGTGTTACAGAGCAGCGCTCACTGGTTCTTAATAGTGCATGTAAGCATTAAAACAGGTGCTTATCAGGGGTCCAGTGCAAGAAGATCACCACAATAATCTCCACTAGTTAGTAAGCATTTAGTGACTCTTGCATGAATTTTTATTTACATTTTGCATCCTGACAGAAGAGAGTCCTGTATTTCGGTGCTGACTCAACGCTTCGCTTCTACTACAGATTTCAACGTCACTTTAGAAACAGATTCACACGGATTCATAGGATTTTAATTGCATTTCTGAACTTGTTTTTAACAGAGAAGAGTCCATCTGAGAAGCAACTGCAGGGTAATGCTCCAATAACTTCCTTCAGACATTTGATCTGTGTACTAAAGGATGGGTTTAGGCCCAGGCTTACAAAATTGTGTGCTTTCACATCACACAACCATCTTTAGGTGTTTGCATAGAGCTGGTAAGATCATTCTGAGTGCTGGGCGCGTTCTGATCCCATTCCTGTTTTCCTGGGCTGTTGCAGCACAGGTCACAGTCTTTGTTGCCTGCCTTCTCCATCAGTTGTTTCAGCCAAGTTTTATCCATCTGTCCTGGTGTTTGGGTCCAGACCAAACATCCTGTGCAGTCTATGTGGGCTAAAGAAACAGTCCATAAACATAAAGCCAAGAATTAAAGTCTTAGCAAATGAAAGAATTATGATGGGTCTGGTTACAATCATGCTAAGTCATATAGCCCAAATTAGCCAATTATTGCAGCTCATTCAATAACGATATAATTAAAACTACTATACACAAACTTGATATTATCTATGCCTTTCTCTGGTATCGCGCTAATGCTTCCACTGGGCTCAAAAGTCAATAACACCTGTCTTCTTTAGAAAAAGCAAAGGCTGGTTATAGGAAGTTGTCAGCATCTCAAATTCTTTACTATGATTACAGTGCTAATATTTATGATTTCTTCTTCCTCTTTACAAGGAGGAGAATGATGTTCTGAATTTCTTCCTCCTCACTGTAGGTCTGCTTGAGGGCATTTCTGTATGTTTGCTAACAATCTGTTAACTTGTTCTTTCTTTGTTGGCTCACAGTTCCATGTTATATCTCAGTTTACTACTTGTTATAGGTTTTTACCTATGCTGCAGACTTGTTCTTTGTTCTGTTTGTTAACCCACAAAATCGATTGACTCAACTTCTAAGGCTTCATTTTCTTTAGTGACCTGTGCTCGACAGTTTGTGGCTTGTATCTACAGTCCTGACACCTCTGTTATTGCCCTGTGCTTGAATTTTCAAGGGCTCCACTGTTATCATGTATTTTCGGAGGCCCAAAATGCCCTGGTTTTTTCCCCAGGGCCTTGAAGCTGCTGTTTCCAGATAATCTAACAGATGTTTTATTAACACAGCCTTATCACCTGTAGCCAACATCTGCTTGTTTTGGCAATATCACTGTTACATTATTAAAATTACTTTATAACTGGGCAGAACACCTCTTGATTCTTAGTTTATTCAAGCATGACCAAAAAATACCACACAAGGCTGGCAGGAAAATGCCCTATTAGAGGATGCTAAATTGACTTTTTTTACACACTCCGCAAGTGACATATAGGAGCATAGGCCATGCACAAATCTGCCTAGATACAGGTTGGACTACGAAAGAATGTGTTTTCTATATCTGTAATGATATATCTATCCATCCATTTCTATATCTATATAACTATAGATGACAGTAACCTTCAAGCAAAAGTAACGATGAGGGAGTGCTTCTGGATGTCATTCCTAGCAAAACCAGCATAATGGAACAAAAATATAGGGGCTCCTAGCCCACCATTGGAAAACACTATCTTTGTGTGCTTGGCATGAGTTTCAACAGCCCGATATCAGAATTCCTTTCTCATTCCCGTCAGAGACGCTCCTGGGTCAACTTAGTTAACTAACCCTTGTTTCTTGGCTGTACCACTGCTATGCTAGTCCTTCTCCATCACCCTCTTGAGAGGGGCACAGAAAGAAGAAGGTCTAGAACCGTGAGTTTCCATGCATTTCCTTTCAGTCACCTAGAAAGAAGCTCTTAGTAACTTGACATATGGGAAGTATGTTAAGCTTAAAGACCTACAAACTGTGGACAGTTTTGAAAAAAACTACGGTTAAGTGGGAACAGCTGTTTTGCATGGAACTAACAGATGAGCTATTTTAACAAGAGAAAATCATCTTTCTGTTTAATAGAGGTGGCAAGCAGAACCAAGAATCTTTGCCTCAGACTTTTGAGATTGTATTTTTCATCACTTTTCTTTCTGTAGTATCTGTGACCCATTAATAAACACTGGAGCCTTCTTAGGCAACTGAACCAGTGTTCCACTGGAAAGTTGGCAACCTGGAGGGGACATACCAAGGGCAGATGCTGACACTGAAGCTGAATTTGCCTATTTTACTTGATACACCGGGCATCGTTTGAATGGGAACTGTTTTATCAGTCACTATTTTATGGAAGCAAAATTCAGGAAAGGAATCTGCCTTTGCAAGGGAAAAGTTCTTGCAGATTGATCACTGATTTAAGAATATAGCCAAAACTCAGAAGGAGGAATTTCCTGCAGCTATGAAAAAAACCTGGCTACCAGGCAAAGAATCTAGCCTTGATCCCTACTAAGTCGTTAGCAAAACTCCTGCCAGCTTTGATGACAGTAAGACTATAACCATTAGGGGTTATGCAACAGTATATATATAGATTTAATATATGAGGAACATCCAATCTGGAATAATTAACATCCATCTAATAAGGGGTTCAAATTGCAGCAATGCTGACTCAAACTCTCATCTGTCAAAACCAGATAAATAGATAATTACGGATTTCATTGCATCTGTCTGTTTTTTATGAAACCAAAGTCCTGCCCACTCAGCCTGGGCACAAGCGATCCCACAAAGGGTGGTATGTTTTGTAAGAAGTTGGCAGAGTGTCCAAGGGTTGTCAGCCAAAATCTCCCTTCCCTACTATTGTTATATAATGTGTCGTTAGCATCTGAGTGCTCCTACTACTCACACAGTTTCCAAATGTGCTCAGTCCTTACTCAGGCAAAGTCCCTTGAAGGCTACATGAAGCTTTGCCTCCGTAACGACATATCTGGGGCTTTAAGGAGAGAAACCTTATGAAATTCAACAAGGGCAAGTGTAGGGTGCTGCACCTGGGGAGGAATAACCCCGTGCACCAGTACAGGTTGGGGGCTGACCTGCTGGAGAGCAGCTCTGTGGAAAAAGACTTGGGAGTCCTGGTGGACAACAGGATGACCATGAGCCAGCAATGTGCCCTTGTGGCCAAAGAGGCCAATGGCATCCTGAAGAAGAGTGTGGCAAGCAGATTGAGGGAGGTCATCTTCCCCCTCTACTCTGCCCTGGTGAGGCCACATCTGGAGTACTGTGTCCAGTTCTGGGCTCCCCGGTTCAAGAAGAACAGGGAACTGCTGGAGAGGGTGCAGCAAAGGGCTACAAAGATGATAAGGGGACTGGACCATCTCTCTTACTAAGAGAGACTGAGGGATTTGTGTCTTTTCAGTCTGGAAAAAAGACAACTGAGAGGGGATCTTTTCAATGCTTATAAATAATTAAAGGGTAGGTGTCAGGAGGATGGGGCCAGGCTCTTTTCAGTGGTGCCCAGTGACAGGACAAGGGGCAACGAGCACAAACTTGAACACAGGAAGTTCCACCTAAACATGAGCAGGAACTTCTTTCCTTTGAGGGTGGCAGAGCACTGGAACAGGCTGCCCAGAGAGGTGGTGGAGTCTCCTTCTCTGGAGACATTCAAAACCCACCTGGACGCGTTCCTGTGCAACCTGCTCTAGGTGACCCTGCTCTGGCAGGGGGGCTGGCCTAGATGATATCCAGAGGTCCCTTCCAACCCCTACCATTCTGTGATCATTCAGTGATTCTATTAACAGAAGAGACACCATGTCAGTGTATAACTGGAGATACGGTGCTATATCAATAGTGTACTACAGAAATACATGCCCATCAAACAGAGTCTCACTCTTGAAAAAATGTCAATAGCACTTAATGCAAAATGGCTGGGACTACAAACAGTTATTTTTATTTATTTATAGAGACCAGAAAGCAAAGGGCAAAAACTTGTGAAAAATTTAAGTTATTGAGTAGTTTCATGTCTCTAAAGTCTTAAGTGAGTTAAAATAATGAAGAAAGATCAAAGATTATTTTCACTGAGTGATGGCTTGAAGAGACAGTCAGCTTTACACTTCTGATGGAATGGGTGACTTTACCACTACAAACTGCAAGTGATCAATACGGCAGTATCTCCACAGGACAGAGGGAGTTCATCCATTCAATCAACTACCAGAGGCCTGGAGGACAGAATTTACAAGAAGGCAGGCAATCTTTCCTCTTGTAAGTACCAGCTTCTCTGTCTTTGGGATAGTTCCAACAAAAAGAATTGAGCATGTAAAATAGGATGTAGTCTTATGAAGGGATTTCAAACTAAAGCTGCAGTTCAAATAACTTTGCTCAACTGCTGTTCAACCCTAATTTCCAAAGACACTTCCTTGCTTAGCTGTGAAGCTTTCCTGCAAGTGCACGTTTTTGAATACCCAGGTAGTAACCTAGTCTTTACAGAAACAAACAATTTAACGCTTAGTTCACACCTGTGCTTGGTTGGGATGCAAAACTTTGATGTTCTTCTGCCCAAGTTTCCTAAAAGGCTTGTCCCTGTAGACATTTACAGAGTCTTGAACTCTTGACAGGATTGGGACTGTATAAAATGCAGCTGTGGCCATCGTGTTTGTTCAGACATTTGCCACCTCACTCTCTTTACATGATGACGCATGGCAGTAAACACCACGTTAAAGGTTCAGGTGTGTAGGAACACTTTTCACTGCTGAGCCGTGCTGTTGTAAAGATAAGATTAATCTGAGAAACGGGAAGTAGGAGCATGATGTTGTCATTAGCAATGGTGCTAATCAAGGGAGAACTGGGCACTGGCCTCTGCTGAGAGCATTGATTTTGTATCTTACAGAAAGAAGTACAATTTCCAGTGCTGGGATGGGCACACCTCTTAGTGTACTCACAGCCAAGTTCAAACACACTTGTCCTTCTGATCCCATGAATCTCAAATGCTTTTCTCTACTGCTTCCAAAGAGTGGAATAGGAATGGCAGGTGGCCCCCACCAACATAGCCATTAGGCTGATGGTTAGGGTATTTTTTCCCGGTGGCACAGGAGCCATCATCACTGAATACCTACATCAAGGAGGGAACCAAATCCAGGTCTCTCATTTTCTAATTGTTAAGCTAGTATACAAAAGAAAATGCTAGCACTTCCACTTTAAACAAAACCTTTTATTTCTCTACAGGAAAGGACCTCTTCTTGTAGAGAAGCACCTCTCTTCACAGCTGAGGTTCCCAAGAGGCTAGAAGTGCCACTGCTGTTCTAAGGTAGCCGTCCCTGAGGTCAGAAATGGTCCAGATATTAGACTCACTCTATTCTGAATGCTTCCTATGGGCTAGCTTCAGGCAGCTGTGGGCTGGCTGTGCTGGATTTAGACTGTGCTCTGTTCAGCCTGCTGCTTCTTCTGGATTCCATTAGGAGGTGCTTAACTTCCCATGGAGCCTAACATGGGTTCTGGATTCCTCTCCTGTGCGTAATATCTGACACATAATCAGAAACAGATCCTGGCCCAAAGCTCTAGCCAGCCAAAAATGGAGAAAAACAGATTGGCTGACATTCCGCCAGGGTTACACTCTCACAGGCGTGCTGATGCCCATGGGATGACATAGATGTGAATTAATTTGGCCCCACTATTATCACTTGTATTTGAAACATTCAGTTGTTCATAACAAAAATAAAGTTATAGCGGATATTATGAAACATACAGGTCTTTCAGATACCTCACGTTACCACAGCAATTCCATTGTTTCTGCTTAGATGTTTTGGTGAAGCTGGAATTACAACACCACGACAGTCAGGTCTTACGGTAAAACAACATTTCCCAAAAATTAACTACTTGAAATGTCCAAAGCACTACATTCAAATAAAGGGAAAAAACCCCACACAACAAATACCTTGCAAAGTACAACAAACCAGATCCTCAACTAATCTAAACCCTTTAAATAAAACAGACGTAACGATTTACAGATACTGAGGATCTTTGGTCCAGAATAAATAGAACTGAAAAAAACCATTACACTTTTCCTACTCCCTCCTTCTTCGCAATTCATTTTGTTTCAATCTTTCCTAAGAACTGATATGAAAGCATTAATCTTCTTGGGTAAATGTGCAACAGTCACAGGAATCCAGGGGTTTTCTCAGCAAAGGGGGAAAAAGAAACTTTGGAGCTACCTACAGCTTTAAATAATACCCTTCTATTAAAAATGGGAGTAAAAAAGTCTGACCTCACACCTAGGTACTTCTGAAATGGGTAATACAGTGACAAAGTTCATTTCTAAGACAGATGAGGAAATGCGCTAGAAAATTACTTGTGTCGAACCAAAGAAAGAACACATTTAAACCACTGGCTGAACAGATTTAGGTATCTATCTAATTTTACCTTCTTTGTGCCCCATTAAATTACTGCGGTAAAGAGTATTACACAAATGCCCTGACCTGCTCAGAAATTTGGGCCTGGACATACAAGCCACTGGGATGCAAAGAACGCAGCCAAGCTGTCATTGACTTAGCAGTGAGAAGAGGACAATATACCACGGTCTGTCCTTCTGCCTCCATTTGCAACCCCACACTTCTGTTGAAACTATGTGCTTAGTTCCTGAATTTGTGACAATTATTCTGTAAAGGCTGAAGTCATTGAATCTGACGTCATCTACCTCAGATGACCTACGTACCTCTACCAGGCCCCTACCTGCTCCAAACTGGCAGAACTCTTCTTACTTCAGCCAAGCTAGGACAGTCAAGGGTGTACGAAAGCAAGACTGGTAGGGTGTCTGGAGAACACCTTTCTCTTTTGCTATTGCACACATCCCTCCCATAGAATACCATTCATAAACTGGAAACTCTCCATCACAGAATTAATTATGTTTTCTGTCAGTGTCCTAACACGCTGGAAAGCTGTTCCAGAGTCTGACTACTCTGTTGGTTTGAAAATGTGAAGTAAAGAGGCACTTGAAAATAGCAAAATAACACTGGAATTAAAGGGGGGCTAAAAAAGTCCATTATATCACTTGAGTTTGCTGCCAAAATAAAGTCTCTATTTAGCCGGCATCAACCCAGCTGGTACTTAACTTTTAGTAACTATTGCCATTTTTCTAGAGTGAAAAAATGATACTGTGTCTCACTTAAATTCTTTCAGACATTTTAAATGTAATTGCGACACCTCAAAATATTTCTCCTTCCTCACTTGTTGCTTGAAGACGCATGACCGGGTAAGGGACCGATTGCAATGTGACGTGTTACCACATGCTAGCAGTGTCACAGCAGCAGATCTCTTAGCCTCCAGCAAACATCAAGTTATCTGCTTAGCTTGCTCTATAGTGGATTACCTTAAATCACATTACCTTCCATTTGCCTCATACTAAGTGTAGACAGACAGATATTTAACTCAGATTAGCAAATAAACTGATTTTGCCGCTGAGCCTTTAGAGAAGAGGACTTCAGCGAGTATTGCAGCTCGGATCAGCTGCTGTGATCTGCCATTTCAAGAGATGTCAGCAACTCCTCTGCCTCTTCTTCCCAGATTAGGGCCAGAGAAAGGCTACTAATAAAAATCCCAAAAGGCCCACCACTAAGCAAAACACACAAACAAACTATAGACTCATGGGATGAATGAAAAAGGTTTCCTCACAACTTACGTGCCATCTCATCACATCTCAGCGAGATGGACATGTTGGGATTAGTTTATGAAGAGCAGAGGTTGGGTTTCTTTTGAGACGAGTATCTGCAAGATTATGTCGCTTTGCTGCTGAGTGTTGTTTTGTGGCATTCTTCACAGTGCCAGCAAACCTACAAAATTTGGTGTGTGAAATAGAAATCTGCATCAATATTATATATCAGTGGCAGGACATGCAAAAGCTAGACTATTTTGTTTAAACCTTGAATAAGCACTGAATCCCCGCAAAAGACTGTCACAGAATTAATTGGACAAATCCATTTTCCCAGAAACTGAAGTTACAATGGCAGCCACTTAGCTGAATGCAAGTGAGAAACGAGACACGTGATCTTTTGTCCCAAATAAGTATCTTTGACCAAGTAGAATCTAAAATATTAAAGTAGTGCTTGTTTAATAACATTATACTGTTAAATAGAGCCTAAGATTGATATTTCCCTTGGTTTTTATAAGGTTTTTAATGACTGTTTTTATCACAATAAGATGGAAGAACGTTAGAACCACAGTTTGCTGACCAGCAAACAGCATCCTTTGCCTTTGACACACATTTTTGAAGCACTAAGATGATCAGTCAAAATCACTTTCAGTTCCTGAACGTCTACGGTATATTTTTTTTGTGTTTCACTCAGATCTTAAGCAATGCCAGAAATCTCACGTTCCCTTGAACTTTAGCGTGAGGCTGAAGTAGTAATTTATGCTTTGCCTTCCCAGCCCCGACCAACCTCCCTTCCTCATCCTGCAACAGAAAGATCATGGCTGGGGTAGGAAACTGCAAAACCTGGGGTCAGGTTCAGCTCTCTAGGGGTGTTCATACACTGAAGAGGAGGCAGTTGCCCTTTGATGGGTCAGGCAGCTCTGGCTGCAGAAGCACGGCTCTAGCCAGGCCTCCCTGGGCTTCTGGCTAGATCCTGCCCCATAACCAAGCTGTACTTCCTGCGGTCACCAACCCACCCATTAAAAAAAGAGAAAAAACCAACCCAAACTCAACCTGTGCCTGTTGGGTGCTCCAAGAGATGGCCCTGACCTTCTCCTCCCTCCATCCACGTGCATTTCAGCCTCTGGCAAGCATGACCTGTGACCACCAGGATGGTCACCTGGTTGTTCTCCCCGTTCCCAGACACCCCTCAGCTGCATCTTCAAATGTCCCCAAGGCCTTGGTGAGGGGGGTGACCCCCTCAGCCTGCTGCTCCACCCCAGGATGCCTGCTCCCCAAGGCCTCTTGGCTGGACCACCACCATATGGGTCCAGTCTTGTTCAATATATTCATCAGTGACCTGGATGAGGGGACAGAGTGCACCCTCAGCACGTTTGCCAATGACACAAAACTGGGAGGAGTGGCTGACATGCCAGAAGGCTGTGCTGCCATTCAGTGAGACCTAAGCAGGCTGGAGAGTTGGGCGGAGAGGAACCTAATGAAGTTCAACAAGCGCAAGTGCAGGGTCCTGCACCTAGAGAGGAATAACCCCGTACACTGGTACAGGTTAGGGGCTGATCTGCTGAGGAGCAGCTCTGCAGAGAGGGACCTGGGAATCCTGGTGGAGAACAAGTTGACCATGAGCCAGCATTGTGCCCCTGTGGCCAAGGCCAATGGTCTCCTGGGGTGCATTAAAAAGAGCATTGTTAGCGGGTCAAGGGAGGTCATCCTCCCCCTCTGCTCTGCCCTGGTGAGGCCACGTCTGGAGTACTGTGTCCAGTTCTGGGCTCCCCAGTTCAAGAAAGACAGGGAACTACTGGGGAGAGAGTCCAGCGGAGGGCTACGGAGGTGATCAAGGGACTGGAGCACCTCTCTTCTGAGGAAAGGCTGAGACCTGGGTCTGTTCAGCTGGGGAAAAGAAAACTGAGAGGGGATCTCATCAATGCTCATCATTATCTAAATGATGGGTGTCAAGAGAATGGGGAGAGGCTCTTTTCAGTGGTGCCCAGTGACAGGACAAGGGGCAACAGGCGCAACCTGGAACACAGGGAATTCCATCTCAACATGAGGAAAAACTTCTTTCCTTTGAGGGTGGCAGAGCACTGGCACAGGCTGCCCAGAGAGGTGGTGGAGTCTCTGTCTCTGGAGACATTCAAAACCCACCTGGACACGTTCCTGTGCAACCTGCTCTAGGTGACCCTGCTCTGGCAGAGGGGCTGGCCTAGACGATCTCCAGAGCTCCCAAACCCTACCGTTCTGTGATATTCCCTCTGACCCATCTATACCCTCCCTCAGCCCAGCCCCCGTGTGTAAATGATTGTGGCACTGAGGTGTTTTTTCTAAACACTGGTGTTTTGAGAGCGCAACACCGCAGAGATGAGTTTTAGATCCCCGGGAAGGGCGACAGGCAGCGCTGTTAGCCCGCAAGGCGCGGCCTCAAGGCCGCTTGAGGCGGCGGCGGCAGAACTTAGCGGGGCTGCTCCGCCCGCCCAGGCCCGAGCCCGGGAGCTGGGAGCGGGGGACGAGGGGCTGCCGTGGCGGAGGGGGCGCTGCCCGCCCGGGCGGCGCTGTCGTCGCCGCCGGAAGAAGTCGGCGCTCGGCCGGGAGGGGAAGTGAAGCCGAAATGCAGCGGGTGGAG
>VXBH01000321.1:836233-846942 GCA_013400035.1 Rynchops niger | reverse complement strand
GGGGGCGTCGCCGCTGCCGCCACCGCGGCGTCGCCTTCCGCCGCGGCTCTGCCCGCCGCGCCGATGTCCCACAGGGCGCGAAGGGGGCAGGAGAAGGAAGGGGTGGAGGATGAGGAGGAAGAAGAAGAAGAAGCGGCGAGGGGCAGCCAGGCGCGGCCCAAGAGTCACCCGGAGCCCGCGGCGAGCGGCGGCAGGACCCAGGACCGGCATGAGAGGAAACGGAAGAGGCAGGAGGCGCAGCAGCTGCGGAAGCTCCAGCACCTGGAGTCCTTGTAAGGAGCGGGGCGGGGGGGGGGGGGGGTTGGAAGGCTGGCTGTGCCCCCCCCCCCCCCTGCCCCGGCTCTGCTCTGAGCCCACCCGGGCGCCATCTGGGGCTGGGAGGGAACGTTCCCCGCGGGGGGCTCCGGGGCAAAGCCGCCTCCGTCACCTTACGGCGGCTCCTTGGGGAAAGATGGGTCTTCCCCAGGTTCCTAGAAGCCTGGGAGTTGCAGCGTAGGTGCTCGGCCGTTTTCTGCTAGAGTGGATTAAAAAAGAAATAGTACTAAGGATAAAAAAGGTTTCAGAGCTGCCTGATGGCTCCGTCAGTAGCCCGCGGTGCTGTGTAAGGTTTATGCTGCTTACTGGAAAGGGTTTAATGGAATAAAAAGATCAGGATTTTCACAAGAACGTGATTTGCTTCTTTTCCATGCGGAAGCGCAAACCTTTTCCTTATGAAATGCGCTAAACAGCACTCATAAAGTTATTGTTACAAAGACCATGTCATAGTTTCTTGGCATTTTGGCATTGTAACTCCTAAGCACGTGCGCCTTCTCAGTTGCTGTGCTCTGCGGAGCACCTGCTCGCTGTTTGGATTTTAATACATTTTGTATCTACCACTATATCCAGAGAAATGCTGCAGGAAAGGTCCTAGTTTGGTCAGTAAGGTTCTGTCTTTAGGTTTAATACACAGAGAGAAAAAGATGAGGTTATTATTATATAATAACTTATTGCCAAATATATACAAAATATATATATTGCCAAATATACAAGCCAAACTTTGCCAGTTTGGCTGGCAAAACTGGATGTAAGATGGCTGGCAAAACTAGACTAGGCGTGTTCAGCTGAGTATGTCTGTGATCCAGCAGGGCTGGAGTAAAGAAATTCGGTTCCGTGAGATGCTGGGGAGGGGTGCTACAGAAAGAGAGGAGTGCATTTGTGCTAACGGAGGCTGATCTGGATCTACCACACATCCCTGTAAAGCAGTGCGGTGAAAGTAGTTGTTTCCCCCCTCCACGAATATGAATCTGAAGGATGGTTGCAAGAGATGCGTGTGGTGATACGACACCTCAGGCTGCTTGCATCCGGGTATCCGTGTCCTGCTATAGTTCTTGATAAAGTCAAATTTAAGGGGAAATGTGAGGTCGAGGTTTTAACTCTATACCATTGAAATACTGTATTTTCTCAATTTATTTGTCTGTGCTAAGCTGCAGAGTAACAAGATTTCTATTGCTTTCCAGCTATGAGAAGCCTCCCCCAGGGCTAATTAAGGTTGGTAAATCTATTGGAGTAAATTTTCAGCACTATGAGGGATTTTCACAACCTGTCTTTTAGCTGTTTATCTTGTCTACATTACCTATATAAATTACAGAGAGAAGTAGGTGCTTCCAGGGGAGATCTCGGAGCTCCTCAGTTACAAGCCAGCCTGTTTGACTTGGTGAATCCTGAGTGAAATGCCCAGAGGCAGATAGGATCATACCAGTTCTTTCATCACCTCTTAGCACGCAAACTTAATGCAGTATTTAATAGCGCAGATAGAGGGGACTAATTTGTGGTGAGGCAGATTTTCAGTTTGCATGACATCTTTTCAGGATTCTTCTCCATTGCTTGTGCTCAAATGTTTGTGTAAAATACTTTCCATTCATAATGATTGTCGCTTTTGCCAAATTCATATACCTAAGCCATAATCTAGTAAAGTTCAGACTGGAAGATTCAAGGGCAAGGGAGAAAGAAAATTACTTAATGCTTTTAAAAGGGTAAGGTATTTTGTATCCTTTATGTGTTACGAGAAAAAGAAATACTGCAGGGGAAATAGGCTCCATATTAAGTCAAGGCCTGCACCCTTGGATTATGAATTTTTACAAAGTTAAAAAAAAATATGTGATTTTATTGTCCTTATCTTTTTCCCTAGGAGAATGAAACAAAACCAGAAGACTGCATACCTGATGTACCAGGCAATGAAAGTGCACGAGAATTCCTGGCCCATGCCCCAACAAAAGGGCTTTGGATGCCTTTGGGAAAAGAAGTCAAAGTCATGCAGTGTAAGGCTGAAAATATTCCAGATGTCATTGGACCTTCATATAGCCATCCATTTACGCTGGGGGAGGGCAGAATGTCTGGTGGAGAGATGACAAGGTCCAGGTAGATTGGCATCATATTGATATAAAAGCAAGCAGTGCCTTGAAGTCTGTAATAAAATGCAAAAATTCATTTTATGGACATCACATTTATCAACGTAATACTTGTATTTATTTATTTGTTCTAACAAATTGAAAATATTTTCTGTAAATACGCTTTTTTTTTTTTCTTCTTCTGATCTGGCTTAGAGATGCAATTCACTGCTACTTCTTTTCTTTAAAGGTTGGAGATGTAAACGTTATGGACACAGAACGGGAGATAAAGAATGCCCATTCTTTATTAAAGGCAATCAGAAATTGGAACAATTTAGAGTAGTGAGTACAAATACTGTGGTATTATTGCTTGTATTTTTTAATGTTGATGATGCATAATCTTGCAAGTGAAGAGAAGCTTGTTAGATGATGCTTTATTAAGGACTTTTCCTCTGTCTCTAGTATAATATAGATGCCGAAAATCTCCTAATAAAGAAAAAGCTACAGATGTGGTTGGATGTTTGACTACTTTGCAGAAAATCTACTCTTCAAGAGGAAAATTAGTAATTTTTACATTTAAATTGGAAATCTTCAGGAACCTGTTTCAACCATTATATTCCGTTTCTGTGATTAAAATGTCAATGTAACAAAAAATATCTTTAGTCAAGCTTGAGTGCCCACATTACAGCTGCTTCAAGCCTTCCACTCTCACTGTGAACAACCACATCATGAAGCCTGTTGTCTAGGTCTGTAATCCAGTCATTGTCTATAAGTCTGATCTCTCGCTACGTGAGGCTGCATCTCAGCTCTGCAGATTCTTTCTGCGTGACCTCTTTAACTTTTCCTCTTGCTCTGCATTGTTAGACCATATTTCTAGCTCTCGTCACTTTGTTTCTTATGTCCTCATTTCTATCCTTAAAAAATGCCATCTGCACTTATTCTGTCCAATCAGAACGCTACGGCAAAGAGTATTTTTAGCTCGCTCCCATGACCAGATTGCCTCTGTTCTTCATTTTTCCTCAGGCTGCATCAAACTGTTGCTGTACATCCAAGGCCCCTCATAGTGCATTCCCAACATCTTTCATTTGCTACTGACATTTTAATTCGCACCCCCAGTCAGCATCTGATACCTCCTCTCTGTTGAACTTGTTTGCTGAATCTTCCAGCAGAAAGATCACCCCATCTTTTTGCTGCATTCTTGCATGGCATGAACTCACCTTAAATATCTGCAAAGTTTATTGGCTGTCTTCCTTCACAACAATCTTTTGCTGCAATGCCTGTTTAAATTAAAAAATAACCGATTTAAGAACCAATAATGGTAGGACGTAGCATGTTAGGACAACTCCAACTACATTATCCTTTTGTCCTATATTCCCTGCTCCTGTATTCCTGTGTTTTTTTGTATCCAGATTTTTAAAATATGCTATAAGGACACAGCTCATTATTCTGAACATCAATGTCTAGCTATTCCTATAGTGTATGTTTGGGGTTCTCCTAGTTAACAGTGATCAGAGAAGGAAAGAGGTAGTATAGCTAAAGAGAGTCCCTTTAATTGGTGATATAACTAGGTACGCTTTTCCTAAAGTAAAAAGCCAGTTCAGATTAACGATGTTAAGTCTGACAGTGTACTTGTGAATTAAGAGCTTGCTAAATGTATCTCATCTTTTGAAAGAAGCCTCTTGCCGTTGGGTTGCTTCGGTTTGTCTTTTAAAGAAATACCACAGTCAGTGATAAATACTTTTATTTACCAACGTTGGGTTTTCTGTTTTCCGCTTTAAAGGCACATGAAGATCCAATGTACGATATAATAAGGGAAAATAAACGTCATGAAAAAGAACTGAGGTAGGTGTGTTTCTGTAGTAAACTGCATTTCCAATTTGGTTTTCATTTTCATAACACGATACTAAGGTATAGGTGAAATTTAGATATAAGCTGTCCTTAACTAACTCAGAACGTTTTTTAATGGCAGTTAGATTTTTTGTTTGTTTGTTTGTTTGTTTCCTTTCACTGACATTTTCTAAAATTTGGTACATCAGAGTGCCTTCAGTAGACATGAAGGGGTGGATTTAGAACGCTAGTTCTAGGCAGCTGGTGTTGTTCCTCATGCGAGGTCACTATTCAATATATAAAGCAGCAGAGTTCTTTAATGCTTTCTTGAACCGCATCAATGAGATAACTGAACAAACTATAGGTAGCCCATAGAGTAGTACTGCTGCTGCGAGTGTGTTGCTTCTTTTTAATTTATTAAAAAAAAAAAAAAAAGGAAATCCTTAGAGAGGATACTGAAGACAACAGTAAAATAAGAAAATAGTTTGTCCACATTTGCCAGTAGTCCATGAAAGTTCAAAGGAAGAGTGCCTGTCAAAAATACCTCTGCATCTGAAGTAGAGTCTACTCTGTCAGCTTCACTGACATCACCTCTGTATCAACAGGGCAATGAATTTCATAATATAATAATCCCAATGTTCATCTGTGTATGGGTAAGCATAGAACTTCTTATGATGGTCTAGTGATAGCTGTTGCTGCATTATTTTGCACGCATAAATATCAGCCAATATTCCATGGGATGAAAAGTCCATGAGAACAGACCACCTGCTTGTCTCGAAAGAGGTTGCTTCTATTGTCTGTGAAAACTGTAACGGGAGTATAATTCAGCAAAAGAGGAAGTGTTCCCCCTGCCCTTTGCATGCAGCTTACATTTCTCAAGCTAGGAAGGAAACAGGTTAAAGCTGGAATAAATTATTAGAGGTAGAGGAGAGCTAGAAAGGATTCTCATTCACATTGTTTAAACTCAGGATACAGCAACTGAAGCAGCTCCTGGAGGACTCTACCTCAGACGATGATGACAGTGATGAGGACGATGAAGACAGTAGCAGCTCCACTTCCTCAGAAGATAAACACAAGAAAAAAAAGAGAAAGAAGGAAAAGAAAAAAAAAGAAAAGAAGAAGAAAAAGAAGAGAAAGCATAAATCCTCTAAATCTAATGAGAAGTCAGAATCTGACTGACGGCAGTCACCTGCTGTGTGCTGATAGACCTCCTACTTGTGAACTGCAAGGAAAGATCCAAAGAATGAGGAAGAAACCACCAGAAAGGGCTTTATTAAACTCAGAACATACAGATGGATACATACAGCATCCTACACTGGCTGTCCTCTTCTGCCCCTCTGCAGTGCTGCAGCCAGAAGGAAGAGAGCTGCGTTAAACGATACTCAGTCAGCCATATACTTTTACTGTAAAACCTGTGTGCTAATGGTCATCTGTCTTGGGCAAATTGGTCCTCTGTGTTGCCGCATGTGACTGTCAGCAGAAAGCAGTGACTACCAAGGCACCGCCAACAAATCTGCAGAGTTCAGCGGACTGTCTATTGAAGTGTCTTTTCTCCATGAAGTTATTTTGTGTATATACAAAGCCTCGTTGTAAGAGGACTGCAGTCTGCACCGTGCAGAGCACTGACAGTTCACTTACAGTGCTTATAATAAGCAGGTTGTACTGTTAATTTTTTTTTTTTTATTTTCTCTGCAATACTGCCCACGTGCTGAAGTTCATTGTGCGTATCCTAGTACTGGCAGCTAGGGAGATAAAGAGCACTGCTGGAGGGGGAAAAAGTTAATCAAGGGGATTTACTTTAAGACAAAATTGCGGTGTCGGCAAGACTTGGGGTTTTTTTGTGTAGCAAAATCTCACCATCATCGCCATTAATATGCACAGTTTTGCAATACCTGAAGTGTTCTCCAAACCATAGGAGTGGGAGCCAAGTGTAATGATGTTAGATGTTCAACTT
Source organism: Rynchops niger (assembly GCA_013400035.1). Classification (NCBI taxonomy): domain Eukaryota; kingdom Metazoa; phylum Chordata; class Aves; order Charadriiformes; family Laridae; genus Rynchops; species Rynchops niger. Next base: position 840,795 of record VXBH01000321.1, on the reverse strand, counting down.
TGCAGTAAAGAGGTAGTGGTTTTAGTTATTTAAAAAGGGCATTTTCATGTTAGAAATTAAAAAGATTAATTTCTACATACACTTCAGTATCAGTTGTTTTGATACATTTGAGGGTTGTTTTTTTTCCTTTTAAAAAGGCTTGGGGAAATAAATTCCAACTTACTTTTTATGTTTACTAGAATTATTTTATGTAGTAATATTTTATGAATCATCCCACAAGAATATAAATGTGTAAGGCTTTCAAAATGGTTTTCAATTACATGCGAGTCACAGAACAGTAGTAAAGAACATGAAAGCAGGAGGAAGGGAAAGTTTTGTGTGCTTAATTGATCTTGTGGACAGACCACACTTCTTAAATAATCTTGCAGACTTGACTAGAAAGATTGAGATGGCTATAAACTGCATTAGAGTTAGCGTCTCTTTTTGGAACCTCAACATACAGTTGTACAAAGCTGTGATTTGAGAACCTAAATGATGTATATTGGTGTTCTGCAAAAGAAGAAAGAAAAATAGATTTGCTTGGAAAGGATTAGGAAGGACTTAGAACTTATTCTCTGTGTTTATGTTTATATTGAAAAAAACAAACAACATGTTAAAGTTCTAACACCAGTAGAGTGAACGTTAACAGGAATGTAAAATGCTTTTAATTTTTTTTTTTTCCAATCTGAAACCTTTGGAAAAGACGAAAGGGGAAAGTATAAATTAAAATGTGTTTTCTCTCTCCTACATGTCTAAAAGTCTTTTAGTAAAAATAAACCCCCATGTCTTGCCAGTCATTCATAATACGTTCTGGGGAAAAATGAGGTAGTCAGGGCATACTTACAAAAAGATTCTTTATCTTATGCCCAGAGGTTGAATGTGCAGTTGTGTTTTATCCTCCAGTATTATTTAGCAAATCTCCCTGTGATGGGATTTTCTGGTGACTCCTGATAATTCCCTGTATCAGCATCATCATCAACAAATTCAAAGCTCCTGGCTCTTTCACCAGAAACAGATTTAACAGCTGAAATAGCATTTCATTTATAATGAAATGCGATTTATAATAGCTCGGTTCTCTGTGCTGCCACATTTGGTGCTGAGAAAATCCTTGTGTTTGTAGCCTTGGTGGTTGTTGGACAGATAGTGGAAGCCACAGCTAAGAGTCACCTGATGCATTCCGAGAGAATTCTCTCAAGTTTGTCTAGAGCAGAGCTAACCTAAAGGTCTCTTCAGTTACTTCAGCTTTTGTCATTTAAGATTCCTCTGAAGTTTAGCTCAATAAAAACAAACTCAGTTTTTCCTTAGTCTGTCATCCCATTTCTTGTTAATGGGCCCTTCCCATTTTACCTACCAGGGTTTACTATTTGAACAATCGAAAAAAAAAAAACCAAAAACCCACCGTAAGAGGCCATTCTCTAATTTATATCAAAATCAGTTTAAAAGTTTGATTTGAGAATCACTGTTCTGTGATGTGGTAGGTCTGTTTGACCCAGTATCTTTTCGGTCTCATGGTCAATAGTGGATGCCTACACAACAGAAAAGTGCAAGTTCCAGTGGCATTATTTCTGTTATTTCATCAAAATGCTGTCTCACTACCTCTACTGCTTGTAGCGCAAGTACTTCGAATCATAGGTTGTATTTTAGTATTTAGTAACCTTGGATATATTTTTTTCTTTTACGTTCAGTCACTTTTTGTAAACTTTGCAATTTCCTTCAGCAAGGAACTCTAGAAATTAATTAATAATTAGTGAAGAAACTCCATTTGCTTTCACACCTCTCCCTACTAGTTTCATTTCACGTACGCAAGTTCTTGTAATGGAAAGTAAGTCAACAACTGATTACAATTCATTTTCCCCTTATCATTACCAGTTTTATAGATCTCTACCATATCCCATACATAAAAATTTTAGCCATTCTCTACTGAAGTTCATAAAAGTAGAGCCAATTTCAAAATTAAAGCTAACAGCTTCAACAGAGTAAGATTTTGAGTAGTCCTGACTGGCAGCCAGTGCCGGAGTGCTGAGAAGCATGATTCATTTCATCATTTAGCATTTTAAACAGTGCCAAAGCTAGCATTTAAGAGACTCTAGGTCTTTTAGAAATACACAGACTAAAGATAAATACCAACACCCTCTTATATTCGTGGAAAATGATTCTATGTAGAAGTAAATCCAGAAAGCAGGATAGAAAGCTATAGTCTTGAAAGACTGATGAGCCTTATTTTTTAAAACTGAACCACTGAACGATTTATGGTTTTGTTCAAAGAACCTTTTTTTTTTTTTCCTAGTAATCCTTGTCTTCTTTGTGGACGTGCATATTTCCATTTGAAAGTTCTGCTGAAGCCCGAGTGGTACTAATACCATAATTGTATAGTCCCATGAACCTAAATTAGCATGAAATGCAGTCACACCACATCCCACAGGCAATACAGCTGAACAGGTCTTCAGCTCCCTGGTCTGTTTATCTTAATATCCTGAACCATTCTTTTCAGAAAGATTGCTTCAGCAAAAGTGCTGACATCTGTCTTATTTCTTTGGCCACAAAATTACTTGGGGTTTATAGTCTTGTTAACTGAGCTGGCCAGTGGCAGTGAGTCAGCCAAGGGGAGTTTGAGGACTCTCTTTAAACAGTGCATTTGTTTTTCCGTGATATGTCTACAGTTAGCATGCAATGAGTGTGGGTTTTGCCATTGGCTCCTGTCTTCCATTGTTTTATTTTAATAGAAAGACCTGTAATTAATCTTTTCCAACATAAGGCAGAAAACAGGACATTGTAAAAGGGAAAGCAGATGCTACCAAATTGAAAATTAAAATACAGAATTAAAACCTGGCAAGCTAACGTAACCCCCTGGCTCCACATCAGTGATTACACCACACCCACTTTGCAACAGAGGTTTTAGTTACCTAAAAAAAAAAAAATTATTTAGAAATTCTGAGTCACAGACAGTAAGTCTGTCCAAACAAAGCTCCCAGTATGGCAGTCTCAGATGCCTCTAAGGTTTGTTACTGGTGTGCCAAGCAGCAAATAGATTCTTCAGCTGCCCTAGATGCTGCAGGAAGCATGTGAAAACTTCAAATGCAATGTAGTGCTGCTACAGTTACAAGTTCATAATACTGCCAGCGCTGCACTTACTCATCACTGGGCAGTCTAGTGGTAGCAAAAGTTGACACGTATGTGCATCTGTAACAAATATCAAATATCCCTGTGGCTAATTACCTGGCTGAATAAAGAGAGCCTGGACTTCCACTGACAGCCTTTTAAAAGGCAGTTTGTACTTCACAACCTTTCTGAACATTAAGTTGTAATCCAGCTAACTTTAAGATGCAGTCCACAAATCATCCATGCTGCTTGCTGAGTGAAGAAAAAGCCAAGTAGAAGATTTTGTTTTAAGGTCACAGGACTCGTACCGTCAGAGTAAAGTACACCACATATAACATTACCCAAGAAGTATTTCTGGGAGCACTAGAACATTCATGCATGCTACTTTAAGCGTTGCGGTGGATCCATAGCATGGGTACACTACAAGATTTTAAGATAGCATTTGTTTACAAAGAGCTGTCTAAACACTCCTACTGCTACTCCCTCACGTATTCTTGGGAAGCTAGCATCACCAGGCCCTCAATTGCTTCTTATGTCTGGGTAAAAAGCGTACCGACTACTGCAAGACCTGTGAAAGGATGACTACCATGATCTGGGGCATACCTGTGAAATATCAGCCATCCTCCAAAACCTCCCCCCAAGAGTGCCATCTAACTGTGAGGTCACGAATATTCCTCTCTCAGAGAAGCAGCAAAAAAACCAAACGGTTAAGTCTGTCAGCAGAATTGGCTTAGTATTCAATCCCAAAGCTATGCTCAAGGTCAGGGAAAGAGTAGTCAATCCTTCCCTGAGAAGTCTCAGTTACAGCTGAGGATTACTCTTAGGTCATCACTTACAGTCTTCAGGTTGAAGAGATTCTACCCCTCATTCTCCCCATCAGAATAAAGTCTGCCCCCCTCTAAGAGCAGCACATTCCTGTATTAGCTATCCAAGAGCAGCAGTCCTATATTTTTCCTAGACTGTTGAAAAGCTCCATGCTTGAAGTAATTCCTTCCCTTATTTTATTCTTTGAGGTTCTGATGCAACAGATTTTGTGCAGCACAAAAGCCAAATAAGAATTTGTATTCCTTATTTTCTTGCAGTGCTTAGGGTAGAGAGGAAATAAAAATGGGGCATCACGGTGTTAAAGTGGATCCCTAACAGCTTGAAGTAAAGCCTATAATTACAGTAGGTCTTTAACAAGCAAGTGCTATTAAAAATAATAGAGAGATCAAGGATCAGTTGGGTAGGGAAACCTCAATATCCCTCACCCAGGGAAAACAGCATAACCTCAGTTACAGCTCAGACTAATAACAGGTAGGCACAAATCTTGAATGCAGTCACAGGAAATGCTACTTTTATCCCTGTAGGTTACTCTAGGGCACAGACAGAATAAGAACATTGGGAGAGACGGCAGAAGACAAGTCTTGTCTTCTTGTCCTGCCCATTTTCCCCCAGCCTTTATTAACAAAGAACTGGTTTGTTGTTTTGGGTTTGTCTTTTTT
>VXBH01000321.1:824928-836220 GCA_013400035.1 Rynchops niger | reverse complement strand
TTTTTTTTTTTTTACAGTTTCCCTGCCTTTTTCACTCATGCTATCACTTTATTTGGGAATCATCCAAGAATGGCAGTATCATATTTATTCTTCTCACATGATGATACTAGGTTTCATAGACATGATACATTGATACAGCTTTAACTATATTCCTTTAAACTCTGACAAAACCAAATCCAGCCAAAAACCTATCTGGAAGAGAATCTTGTACCTACGTCCACATCATATAGGCAAACTAACTGAGATGAGATGACCTTGACAGGCTTCACAGAGCTGCAGAGCTTAAGAACAGGGCAGCGGTAAATGGTATGCTCTAACAGTATTGATGCACATACATCCCTTTCAAACTTTTTTGCTTCCATGTATAGATGGAATACAAGAAGTCTCGAAGTGCAATTCTATTAAATTTATTATTTAAATAGTGGATGGGCTAGTTGTAAAAAGGTGACTTTAGTGTTAAATAATTCCATTTTAATAGTATCCTCAGTCTTTACAGTGCTACTTCTTAACCTTTAAGAGCACACAGCATCTTACAAAGCATACAAGAAAATAACTGAGGTTTCCCCCCCTTCTGCCCCAATATTTGCAGTTATCTTCTCTTATAGAGCGACTTTCTCAATCCACACCCTAAAGAAAAAATAAAAAAAAAAAAGAGGTTAAGGTATGCATTCTTCTTCCAAATAATATACATCAATTTGATTCTAAAGAAAGATGAGACATTAGTGATTGCCTTTTCCTATTGCAGGAGAGGACATAGATGGTTGATATTAGAACTGTGTACTCAACTTCCCAGCAAGGATAAATTCTGCAGTAATGGTGTTAGACTGCAGAATATCCCAGTATAACAGACAAGAGTACCATATCAAACTCGTAGCATATTTTCAGTGTGTTCTTGTAACTACATCGTTGGATGCATCCAAGAAATACCAATTCTCTCTGGTGCAAATATGAGTAGTATTTTGGGATTGTGCAAGTTTCCTGGATGCAATTACTAAAAAGGATCGGCAATTAAAGATTTAACACTGGTGTTTAAAAAATTTGACTTCAGGACTGATGCCAACTTTGACTAGTGAGATGTTTCAGTCTAAGTTTCCATTTCTGAACTTGCAAATATATGGAATTTTAATCCTCTGTTTAGTGTATGAGAACCAACTCAATGAATATTGACATTCACTTTACTATACCAGATTGTTCTAATCCAGAAGGAACTCTGATCTTTTAGGTAGCTTCTTTTATGTAGTGAGTCTTTTCAGTTTATAACCTTTTCAGACTCTCCCACAAATGCACAAAAGCATATTTATTGCACCTACTTAATGCAATTTTCACCTCCCTTGTTTTTTCTATCTATCTTCCTCCAAAGTAACAAGAAGTTCCTACTCCATAACATTGAAGTTCTTAAGAATTATCTATATGCATTTCTGTTGTATCAAATTACAGGCTGAGACAGACCTGCAGCTTAAAAGAAAAGATACACTGCGAAGTAACACAGGACCCAACATTTTAAAGAGTTAAAACAGTTTGAAGTGCATCTAGACTAAAATAGTGGAGTTTGATGTTTGGTTTTGTTAGGGGTTTTTTGTGGTGTGTTTTTTCTTTTTCTCCCCCCACCCCTTTCCCTTAAAGGGAGGGAACCTAACCTCGTCATAGCTACAATGATATTCACAAAAAGGTAAGTGTTCAGAGTTTAGCTTGCTTGTTTTCTTCACTACATACATACTACTTGCTATTATTTCACAGGCTATCCAATATCGTTGCAGATCAAACCAAGAACCATTAGTCCCCAAGACAGTAATCAAAAAAAATGCTTGTAATAGATATTTTTGTAACTTCTCACTGTATACCAACCTTTGCGTATGTTGCTTTTGGGCATCTCCCACATTTCTACTTCTTCCACCTCACATCTTGTGTCCCTGCGTTTTAAAGGTGGCTTGCCTATTCTTTTCTTCTTTGGTTTAACCAAAGGTGGGCAGCCTAAATAGCAAGATACAACTGGTTATTTCTTCAAATCATAGTCATAGCAAATTTAAGCTTGACTTTCTCCCTACCCTCTATGTGCCCGTTTTAGTGGCAGAAAAGAATGACACAATGTATGTCAAGCAAGTCTTATATGTCTACAATATTTAATCACCATCTAACCATAATTCTGGATGCATTATGTTTTGGGTCATAACTTGGATAGGCGTTAATGTGGCAAAAGAGAACACAGTGGGAGTTGGATAATTCAGCTCTTTTCAAGTGTTCAAGACTAGTTGATAGATGTCCAAGTGACCCAACTCACCCATTGTCTTTAAAAAAAAAAAAAACCTCAATTCCTCAGACCTGTTAAGGTACACAGTTCAAGAATTCAATCATTTCTCATATATTACCGCTAGAGTAACATATCTTGTTTAGCCAAAACCCCCTTACTTGCATGATACTTCAAGATTAATTTGGAGAAACCAATTCTGAAATAGGCAACATTTTAAAAAGGATGTTATTTTACTAGCACTTCTGAGGCATCCATTGGCATGAACAGCATTCAGAAGAAACCAGTTCCCTGCTTCCTAATACTGAATGTGATGGCTTCTTCAAACTACATAGGCTGGAAAAGGAGGAAGAGAAATCAGGAAATAACAGAAAGGCTAAACATCCTCAAGTATGCTGCACCATCTATGATTTAGAAGAGGTAGAAGGGACATGGTGAAAGTTAAAGGTAACAAAGTTATTTTAGAACTATTTTATTATTTTTATGAGTTGTTGTAAGGAGATAAGTACCATGCTGCTAAAGTGTTTTCAACTTTTGTGGAGCAGGCTAACATAAAAAAACCCACAACATTTTGAAGATGTGTGTGGCTAGAAAGGATAAAAACCTCCAGTGCAGGGGGCGAATCCCAAACCCCAACATGCTCAAGCAGAAAAGCAATGCAGAGAGAACTCTAAGGAATACACTCTAAAGAATAGTCTGCTGGGCTGTTGATACAGGAAACCTGATGTGTATTATCACTGAACTGAAGAGAAGCAAGTCATCAGTCATCACTTCTGACGATAACTTCACACTCTGTTATTTGATAGACTGATCCTGTGATACTTGAAAGCATGTGACCCTAGTGACACTCAGACTACAGCAAATTCAACAGTTGTTCCAAAAGCACTTGCACTAAAAGACACCCTTGAAGAGCATCTAGAAACAGAGCTGAACTCCAACTAGACCTTATTTGTAAAGAAAAGCCATTCTGCTTCAAGAGGAAAGAAAAAGATATGGAAACTATCTAACCTTTGTTAGAATAACTGATTTGTTCATCTTTTCTTTAATCACATCAAGATGACTAGCACTCAGACATTCTATACCAGTAATGGGGCAAACTGTTGGTCCATGCTAGTTTCTCTCGACATTGCCCTATGTAGCTATCACACATGACTTCCTATATGTTCTACTCATCAAGATTAGGAACTACCATTGCATGTGCACTCATGAGAAACATTATCTGAGTTGATACTAGAGTTTATGACAGTAGCAACTTTGTACAAATAAGGGATTTTCTTGGCCACATCAAAACATTTGATGCTTTGTTTTCCCATAGTACTTTAAAAAAAGTAGCTATAATGCATCTTTATTCACATGTTTGTGTAGGATATAAATATACCACAAGATTTACTGGCTGACAGGCATTTCATCAATATCAGAGCAGTGAGAATTATTTTTATTATCTTCAAATCTTATTCAAATATCATAAGCTTGCTGTTTTGTATCACATCTTTTTGAATGTTCCTTAAGAACAAAAACACATTGAGGAAATAAGCTGTACCTTGTTCTTTGCACTTGGCTGAGGGTGAGAGATGACCATGTATTTGGCTGGTAAATTTCGGTTTTGCACCACTTCTAATCCAAAGTTCTTCAGGTGGTATCGCCATGTTCTCCCTTAGCAGCCGTCCTAATAAAAAAAGTTGATTTAAGGTCAGTATTTGGTTTCAATAATGTTAATATACTGTTTGATCCACAAGTCAGATTCAGTAGCTAGCTTTGCATTCTAATTGCAAGAGTCTATTAAAATAAAAACTTAGTTTTCTTGATACCACGCTTGACAAAAATTACAAGCTGCTTTAAGTCTACAGATTTTGTACAAAGAAAATTAAGTTTAAGAACATTAAACCTGTTATTAGATCTCCCTGTTTTAGATGCCTTTCACATTACAAGACTGTACTAAACAGCAGCTGCTTACTGAAGTGTCCACATAACCAGTTATGAACCCTTACTGATAACTCTGCTTATTCTCCATATATTAATTCTCAGATTAATGCAATTTCTACCAATATCTACCTTTGGGTAAATAAAAATGTTATTTTCCAGATCAAATTGAATACCATTTCACACTGATTTTATGAAAATAAAGCAAAAATTTTGTTGCTAGCATTAAGAGAGCAGCAGCTACAATAAAAGAAATTAACGGTTTGACTCCTCTTCTGCAGAGAAGTTACACAGGGTATGGCCACCAGATTAAATAAATTTAGTCCTGTTTAATCCACCTAACATGGGTCTGTGATGGGAGAATCAGAATGTTTGTATAAATTTAAGTGCTGAGTTTCCAAGATATTATTAAACAATGGCAAGCATGCAGTTCAAATGACCTTAAGCTTTTCAAATGAAAAAGTTGCCACTAATGGCAGAAAGACAAGCATATAAAAATCTAACTCAAAAGGAGAGTTTCTGCAAAATTTTTTGCTGGTTGTGAAGATGTAGAATCCTCATGCAACAGGTAAAAAAAAAAAGTCACAGCAGACCCCCTCTACCTAAAAAGAAATATTGTTCTGCAGTACTTCTGGCTCTAAGCCAAACCTGAAGCTACAACATTTTCCAATCTTCCCACTGGTTCAAACTACAGTTTGCAACTGTATTAGGCGTTCTTTGTGTGTTCTATTAAGCAGCACTTCATCCTCAATTAGCTTACCTCCCAAAAATTTCCATAACATTCGCTGGTGTTCAAGTCCTTTTCTTGCCATAGGCCTCTTTCTTCCGTAATACCCACAGTCACTGTATACAACTTCATCTTGTTCTTTCTCCTTTGGCTTGTACACTACACCGATGTTTTCACCAAGCCCACTCCTAGTTTTTATTTTCTCTTGAGCAGGCCAGCTAATTAATTGAGCCGGTATAGCATTTTTAGGTGGTTTCCAAAGCACCCTCTGGCCAACTTGGTAGAAACTTCCTCTACTAGGTGTCAAGATTCCATAGGGAGTGGCTTCTTGAAAGAAATATTCAATTTCATCCATATCATCCTCATCCTCCTCGCCTTCATCCTCCTCCTCTTCTTCCCTCACAGAGTATTCTTCGGAGTCCTCAGCTTCTGACAAGTTCTTAGCTGTTTTTTTCTTGAGATAATTGATTTTTTTCCAACTAGAAGATCTAGGAAGGGCTCCCAGCTTTCTACCTTTACTGGAAGCCTCTTTAGTCTTCATCCTTGATCCATTTTTGACATCTTGATCATTCAAGCTGTTCATCTGCTCCCTTCCTACCACTTCATCTTCATTAAGGGACCCACCACTTTTAATTTTCTCTTTCTCTAAGCCCTCTGTACTTTTCTGGAAAGCATACGTGCTTTTCTGAAGCACATAGTCAGGGACAAAGTAAGACACTGGGGCATTATCAATTGATGAGCCTTCCTCTCTAGAGGACATGTCATCAGAAGAAAGACTGAGTACACTTTGACGTTTCTGTTGTGGCACACTAACATCGTAGTTGTAATTTGTGTCCATACTAGCCAACCAACTGTTAGAGGGAATGTACTTCTCAATTGATTCGTCACACCAAATACTTTTATCTGTTTGACTTTCATTTGCTGTGCTGTGGCTTAGATTCAGTTTTTTCTGCTGAAAACTCAAGTCACTCATTACCTCCATACTAGATGGAAGTAGTCCTGCTTGTTGAATAAAGCTGGGCTCTTCTTGAGAAGTTTTTGAGCCTGTAGATTTTTTAGAACTAGATTTCTTAGCTACTATCGCATCCTGTCTTACCACTGGTTGATCTATGCTAACAGATCTTGCCAGCTCTGCAATTTGCACTGCCATGGTTTCCCCTGGGGGGGATTTTTCCTGTTGACTCATATTTGCCTGCTTTTCTGCATCCAGCTTCACTTCGTTATTTTGGACCTCTTTTTCTTGCACAGTTTCAACACCCTGTTTTGAGGTAAGAACAGCTTTTCTCTCATCTAAATAAGCTCCTGGCACCACTTTCTCCCCTTCATGTGGGCTATATATCCTTCCTTCACATGAGCTAACAGAAAATAAGTCACGCTGCACTATATTTTCTGGGACTGGTTTACCACTTGCCACATCGTACAATGGGATAGTTTCTTTAAAGGACTTCCACAGTTGAATAGCTGGAGAGCCATTGCCATATTCTATCCTCACTTCTTCCTTCTCAAAGGCATAGCTCCCAGTAGGAATACTTCTATACTGTGTAGAGCTGGAAGGGCTCTTATTATGAAACTCTCTGTCTACCACAATGGAAGATCCAGATGAATCTTTTTTCTCTAAAGTACTTTCAGTCTCTGTACCTATACCAGAAGAAACACAGGCCATATTTCCTGCATCACAGCCTTTCGTTTCTGTATGGATATCTTGATGCTTTTTTTGCTTGTTTTCAGGCTGTCTAGGATCAGTCTGTGTTTCTTTTGTCTCCATTTTTTTCCCAGAGGTACTATAGTGTCTAAATCTTGTTGCATGATAAAACATAGGGGAAGGTGCAGAAGCATTAAAATACGGCCTTCTATTAATTCTTGCATGCACTGGATGCTGCGAAACAAAAAATCCAGGGTACTCATGGAGTGCAACAGAATAAAATGGAAAATATGGATTTCCATTTTGGAAGCCTAGACATTGGGGATAAAAAAAAAGTAAAGACAAATATATCTTCTTTCTGAAGTCATTCTGATTATTAACTGCTTGCATACATAGGGGCAGCTATAAGATCAGATACACAAGTAATACACTCCATTTGTCAGTGTTTGGAAGCAAATTTGGTGCAGAAACACAGAGAGTGTTCCCTGTTATGAACCAGCTTATCTGGACACCTATACTTTAACCAGAGCTTGCTTTCATTCCTTGGAACTTACACCAGCTAGCTTCCTATAATTTTTTTTGCTATTTTATAGACTATACATTGTCTTCAAAAAAGACAGCTCCAGATAGAAGTTCACTTAGGTATACCATTTACAAGATATTTTTCACAATACCGTTTCTGTGTGGTTTTTTATTTTATATTTATCCATACCTCTAATGCATGCATGTATGGAACTCACATACACATATGTGCGTCCTAAGCACATTCTAGAGCTCTTTATCTCTAGGATAACCATTACTTAATAATTTGCTTAGTTTTCACTCTCCAGAAACAGATGCTTTCTAGCGCACACAAGGTACATATTTAACTAACACTTCATAAATCAGATCTTTGACAACTAAAACATTACTTTAGTTCTACCTTAAACTCCCAGTAAGCTTGTTAACCCAGATATACATCTGTTTCCTCCATTCTAGCAGTAGTTTACTAAGCAAAGCTACCACAGGCAGCTCTCATTTACCTTACCTGGAGCAGGTACACAGTATGGACTGTATGCATGACTGAGGTACCATGAACTTGGAAAAGGCTGTTGTGCTGTTGGCTGCGCATAAAAAAAGGGTCTTGTGTGGTTGGTGGAATATGATCCACTTTCTGAAGTCGAGGCAGTATTCATTTTTTTTTTTTTTCAAACACTGGAAGAGATAAATGATCAGGATTAATCACTTCAAAAACTGTGCAGCTTCAAGATTTTTATGCTCTGTCAGAATTCAGCAGACATTCCTCTCAGCCTAATGAAACTGGATTTTTCAGGAAGAAAACTACTATCATCCAACCAGAAACTAGCAAACTGATATTACTATTAAAGCCAAAGATTTTGTTAGCAAGCTTTTATATACAGCTCTCAATGTTAGTACTTCAAGCCAATCTTATAACACGTTTTAAAGCCACAGGACCAGTAACTTTAATGTAGTCTTATATGCACACATTCAAATAAATAGTATTCCAACCAATTGAAAGCTAGCCTTGAGCAAGAAACCTTTAAAAAAAAAGGAGTAATAGAAGGCTTCACACAATCAGAAGTTTGGTGCTCCATGAAAAAAAACCACTTCTCAATGCCAACACACATGTTGTATTTGAAATCACAGTTAGAGCTCTATTAATTCAGGATTTTTACTTTATAATATACTTAAGAACAGTTAACATAATAAACCAAATATTTCAGTGGCACCATGCCTCCTATGCTTAAACTAAGTGATAAGTAACAAAAAAAGGCAAAATCCTTATGCATGACTTCACACTCAAAACCACACAGAACTTAAGACAGAACCTCCTTCCACACTTATGTATTTCGTTAGTTAACTAATACACTAAGTTCAGTCCATTCCAACCCACACAAGCAATACAACCCTATCACACATGCTTATCAGCAAGAATAAAAGAGATCAGAGAACTCAGAAAGACTAGTGACAGGAAAAAAAGACAGCAGCTCAGATCTTTAGAGAACTTAAAGACTACAAAGTTACAGAGAAAAAAAATTGAACTTAACACCTGTTACAAACTAGCACACAGTTCAGCCTTAGGTTTCAAAAGCTACGAGGAACACTGGAGCCCTCTTCAGTTTCCATCTAGAACAGCCCAGATAGCTCTTGCAAGCACCAAAAAGCCAACCGACTCCCCTCACTCTCCTAGGCCAAAGCCTAGGTTAAAGTTAAATTACTTTAACCTTTGAGAGAGTATAATGTAGGGAGAAGAAGGAAAAAAAAAAAAAAAAGCCCTGACAAAAACTAAGCTATTCCCACCCTGTTAGAGCCCCCCCAAAACTAAGGTCCATGCTGCTGCTGCTGCTACTCACAGCCCAGCAAGAAACTAACCAAGCCCTCAGCTCACCCTCTTTATAGCAGGCAGCTGCTACTTGTCCACTCCCCCTTCCACCTGAGGCTCATTTAACAGTGACGTAGGGGCCTTTTTCCAACAATACGTGGAAAGGCAGAATCAAAATACGAAGACAGGAACAGGAGTAAAAGCCTTCAGTTGGTGTACAGAAAGCTGGCAGTCTCATCTTGCAGGCTTTTAAGCTGCATCCCTAAATTAATCCAATATTTTCCTTTTGTAACATTGGAATTTATGTTAAAAAAAAAAAAAACAAAAACAAAAACAAACCAAAAGGCTATATTACCAATCTTCTACTTAAAACTACTGTTAAAGATTCTTTTTGTAGGAAAAAAAAGATAAATCAGATAACGCAAGGTAAAGTTTACATTTGTTTCTAAAGTTTACCAGTTGCTCAGTACTCAATGAATGGAGTGATGCTCTTCCATCCTAACACAGCTTAGTAGGCTGTCAAACGTAACGTTCTTTCCATATAAGTAAGGGAAGTGCTTATTCCAGCACAGCGTACTCCACTGTATATAACAGCAATTTATGAAATGTGAGGTTGTAATTGGGCTCTACCCTGGTTCCTTACAGGGGATGAGAATCTGCGTGGTCACTTGGCGACTTCATATCTCTGAATGACAGCACCAGTATTGGGAGAGATGGAGAGAGAAGGACACGCAACAAATGCACTATGCAAGTAGGTGAGTGACTAGAGAAGAAAAAAGAGGTGTGGGTGCTCAGAGGCTGTTTATATTTCTAGGTTGGTGTCCTGGTTTGAGCAACACAAGACTAATTTATCTTCTAATGCCTGGGAAAACTACATTTTTAGAAGTCTCTGGTGTCTGAATTTGTGAAAATATTTCCTTTATAGCCAGCTATGGCATGTGGGTTTCAAGGTCTCAGTGTTTTCGAGCTTGCCAGGTGCAGGGATGAGGAGGAGCGAGATCCGGGCACTTGACCCAAGCTGGCCGACAGCACTATTTCATACCATAAACATCACATTCAACGTAAAGTAGAAAGTTTGCTGAGGAGTTCTCTCTTCTACAATGGCTGCGACCCTGAGAACTTCTTGCCCCGATGCTGGACCCGAGCCCCTCCCTTCCTCCCGAAGCCGCAGCGCTCGCAGTGTCCATTTGCTGTCCGCGGCTGGGAGTGCACAGCTCCTGCTGATAGAATTGTCTGAGTATAAGCCTTGTGTATTTTATATGGGTATCAGGATCAACACTGGTTCTTTAGTATTATTAATGTTAATTGTCTAGTCTTATTCTAGTAAATCTGTTTATATTTCAACCCTTGGGCTTCTTTACTTGTTTTTCCGGATTCCCCTTTCTGGGTGGGGAGGGGTCATCGGCTGATAGAATAAGCATCTAAATGACAAAAAATTGTTGTGGGTTTCTCAAACTGTAACAGGTGAGAAATTCCTGTAATATCTTTTTTTTTTTTTTTTCCCTATAATGCTCAAATTAAACTTGTCCTTTGCAGTAAGACACAAATTGTAAAATGCCTGGGAAGGACTACTGATCTCACTGATCACAGACTTCCCGAGCTAAAGCTTTTCTTTTGCACTGATGGCAGCTCTTGAGCTTTGTGTGCGGGTCACTTGAGTTGTTCGGGATGTTTTAACTCCTGTGTTCATCAGACCGAGCTTTCACCTTTGAGTAAAATTCTAAACCTTTCTCTTAGTGAGGGAAGGGAAATTTAAAACAAAAAGCCAAACGCTCCTGAGCTTTTAAAAAGTTGCCTTTTCCTGAGGATTTTCCTCCTCCTTGGCACAGGCTTCAGGCCTCAGGCTCCTCCCGCCTCCCTTGCTTCTCCCCTCCCGCAGCAGGCCGTAGGCTCCACAAGGCCTCAGGCAGAGTTTGCTTGGCGGGAAGGGCAAACCTCTCGCCTCCGGGGCTCCCGCGGTCGGCCGAAGGGGCCGTCGGCTGCTGGGTTCCTCATCCCGCCGGGAGGGCCCCCGGCAGAAAGGGAGGCGGGGGGAAGAAGAGCCGGGACAAGGCCCGGCGGAGCCGCGCCGCCCCGCGACCGTTGGGCCCACCGGCTGCCGTCAGCCGCTCCGCCCAGCAGGGGGCGCTGCGGGCGCAGGCGGGGAGGGGGGGCGAGGAAGCGGAAACGGGGGCGGGGCCGAGGCGCGCGCCGGGCCGGCTCCTCCCCTTCGCTCTGAGCATGCGCAGGGGCGGCAGCGCGCGGCGCGTCGTAACGGCCCGGCGGGCGGCGGCGGTGGTGCTGTGAGGAGGCGGAGGGAAGGGAGGGGCCAGCGCGCCTGCGCGGCGAGTGGCCGCCGCCTCCGCAGCCCGGGGGAGACCGGATCCTCCCGCTTCCCCGGCCCCCTCGCCCCTGGCTCGGGACGCTGAGGCACAAGAGGAAGCGGCGGTCGGAGG
>VXBH01000321.1:728079-824918 GCA_013400035.1 Rynchops niger | reverse complement strand
GGGGGGGAAACCGGCGGCAGCAGTGGTGGCAGTTCTCCCGCGCTCGCGTCCCGCCGGTCACCCTCCTTTGGCGCGGCCGTTGGGCCGTTTCCCGTCTCCTCACGGCCGGCGGCCTGCGGGGCCGGAGCCGGGGTAGGCCGCCCCTCGCCGCGAGGGGTCCGAGGCCCCGGCGGAGGGCGGCGGGGAAGCCGGCGGGGGGCTCTGCGGCAGCCTGACGCGCCCTCCCCGGCCTGGGCGCGGCTCCCGCCCGCCCTCTCCGCGACCTGCTGCCTCTCCCGCCCGGCAGCCGCGGCTCCGGGCCCGCTGGACACCGGCGGGAACCCGTGGCGGAGGCGCCCTGAGGAAGAAGGCGAGGTGGCTGCCGGGGCTGATTCCGCGCCCTTGGCCAGGGCTGTCTCCCGGCGCGGCAGAGCTCGGGAGAGCCGGGAGGGGAGGGAAGCACGGTGGGATCTCGGCCGTGTGGCCGGCGGGACCGTCCCCGAACCCCGGAGCGGGGCGGTACTCGCGGAGCAGGAAGGTGCCCCCTTCCTTATGGCTGATGGGGAGGCTTTTTAGGGAAGCACGAAAGGAATAAAAGCAAGGAGGGGACGGGACGGCGCAGCTGGGTGTCAGGAAGAGGAAAAAAACCCGCGTTCCCTCTCTAATACCGTGTCGCTGCGCCCCGCAAGGAAGAGGGGACAGTAAACTCGGGCCTGTAGGTGGGCAGCAGGGCTACCAGCGCTCAGTGCTCCCTTTCAGCTGAGCAGATTGGGATGTTTGCAACTTCGGTGTGGTGTTTTTTTTTTTTTTAGAGATGCTTGAAGTGGCAGACACTATGAAGTCATCTAGCAGAACAGCGCTGTAGTAGCACTGCTGTTTCTTGTAATTGCCCTCCTTTTCTTGCTGATATGTCTAGTTGTGTGTGTGTATATAGTATTAGTACCTACAACGACCAAGGGTGGGCTTCACTGTTTATATGTGGATTTGAGGAGTCGATTCTTAGTGAGCTTTTATAGACTAGATGTATGCATGGTATAGCTTCGGAGTTAGCTATCCACGTGCTTAAAATTTCTTGAGTATTTACTATTTCTGTTGTGAACAGGATAGATACCTGCTGCTTTTGAAATAAAGTATGGTTTAGAAATAGATTTGTGTTGTAGTTAGCATCTGCAGTTTTAGAGGTTTTTTTGCAAAGCCACAGCTTGACTTTCTACGTTATTTTATGATCATAGTGGACCTGAAAGGCTGTGTGCTCTTGTGAGCTCACCTAGGGCTGTATCTACATGGATTTTGTTTAAGATGATGTGTTTAGGAAATCATTACAATACATAATCGACTTCGTTCAATTTTTCATAAATGTGCTAGGAGAAACAGGTAACTTTAAACATTTAGTATACTCAGATGTGTGAATCATGTAATCTCATGATCTGGGTATAGGTATCGCACTTCTTTCCTAATTATTTTCGTGTGTGGAGTAAAAGGTTCCTGTTATACTCAGTGCTATGTAACTAGCATCTTGCAGGAACAGATCAAAGCAGAAGAAAGGCTGTTGCTGCTTATTTAGTATTTTTTGGACTATGTTTTCTACAGGTGATTGTTGTGGTTTTTGGGGCTTTTTTTGAGACAGGCTTTTTTGTTTTGGTCATGTGATTATGAAACAGACTAAAATTGGTGGAAATCCTAAAAAGTCACTTCCTTAATTTAGTGGCTGTTGCATTTGGAGAATAAATTTTACATGTGTGAATAAGCTATCCATTATAATACTCTAATCTTTCAGGAACTAAATTATGGTTAGTGAAGCTACAATAATTATTAATCGAATCTAATTTCTTAATGTAGAAATGCTTGAATTTATAGTTGAACATCGTTATATCTCATAGTGAATATTTAAGGGAGTGACATGTACTTGTGAACTGGAATTTAAGTTCTTAAATAAAACAGACCAGCTTCATTAACATACTAGAGTTCAGTGAAAAAAAAACAAAACACTTTCTTTACGTGCTTGATGGATCTTGCTGGAGACATCCATGGCCCACTTTTTTTGAAAGGTTAGTTTTCCAAAACAGGTCAAGTCTTTCCACAAAACAGAAATGCCCTTGGGGATGGAAACTACCCATGCTCAGTGTAGAAGGCCAGTTGCCATGTGAAGCTGTTGGTTTATCGTGTGCTAATTTTTTTTTCTGAGCAGGTATTTCCTTTAGTGTATGACTTCCTTTAGGAGCAGAAAAACAGGAAAGAAACTGGTAATGAGTAGCGCATTGTGATCAAACATGTTGTTTGCATGCAGTCTGACACTTCTATTCTATAGCTTCTGCATAGTTTCAAAAAGCTTACCTACCTCAAAGTTGTAACTTGCCTCCCAAGCGTAATATGTATGGAAAATAGTAGTAGTTTCCAAGTGAATAGTAATTTTCAAGTTGATAATATTGTAGGAATAAATTGGTCACTGTGTTTTTGTGAAACTTCATGTTGTTGCCTTATTAGAATCTCCTTGATGTCCTCAGGTTTCTGGACTGCAGTGCTATCAAAGACACCTTTGATGGCTTTAGAAGAGAGGAAAACTTCCAAGTCTGGAACTGCTTCATCAATTACCTATTTCTTTTTTGCTGCCAAGGATACAAATTTGATACATTACTCAAGAATCTAGAGCTTCCAACTGCTTTTTCGTCTTTCTTTATTTGCTATCTTTGAGATCTGTTGGCAAAGTGAATTGATTTAAATAATTGATTTTAATCATTTTTAGGACTTGTATTCCCCCTTGCCAGTAGTTGGTGTAATCATTTTGAAACATGTTGATTTGTAACTCGGTGTATCCTTAATAGTAACTAAGTATAAAAGTGCCTGAGCTTGGTACTTCCATTGCTAGCTGGGAGGATTGCTATCTCTACGGACAGGAATGCTGGTGCAGTTTGGCTTACAGTTGTTCAGTTCTTAATTTTGATGTTTTATTATGTTAAAAATAGTGAATGACTCACTTCTTTAGACGTGTTTTCACTTGTGATTTGTATGAAGCTGCCCTTGGATGGAAATAGGAATTTGATTAAAAGTGCACAAAAGTAGTATTTAAAGCTTTTTTTTTTTTTTTAAATTAGTTAAAACTAGATTAAATAAGTTGAATGTCCAGGGAAATAAGTTTTGGTGGTTGTGGTTTGTTTTTTTTTCCCTTTTTCTTCAAACATACTAGTCTATTCAAGTGTGAATTGAAGTTAGAATTCAAGAGATATTTAGGTGTCTGAAGATGCAAATTGGAACCTGTGACACTTTCATAGATCTTTAAGTGTTTCCCAGAATTTTATTGGAAGTTAGGCATCTAATCTGGCAGACTTGTTAATGGAATATTCAGAAAACTTATTTCTTTTCCTAGTATCAAAATGTCTAAGTTAAAAAAAAAAAAAAAAAAAAAAAACCAACAAACCAACAACAAAAAAGCTTGCATGTCTATATATCTGTTTGTCCTTCATATAATTTGGAAAAAATAAAGCAGATTTTGTGTTGAATTAGTCTAGTTGAAGACTATTACAGCTATATAACTCCTTTTCCTACTAATTACATTGAAAATAGTCATTATTTCACGTTACACCTTGAAGTATAGTTTTAACACTTCCCTGTGTGTAACACAGTATGTATCTCTGTTTATCAATCTTTGCCTGACCTCAGAAGATAAACAGATTCAAGGAAGGCAATTAATAGCTTGTCCCATAACTCATTAACGTTTGATGACTAATTCTTGGAGTGGTCTCATTCAGATTTACAAGTACATGACCAAGTGTTAAAAGCCACCTCATTAAAAACTACTTAAGCTAAAAGGAATAATTACTTTAAAAAAAAAAACAACTCAAACCTCTTATCAACCTGTTACTTAATGTTACTCTCCGGCTTGATAGGGAGTTACTTTAGATCACCCGGTAATTGGCGTAGTTTGCAATCTGGTACTGCTGTGGCCTTCCAGCAGCTACCTACCAGTCCAGTTTTAGGTAGCTGACTTCCAAGAAGTTACCCAGAACAAAACGGTCGTTCCAGTGACATCGTTGAAAGGGAAAGTCTTATTCATAGAATTTGTACTGAAGGATTATTTTTATTCTGTCAATCTCCATTCAGGATATTAAGCTAACTTCAGCCATAGATTTTTAAACCATAAGTCAGAAGTGTCCACCGCTGTGTAGTTACTAGAAGTACAGGAGTAGTGCCTCTGTAGACATCTTTTAAAGTTCATAGTTTTTCAGTTAGATCTAAGAGCTGTATGCCAACCAAGCACGGTGCAGCAAGAGAGATGTTAGGTGGGACTGGGGAGAACTGAGCCTCTTACAGTTCTGCTTTGGACAAGCTGATTCTTATTTCAGTGCCTCAGTTTTTCAGCCTCTAAATTGAGGAGAGTATCTCCTTTAAAATTGTCTTGAACTTTTCAGAGAGGTGTGAGAGACGTAGGTAGTCTTGGTTGACTTTCCAGGCACAAAATTATGTTCCTACACCATTTATCCTAAGGTTTGGACAGACTCATTTCTCTTGGACAAATGACAACAGAAATTATGGTAAATCTAGACCAGAAATTGAGGGATTCTCGATGTATTTATTGTTTTTCTGAGGATTATTTAGTATGGCTTCATTAGAAGGGGATGGGATGTGACTCCTGACTTTGTGACATACAGAAAACTTTCAAATACAAAATTTTGTTCTTTAGAGAATGGTTATTATTGGCTGCAAAACACATTGTGGATGTGGAATCATGTATGTAGCATGTTCCTACCATGTGCACCACACTGGAGCACATGTGGGAAATGAGATGGTTTTAGATCAGCTGTAAAGGAAGGACTCCAGCTTTGTAAATTTACAATTCAGAGGTGGTTTGCATCACATATAAAATGTTCTGCAACAAGACTCCTGTCATCTCCTCAGTCTTTTCTGCTACTGAGGGTCATACTGAAATGTTCCAGCTATTTATAGTAATTAATTTCACAGTTTCAACTTGTCTTCTGTTGAACAGGTCTGCTTTTTCAGTTATTGACTGTCAGCCACATGCCACCAAAAATGTCCTTAATTTTACTAGCAGGTGTATATCAATTTCTCCATAGCATCCTTGACTGGTTCTGTTACCTAATGACTAAAACAGTGCATATTATTTTTGCTCTTTTTTCCTGTTTCTGAAACTTTCCTGATTTATATTCTTCAAAATTACATTGTAATAGGAAGTTATGATATCAATGACTTATTTTGCTAAAGCTTAGTACTACTGATGCTCTGCCCAAAAAGAGCTTAATCCACCAGCTTGTATTCTTGAAATTTCACTCCTACGCCATAAAAAACAATGCTGTAAAGAGACTCGGGATACCAGTAGAGCCATGAGCTATTTATTTCTGTGGGCCTAACGCACTTAGGAAGTCTATGTGTCTCTGTAGCCATTTAAAGTTCAGTGCGAAATCTGTCAATGGGTTGGGTTGCATGTTAAGCTGTTATCAGATAACCAGGATACCAGTCGGTGATGCAGAGATAGGATGCATACTAATTTGGTGAAAAGAAGCAGTGACTTGAAGCAGAAGGTCATTGCTTTAGATGAGCAGTATCTTTCTGTATCTTTGATATACTTATGGTTTAGTGGCTTCAGCAGTTTGAAGGTCTTGAAGTCTTGAAGGTCTGAAGTGAAGACTTATGCTAATATGTTATTATAGCAGATAGTAGTCTCTCCTTCTTTGTCCCCCAAATATTAACACGTTTCCTGTTTTTCTTAATTAACTGCCTTCACCTGAACAAACATTGAACATTGTGTTTGACTATTTTGACTATTTTCCAGTTAAACAGCCAGTGAAAACTAAGAGTTTGAGATTCTTATTTGTGTATATTTCTTCACTGAAAAAGATCAGTGACACTAAATTAGTAGTAATTAAAGTGGTATTAATTGAGCATATCTGTTTCAAGTGAGTGAATGTTAAAAGATAGCTGTCTTTGAATTGTATTACAGGCAGGACTGTTGAAATAGCAGATCTTTGATATGGCTGGCAGGTATTTCTCCAGCCTTCATCTTAAACTAAATTGTGTATTTTTGCATGGAATTTCAAGTAAGGTATTTCTGCATTCATGTTCATCATGAACTATAATGATAATGATGTCTTAGACAAACATGTCCCTGGTTATTCCTTGATTTTTGGAATGCAAAAGAACAGTGCGAGATTAAATAAGTCTGGAAGTATTTGATAGATGTGGTATGCTGGTGTCCTTGGTGATGGTGATTTTACTGTCACAACTATCCCATTCTTAATTATGTTTCTGTGTTCACATGGAAGATAAGATAAAACCTGACTCCATTTTTAAGAGGAGGAGAAATGTCCAGACAAGAAAACAGACTTTGGTAGCCCGTGGTCACTGCTTTATAACCACTCCAAGTGTTTTGATGCCTGCTATTCCAGCATCCCTTTGCTCCTATTATCTCCTTATTTTTGTTTTCTCCTGTCTACAGCTGTATGGAAATGACTCATAAAGAAAAAAAAATGAAATGTGAAATGTTAATAGGTGTAGCCCTTCTACACAGGGAAGATGAATCAAATAAGCAATTGGAATATAGGCTGTTAGGTTTTTTTAATCCTTAGCTCTGGTTCTGCTTGTTCTCTGTTAGAATGCTAAAGGAGAAATGAAATGGTTGATGATGATGCTGAGAGTTTAATTGGAAAGTGATGGAATGTTGAAAGAAACTGCATTTATATTTTTAGTGTCCTGGTAGATGAAAACAGAGAAGCAGAAAAAGCAGCTGTTTTATATGGAAATGAAAAAAATGTGCCTATCTTATCAATGATTGAAGGAAATGCACAGGTGTACTCAGTGGGAAAACTGAGTAATTCTTGGAAGAGGAACAAGGTCTTCTGAACCTTGTTTTAACTTTCCAGCCTTAGAAACCATGTTGACAAAATAAGTTATCTTACTTCCTGAGTCTATGTCTTGATGAAAATTAATGTATGAACTTTTCTACTTTTCGTTTCCCTTTGATACTTTTGTTGTTCAAATTTTTTTCTCAACAAGATTTTTGTGCAAGTAATTTAGTACTATTTTAGAAATAATTTTGTTACACAATTACTTTTAAGGGGTAACTATGAAAGGTTTTTGAAAAAGTGCTAATGTGTAAATTTTATTTTCCTGCTTTCAGTCATTCAAGTGCAGCCACTGATCACGAGATGTTACCACGAAATCTACCTCAGACTTCACTTTTGCTCATTCGTTTGCTGCATCATAGATCTCAACAGGAGCTCTGCAGACACTCTTGAAAGCCTCTGAACAGACTGTGACATCAAGTCAAAGCATGATGACCTAATAGTAGGTCAAAGTCTGAAACATTGATTCAGCAGTCCAAGATAACACTGCTTTTTTTTTTTATCGGTATCACTTCTGAAGGCTACAGATCTCCTGCTGCTTCTTCCCTGCTTACTTCAGAAACACTCAACTGACCTTTCTCTGGCGAAACGATCTTGACTTTTCTCTCTGGTCCTGGAAATATTAATGGAATACAGTCATGTCTACCCAGGACGAGAGGCAGATAAATACCGAGTATGCTGTATCCTTGCTGGAGCAGTTAAAATTCTTTTATGAACAGCAGTTGCTAACTGACATAGTGTTGATTGTTGAGGGCACTGAATTTCCCTGCCATAAGATGGTTCTTGCAACGTGCAGCTCGTATTTCAGGTAAATATTCAAAGCAGGATCTGTTAAGTCTAGAAAATCTGAGATACCTGTTTCTGATTGTAATATTTCTTAATTGATTAACAATTAATGTGTTGCAGAGAGCCTTAAAGATCACTGAAGTAAGTAAAAAAACTAAATATCACTACTTAACAACACCAAAAGAGTAAAATAAATTTTCCAGCATGTTGTGACTTACTCTTGCTAGGTACTATAGTTTTCACAAGAAGTGGGGCAAAAAAAAAAAATCACAATTGTGATGGTTTGGTTTTTTTTATGGAGTTACTCAAGTCTGAATAATTAGTACATTTCTTTTTCTTCATCCTTAATCTTCAATTTTTTTTTTTTTAATTTATTTCTCAAGGTAGGGTAACAGGGGATTATTGAGACTTGGCTATGGGAGTTCCATTGTCATGTTTATTAGCTGTAGTTTCTTAGCAGAAGCCTCTGTTAAGAGTAGGGATTGCTGTGCAAGAGATTGCTGTGCAGGTTCATGGCTTCGTTTTCTGAACCATTTGGTTTTCTCTGCTCAGCAAAGAAGCCAGAAAATCTTCTTGTGCCTGAGAGTCTTGCTACAATGCAACAGTTTTTTTGTGTGTCACTGTTTTTTTGGTTGTGTTTTTTGTTTTGGTCTTCCCCCCCACTGAGATCCTGTTGCAATTTTAAATTTGCTAGCTCCTGCTTCCCAGGTGACCTGTTTTTTGTCTTTTGAAAAGTTTTTATTAATAAGATATGTTGAGTGCTACTACTTCTTGCATATACCTTCATAGTAAGTCCTAGAAGATGAGGCACCATGAATTGTCTGCAGTGATTAATCATTTTTTTTGTTGGCAACACAGTATAATTAATCTGCATGTCTGGAAGGAATTTTGAAGCTTGAAATTAGTCTTGTTGGCATCCCTGCATGTTTTACCTTCTTGATGCATTGTGGAGGGATTATAACTTCTTTCCGATTTAATCAAGGGAATGTTTGCAAATTCTGTTTTCTTGTTGCGATGGGCTGGCTATACAGAATGCTTCTAAATGTTTTCTGTATTTTGTCTGCTTTCTTTTTTTTTTTATAGAGAATAACTTTAATAATATAGAGAATATCGTCGGGAGCTATTTGAGGATTAACTTATGACTTTCACATAAGTTTCTGTGGCTGCTGGGTTTTGTGTTAATTTTTTCATCTCGGATGAGTCTGGTACAATTTTTAGCAACAAGTATTGTGTGATCACTAGATAATGATTATTGCTGTTGGCCTTCTGCAGATAACATAGCTACAACAGTCTATAAAATAACAGCCACTGGAAATGTGGCCAGATCTAATGTGGGTGGCTAATCATAAGGTTGGAAAGCTGTCATGAGTCCACACAGTGTGCTGCATTAGAATATGCAGTCAGATCTGTTATTCCTATGTGTTTGTTTATTATTTATGGAATGAGGTTTTGGCACTGGTTAAAAGAAGTATCAAGCTTGTGGTTTTGTCATGATCTGTTTTTCTTCTCTACTTGGGTTTACAAAAAGATGCTCAGCTTCCTAAATTTAGCTTCATTATGAAAAATTGATAGCCCCAAAGGAGGCTGCGGGGAGAGGGGGAAGAACAGAAAAGCATCTCTTCGTGTGATCCAGCCATTGTGCAGGGCTGCAGCCAGCTTACCTTCCATCTTTCTGCTCTAGTGCTGTGCTGGCAGCCCAGCTCCAGCACAGGCCACTGAGCAATGTTTAAGCATGTGCTAGAGCAAGATTCTCTGAAAGCTACCTCTTCCTTTCGATGGAGAGGAGTCTCTGCTGGTGCTTGTACTGTCTTGCTTACCTTTTAAAAGCTGCATGGCAAGTTGATATGCACTTGGCCAGTCAGTGATTCCTCCTAAAATGCAAGTTCCTTCTTGGAACGACTTTACTTAGGGAATGTATCTCCATGTCCCCTTCACCTTTCCAGCTGGAGGCAGGACTGCAGTGTGCATCCACTGTCCCTTCTAACTTCTATCGTATCTGGTTTCCTAAAAAGCCCCCCAAAAGTATAAAGAGCCTTGAGCTGAATTTTCTATACAACCATAATGCCAAACCCGAATTAATATAAAGCTCTTAAAATTGATGTCCCCCATTTTAAGACAATTGGCAAGTACCTGAAGTACTAGAATCCAGTTAGTTCTTAACTGTTGCAATTTATAAACCAGAACGGGCAATAACTATGTAAAGCATTATGGAAACAATAACTTTTTTTTTTAAATTGCCTTTCCACTTCTTCAGAAATATGTAACGGAAATATGTGGGGTTTCATTTGTTTGTTTTCAGACTAAGTCTGATAGCTTTTTCTGTCGTGGATTTTTTTTTTTATGTCTACAAACTTGAAGTTTGACATTATTATGAATAGTATATAAGAAATACTTCATGGAGGGCTAGTCCTTGCTCCATTTTTCTGAGCTAACTTTCTCCTTCTCCCAGAGGAGCATGCTTTTTGATATGACTCAGCTCAGTCCATTGCATAAATCTGCTGCTTTTGTTTTAGAACCTAAAATCTATCTGTATATGTTTCAACAGTGTTTTCTAGAGGATGTTTCTTCCCTCTTATCACCTGACATAGAAAAAGTTTTAAATTGTGTCATTAAAACACTAAAATCACTGTAGTTCTCTGCTGATTAACACAAAAGAGTTTGCATAAATATAAAACATTTCTACAGAGGGCACTGATGGTACTTTTTGAATGTTCTGTGCAAATGCTTTATCTTAAATACTAGATGGTAGCCCAAGGTAAATTCTCAACACCTGTATTGTTTACTGAAGGCTTACAGGTGATAAGTGACTTTAAGATTACTGTCCTTACTGTTGGTCCTTGTCTTAATATGTGTATTTCTCTTCAGAGCCATGTTCATGAGCGGGCTAAGTGAAAGTAAACAGACACATGTACACCTGAGGAATGTGGATGCAGCCACTTTACAAATTATCATAACTTATGCATACACGGGTAACTTGGCAATAAGTGACAGCACAGTAGAACAGCTTTATGAAACTGCCTGCTTCTTACAGGTAGGAATGTTTGAGTATGAAATAACTGTTTTTTTCGTTTATCTTGTTAACTAGTTTTTGTTTAGTCATTTCAAAATACTCTTGTTCAGTTTGCTCAGTATAGGCAGCAGTTGCTTGACAGATATGTTTCATGTACCCATCCCTCCTTGCTTTATGGACCCTGTGGAGGGTGGAAGTAAAACGGTACGCTTCCAATATTTAGATAATTAGTTTGTCAAGCAGACATAATCACGTGATGTACTTGATCTGTATGAATCGGTTGAGTAAGTCACTACTGTATTGTTGTGTATATATAGTATTGCAGGCCTAAACTCTGCTGTTCAATGCTAAATGCAGGTAATTTTACCTGCTGCTGCTACATGAACGAATAGATTGCATGCAGTAACACGTGGTGTGTTTCTTCTTTGCATTACAGGTAGATGATGTGTTACAACGGTGTAGAGAATACTTAATCAAAAAAATTAATGCAGAAAATTGTGTGCGTCTATTAAGTTTTGCTGATCTCTTCAGCTGTGAAGAGTTAAAACAGAGTGCTAAAAGAATGGTAGAGCACAAGTTCACAGCTGTGTACCACCAGGAGGCTTTCATGCAACTGTCACATGATCTACTGATAGATATTTTAAGCAGCGACAACTTAAATGTGGAAAAGGAGGAGACAGTTCGTGAAGCTGCTATGTTATGGCTGGAGTACAACACAGAATCACGATCGCAGTATTTGTCCTCTGTTCTTAGCCAAATCCGAATTGATGCACTTTCAGAAGTAACCCAGAGAGCCTGGTTTCAAGGCTTGCCACCTAATGATAAATCAGTGGTGGTGCAAGGATTGTACAAATCGATGCCCAAATTTTTCAAACCCAGACTTGGTATGACAAAAGAGGAGATGATGATATTCATTGAAGCTGCTGCTGAAAACCCTGGTAGTCTTTATTCTTCTGTCTGTTATAGCCCCCAGGCAGAAAAAGTTTACAAACTCTGCAACCCTCCTGCTGACTTGCATAAGGTTGGGACGCTTGTAACTCCCGATAATGACATCTATATAGCAGGTGGGCAAGTTCCTCTGAAAAACACGAAAACCAATCACAGTAAAAGCAGCAAACTCCAGGCTGCCTTCAGAACTGTGAATTGCTTTTACTGGTTTGATGCACAGCAAAACACTTGGTTTCCAAAGACACCGATGCTCTTTGTTCGTATAAAGCCATCCCTGGTCTGCTGTGAAGGATACATCTATGCAATCGGAGGAGACAGCGTCGGTGGAGAACTCAACAGGAGAACTGTGGAGAGATACGATACTGAGAAAGATGAGTGGACCATGGTAAGCCCGTTGCCTTGCGCGTGGCAATGGAGCACAGCAGTAGCAGTTCACAACTGCATTTACGTAATGGCACACAACCTGATGTACTGTTATTTTCCCAGGTCAGATGCTTGGGTAGAAATGGCTATGCGACAAACAAGTAGGTGTTTTGCTTCAGCTGCTGCTTTTGGCGATAAAATATTCTATATTGGAGGACTGCATATTGCCAGCAATTCTGGTATACGACTCCCGAGCAGTACTGTAGATGGGTCTTCCGTAACTGTGGAAATCTATGATGTGAATAAAAACGAATGGAGAATGGCAGCCAATATCCCTGCCAAGCGATATTCTGACCCATGCGTTAGAGCCGTTGTCATCTCTAATTCTTTGTGTGTCTTTATACGAGAAACCCACATGAATGAGAGAGCGAAGTATGCCACCTATCAATATGACCTGGAACTCGATCGCTGGTTTCTGAGACAGCACATATCGGAACGTGTGCTGTGGGACTTGGGGAAAGACTTCCGGTGCACTGTAGGAAAGCTGTATCCATCTTGCCTTGAAGAGTCCCCATGGAAACCTCCAACGTATCTCTTCTCACCAGACGGAGCTGATGAATTTGAGCTGGATGGGGAGATGGTTACTCTACCACCTGTATAGCTCCCAAATGAGACTGCACAACTGATTCTGTGCTTAGTTACCTTGAAATAAATAGTTGTGAAAGAACAGGTGTGGAAACAGAAATGTCAAACCTGTCTCTCATGAGTTGTATTTTTATGCCCTACCTAACACTTGCCGCCATTCAGTATGAATCAGTGAAATAAGCAGATAGGCTTCCATAATCTGAAATACTATTATCTGATAATTGAGAAACATGTATGTATATCATGAGCTTAAGCATCTGACTTGTCTAAAGAATTAATTTCTAGCTCTATGAAGTCTCAGTTCAGGAAAATTAGCTTCAGAAAAAAGTAGTTACTGTTTCTAGGATGATGTCACAACTCTTTTGAAAGTATCTTCCAGTTATATTTGAACTACTTCTGGATATTCTACTTAAGCGCTAGTTATATAATTGTCAGTGTGGCCCAATTAAAGGACTGTGCTGCACTTACTTAATACTAATATCCATGTTGGTATAGCAACGCCATTAAAAGAAAAAGAAACAAATCCCATGGATCTACCTGTGGTAGGAAGGGTAGATCTTCCATTGTATGGTAACATGCAGGGCAAAGCGACTGCAGGTTCAGTCAAGCTGTATTATTAGGTGCATGTATTCTATTTTCACTAACTTATACCTGTCTATTTAGAATACAGGTCTTCCAAGCAGCTGGTAGTTTACCAGGTGTGGACTTAAGTTGCTGGGCTTGCAATAGGAATTGTCAGCCCTCATAGTGCGGGTCTATGTGGAGCTTTAATCAGTAAATGTCTCCACGTTCTGTATTACAGTAACATTGGCTCATGTATATTACTTCCTGCTGCTGATGTATTTTTCCATTGTAAAAGAAAGTTTTAGTGTGGATTAACCAGGTCTTTATTTTCTGTTAATTTAATAACAAGCATTACTGTAGTGTGATTGTGTATAGATATCCCTTAGCTATCAGGTTTTTTTACTTTGGGGGGGGTGGGAGGGAGCAAACTGTTCAGGAATATCCTGTGCTCTGTGTGCAGGAGAGCAGATGACTAGTGCTGCTCTGGCATTAATCCCAGGAACCACTAGCAGTAGCGGGGCGCCGCCAATCTAACATGAACACAGGTGCTTCATGACAAACCTTACTAGCATGTTCAGCTGCATCATGTTCTGGCACTGTATTTTGAATGACATTAATTTATTAAAAAAGACTGAATACAACTGAGCTTGAGTGTGCTTTCTGGTTGAAGTTGATACAGGTATGACACCCTCCCTTCTGGCAAGCAGTTTGTTGAAGGCAACTTGAAATAGTTAAGCGGTGAAAAGCCTGGACACAAGTAAGCCCATTAGTTGACTGTGCTTACTGGTCAGTGAAAGCTGGAAATTAGATACTCAAGTCAAACTGAGGATCATGTAGAACCTCAAATCTCCAATCAAGGGACAAATTCTGCTTCACTGAAAGTGAAGAACTGCAGGCATTAAGGAGGTAATGTGGAATTTTTTCCATAAGCTGAGAAGGTGGTAGACCTATTTTCAGTTTAATATCAAAAGCAAATTTACTTACTCCATCATCCTGACGCTTCCTTAATTCCATTTCTTATTCCAGTAAATACAATTACAGCTTTCACCTAAGATGACACCTATATGTTTTTGTCTGAAGTGGATTTACAAAGTTTTGTCTTATACAATTATTAAAGGTTTTGACTGGAAAAGGGACTTCAGATAAGAAATCCGCCTTAATTAAAATTCTTAATGCATTGCCATTTTGTGCCATGTAGGGATTTATGGGATCCAGAATAATTATGGCTCTAACAGAAAGAGGTAAGCTACTGATTTTTTTATGACTGTAGCATGTTTGCATTTACCATTACATCAACTTTTTTTTTTTTTTAAACACCTGAATTGTGTAGATAAGAGGGGAGGAGTGACTCGGGGGATCCTGCTGATAAGTCCGTTTATATTGCTTTCACGTAGCTTGGGACGTCCAGTCGTGAGCCTGTTTGAAGGAGTATATGTTAAAAGAAAAACGGCGACACTACTTTATAATGCTATTTGGAAAATCACATACCTAGAGCAAAAACATGAGTGGTATCCTAGTAACTCCAGCCAGTAACTGCTCAGTTCTGTGGGTCATTCTCCCTTCAGCCTACTGTTACCCGGATGCATTAGGCTTTAGGACATGCCCATGTTCTTCAAGTGCAGATGATCTATAGCAAGTGGAGGAGCACGGGGGGTTTGTTCGGTTACTGAGAACTTTCATCTTTAAAGTCTTATGCATAGTTTCTTACCAAAGGAGAAAAAAGGTAAGTTTGAGTAAGAAATAGGTAACTAAAATGCAGTGGCTGGAAGTCACAGTTGCCTCCCAGAATCTAGGAGATCTGTCCTTGATTTTATGCATTTAGGAGCATCTTTTAAAATACAGATGGCCTACATTACTTCCTGCTAATCTGCATTTTTTTCATATAATATTTTTATATTGTTTTGAGATATTATCTGCATTTTTTTATTTTATATGGTCTAAGGTGACTTAAAGACAAGACTAGTCAAGTGGTGAGCAGCCATCTAGCGACTGTTAAAGACAGGCTTACTATGAGTTCACTTATACAACTAGTTGCTGCAGTCAGTATTCAACCCCAAAGGAAAACACAGCTGGCAAAAGCAATTCTCAAGTCTAAATTCTTTCCTTGCGTAACAATTTCAGAATGAAACTGTGCAGGCAAAACGTTGTCACGTGCCCGGAAATGGCCACCAGTGGTAGAATTAGAGAAAGACTTCTCTTTGTGGGAACAAAGACAACAGCTGGGAAAAAATGCAGTTCTCATTTCATAAATAGAGCAAATATGATTAAAGCCTTCACAGAGCTCTAAACTAGTATCTTACTCCAAAGCTTCAGCTTAATACCAGCCTATTCAACCTGTACTTGCCTTTGAAGTACGCTTACGTACAAGTTTCAGCGAATCAACTTTGTATGTCCACAAGCTTTGCTGTATTTACAAAAAGTTTGCTTCTTTTCTGGTAGAGCTACTTTAAGTTAGTCCTTCATAGCTTCAGTTCCC
The DNA here is from genome assembly GCA_013400035.1 of Rynchops niger. NCBI lineage: Eukaryota > Metazoa > Chordata > Aves > Charadriiformes > Laridae > Rynchops > Rynchops niger. The sequence goes on along the minus strand of VXBH01000321.1, from coordinate 809,293 downwards.
CCCACCTGGAAGTAATAAAAAGATTTCCAGCTTCTGCTAATTTGTAAATACATCCACTCATTTTTACAATTGTTTAAATGCATACCTAATTGCAAGTTTAACTTTTGTTCGAAGGGGAATTAGTCAGATCTAGGGCAGTGAACTGGGTCAAGCTTCACAGAGAACAGGATCAGGTGGATAGTTAATTCTGGGGGAAAATAATGTGATAAAATTTCTCAATGATGACTTTTAAGAAGATTTAAAGCACTGCTTTTCACAACATTTCTCCTTTCCTTTCTCAGTGCTTCTGGTTAGATGCACTAGCACCTGCCCCGTTGCAGTACAGCTAAGGAACACCTGCAGACCACTCAATCTATTAGCAGGCTGGTGTGTTTCCTATTTACAGCTACCTTCAAATTGCTTTTAGGATCTGGATTCCTACATGAAAGGAGCTTTTAGGCAGACTCAGGAGGAGGCTTGCCCTTAAAACCAGTTTCTTTCCACTTCATGCTCAGCCTCTTAGCCAGACAAAGTTCTGTTTAGTTCCACTCTGGAATTACTTAAAATATCTCCCTCCTACAACATTTATCATAAGTACAATTCAGCAAGGCTGAGTTCTTACTCACAGAGCTTATAGCCTGGAGGAGGAGTACTAGCAGACAGACTAAAATGCAGGCATTGCTTATGATGCCGGGAGGCAGCCTGTATGAAATCTACATCACACACGTTCGGTATGGAAGAGGTTGGTAAACAGCCTGAACTAGTGTGTGAGAGCAAGTTACACAAACTCTGACATGGAAGAAAGGACTAATGGAGAAGACAGGACAGGCATAAAGGTGAAATAGAATACTTAAAAGTATCTCTCTGTGTGCTTTTCTCCCCTCCTGCTCTGAAAACGCATAGCTCTTCAGCCTGGTCTAACTTGTGAAACTAGATACCTTTGATTCAGCAAAGAAAGGGTTTAAGCACTGTTTGTACACCATTACTGAAGTGCTACAGTATGACTGGTCACCTGAAGCATTATGTGACTTCATCTCTTAAAATAGTAAACTGTATTGAGTATATACATGCACTCTTAGGCACCTCTGTTACATTAATATGATCCCAGTAAACAGGACAATAAAAGGTGCTAAAAAAGTAGTGATGTAATGTAGACCTTAAAGTCTGTTTGGATTACGTGCTAAACATCAACCTATATCTTAATGCTGAGATTTAGAAAGCGGAAGAGGTATGGCTAGCTAACTTAGCTGCAAGCATGGGTTTTTGTCTAAGAGAAAAACATGAGAAAGGAGTTCCACACCTTAGGAGTAGACATACTCTTCAGCCAGCTCTTTGACACAGTGTTACACACATCAAACCACATACGTGCACATTTCGTGAAGAGCAGCAAAGGTCAGTATCCAGAGGTTGTATTAGACAATACCTTAAGCTCAGCGGTATTTTCTGCCACTCTCTGGTATGCCAGCACTTTTAAAGTCTCCACTTCTAGGTGCATTTCATAGTCTCTGAATTCAGAGATAAGAGACCAGCTGAGTTTGCCTCTTCAGAATTTTCCATCTGTTGCATATAAGTATGCAAGTGATGCTATTCCACATCTTGTTTTTAAGATAACAAAATACATCTGCATCTGACTTCCTTTAGATAACTGTCCTTTCTTCAGTATAAACATTCTTTTCTTTATGCTCACCTGATCTAGAAAGCACTGCTACTTTCCTGGTGATCTAGATTAAGACAAGAAAAGAGGATTTTGTAGGTGCTTCTCTGCTACTATTGAGGCAAACAGTAATTACACTTTCATTAGTATTAGTAAATTCAGACAGGGAAGTTAACAAAAAAATAATCTTATTTTCTATCAGTTGATTTTGGAATGCAGTGTTACAGAAGGAGCAATGTACAATTAGGCAATTTTGAACCTATACAACACAGCTCTCAACAACACAGCTGGACTTCCACGTTCCACCAAAACCAAGATTAAGCCATCTGCGTACAGATGTTGTGCACACCTATGATGTCAGTTTATGGGGAATGAAGTAATCCAAACAAGATTTGCTGTTTAACTGACACTAACAGAAGTGATCCAGCTCCCTCTTTTTTTTTTATTTTCATGAATCCAAACGCTAACTACTAATGTTTGATAAAGAATGGGGTCAAGACCAGAAACATCACAGAACAAAAGCTCCGTGCCTGCTTTTTTTAAGTCAGTCTCTCCTCTCCTACAGTATTAAAGACTCAAAACACCATGAAGCAATTTGTCATACATCTTTAATTCTATTACAATAATGTAGTCATTCTGCCTTTAATGAATACTCTCCATGTTGCCCTTTTTAATGAAAACTAAATACCTGCAAGAAAGTAAAATTACACTACATGAACAACATGATGTAAGTTTATCTTTCAGTGTGTTTGCACAACTACTTGTATCCGGTCAGAAAAATTTTAATGCATTTTAGAGAATTGCAACCGTTTTCTAGACATAAACCTCATCTAATTCACATCTGAATGTTATTCAAGGCAGTTGATTTCCTTCTACTGCAAAAAAAGCAATTTACCAAATCACTCGCAGCTAGGTACAGTGACAGTTACAGAAGTTTTTTTAAAATAGCTCACTATAGCAGAGCACTGGATGTGCAGCAAATCAATTTTTTCAGCATCCTGATTTTGACCAGATGTCACAATCCAAATGAACTACGTACTATTTTGAAGCTAAATCTCAATCAAAATTTTACAGTTATACCTAAACTTCTTACTGATGTAAGAGAGGTCTGTGACCTGCTGAAGACTAATCAATTCACAATGATCAGTACCCAACAGGGAATAAAATGTCACACTAAAGGATCCTCTTGTCCTAACTTTGCAAAAGCAACATCCACAATTGGCTTAAATGGAAGACAAATTTCAAAAAAGACTGCCACGTGTATTACAAGCAGCTACCAATATCAAAACCAGATGCCTTCAAGTGTCTTCTAAGTGGGGTTAATTTCTTAAAATAATACAGCTTTTTGAGCAGACAGAGCTTTAAACAGGCCGGATGTATTTATTTTTCAAGCAGCACAAGAAAAATCAAATACATTACTTGTATGTTCAGTTATCAAGCAACAGTTTCTATGTTTAAAAACTGCATTCATGCCTTCAGTTTTACAATTAAATACTGCCATGTTAGTTTCTCTGCTCCGTAATAATTTCTATGTAACTCAGAAGCTTGTTTAAGCAAAATACTAAATTTAATTACAAAGGTGCTTAAAACAGATGTACAAAGTCAAACAAGTGCAATGTACTAGAATGCTGATCTAAAAAAAAAAAAAAGATAATTACATTGTGGCATTTGAGGAAACGTGTCAGACGTGCACAGGAATTCAGGCTGTGACATGAAAGTGATTGATGAAAAATGCTGAACATTTTCGTCAAATTAAATATTAGGTCAATGATATTTAAGTGTTGTGGAGGTTTTGGGCCTTCTATCTTCTCTCCTATGCTCAATAGGCAGTTCCTCAAATACCAGCACATACAAAAAGCAGAGGCTGATGCTTTTGATGCCAGAAGGTCAAGAGATGTGCTACTGTATTATCTGTAAGTCACTTCATGTTGCATGTTGACAGCCAGAAATACCCTTGCAACATACATCATGACAGAGCCATAACGACAGCTTCGCAGCTGACTCATTAGAGGCACTACCACCAATTTGTTTAGGACTCGGTGTTTCTTGCAGTGCAGAAATGGATGTCAGGGTCTTTCAAATGGAAGTCGACTGCCTAAATCTTTCTGAATAAGTAATAATGCTTGCACTGGAAATTTTAAAACAGAAGGGAGGAAAATAACTTGCATTTGCATTGGATTTAACTAAAGAGGTTACAACCATTAAATTAACAACAGGACTATGTGAGCTTAGATGAACCTCAGTGACTGCATGCCTTCCTACAGCCCCGAAGTAAGCTTAAGCAAATATCAAAGAGCAAGCATACGTGTCAATGAAGAACACATCTCACGAAGATTACTTCATCTCCACCCACTGCATGAGTCTTAATCACCGAGTTTAAAATTTGCTAGCAGGATGCCAGTTCTTAAAAAGGCTGAAAATGAATAAAAGTTTCTTATTCTATCATTTGTGAAGAAAGGAAAATACTCTTTATCAGGTTGTATGTTTGGCTCCACAACAGAGAGAGCTGGGACAGCAGGAAAAAGACAGCAGAGAAAGATCTGCCTCATCTTCTCACCCGTAAGAGAAATACTGTGAAGTATCCCAATAGAGTCCCTGTACAAAGCAGCAAGCAGCTGTGCCTGACCTTAGCACTGCAGAGAGCACCTCATTCTGCTTTTCCTCAGATCAATCTACCAAAAATAAAAATAAAATAAAAAAAATCAGCTTTCTAATATCCCTGGGCCAGCGAGGGAGTCTGTGGGACTAAAGGGAATGCAGAGAGCTATACAAATTGGCTATACAAACTTTGGGCATAGGAGAATTCTACAGAAGAAACTCAGGTGAGGAGGTGACAAAGACAAGGATATTGAAAAAGGATCCTTGAAAGTCCTGTTTCTATACCTTGTACATATAAATACCAACAATTTGCCTGGCTCCTAGAACTCACATCATGAGCTCCTAAGCCTAAATTTACCTATAGTATGCCTTTAGTTTTATAGGTGCTTAAATCCTTTAGGCACCTTTATTAGGGCTTCACTACAACATGAAGCCTGACCACTTAAATCCCAGACAGCAGATAATACGTTTGCCATTTCACAAAAGCAAGTGATTATTTTTGATTATTTTCTTATCTGCATGCTGAATCAGAAAGCTCTAGGCTCATCACAAATAAATGCAGCCCTAGTCTTATTTCACCAGAGCTCTTCCTGCATATCAAGCATTACTTAATTAATGTTTGAAAAAGATATAAGTGGCTATTACAGAGCTGCGGAATAAAAGAGAAAAGAGCATCAGAAGTTTTAGGAGATACACAAATACACACAGAGACCAGCAGCAATAGTTGCAGTTCTATAGATACATTTTACTTGTATGTCAGAAGCAATAGATTAGTAAAACTACGTGCCTTTTTTGCCCTTCTCCAATGAAACTACTCAAATGAGCTGTACACTCTCTCAGGTTTTCCACAGCCATTCTATCTAGTTTCTCCTGGAAAGAAACTAATGAAGGCTTTAAACCAGATCCTGTGTTTTCAAATTGCTGTTCAAAGCAAGGAAACTGAAAACTAAGTTGTTGGACAGTATGTGATACAAGCGTGTCTTTTCTATTAGGTTTTCAAATGCACCTAAAGAAACTAGAACGTTAATTTCTTAAAACAAATTACATTCAACCCTTCTTGTTCATCTTTTGTGCAGTTTCTGTATTTTATTTGAGGAACAGAAGAAATAACCATGACTTGAAGGCTTGGCCCCAGAAAAGAACATGGCAAAATGCTGACAGATATGGATAAGGCAATAAAGTAAAAGCCTTTTAACTGCAGCAAGTCGGAACATTTGGTAATATAATGTAGAAAATGTTAACAGTTATTATGTGGGGATATTAGAAGGCATATAGAAGTACACACATCGCAAGAAATAGGAAATAATTACAGAATCAGGAAACATAGGAAGTGGAATACGCTTGCATACAGAAGATACTGCATGCACGTTACATACGAAATACAGCATTATGCCACATCTTTTCATATAAACTATTATATTTCTTCACACAAGGATACGAACCGAACCATTTCAGTCACCCTCTCAATTCTGTATGAAAAAAGTAGTTATCCAAACAGAACATTCCCTGAGTCGACACAGAAAATCAATATAGCTGATTTTCGTTTGGAAGAGTCTTCATAACTTTACTGGCAAAAAAAAAAAAAAAAAAATACACAGAGTTTGCTACTGTGCTAATTTTAAGCATTTTTAGTACTTTGTATTCATTTATGTATGTAACTACATTGATGGTGTAATTACATCATAATAGAGCAAGACCTCACAAAACCATTTATGATCCAATCCCAATTTGGGAGAATTGTTTTGTAATACTCTTCCTGAAGAGATCTCTCCAACTGGAATCCCATTCACATCCCAGGGTAAAAACACAGCCAAAACGTATGCAAAGTTATGCAGGCCTACTGGATAACATCAAGAAAATACTGATTTCGCAACTGTCGTACAGATTTGGGGACACTAAGAGAGCCAGAGCCAGATTAATGCAAACAACTGCACACGGCAAGAGAGGAGAAAGGAAAAAAACCCTTAAGTCATCCACAGTCTTACTCCACCCCCTGATGATTTTATTTTGCAGGTGAAAACAAGAAAGTTCCACCTGGCTTGAACCCTTTAAGGGTTTTCACCATATACTTTTTGCAGAGATGCTCTCAAATCCAACCTGAAAGAGGAATCAGTATTTATACTCTGCTTGCTTCTAACAAGAATCCACAAACATTTGGCTATTTGGATTGAAAAATATAACTAGTTTACATAAATAATTTTCAACATCCAAGAAAATGTACAAATCTAAAGTCAAACACATTTGGCTTGCAACAAGCCCTGTTTGCTAATGTCTTTATGAAGGCTCAGTTTTAAAGAAAAGTAGTCATTTTAATACAACCAATATACTGCAAATGCCATCCCGTTATATGGAGACACTCACCATTCTTCTACACTTCTAGTGAAACCGAATGATAATATTCCATGTCTGCTTGCAAGCAACATATGCCTTGTTTTGGTCCTGGGTAGTTAATCTCCACTCCTATGTTTTGGAGTGGCCTTTTTACAGCTCATTGAAAGCATTGCACCTGAAATATTCAGCAGCATTGTACAAAACCATCATTTAGTCCCCAAGGCTTGGGGTTGACTGTGTAAAAGTGGAAAACCATGATGACATAGCTGATTTCGCACTTGTGAAGGCTCCTCCAACTGATTGACCTGCATTACAAAATAAAAGAAAGAAGGTCAATAGTGCAGTGTTATCATTACCAAGATACTACAAAAAATAATTAAAAAAAACCCACCTAAACAACAAACCCCCCACAATCAGTTTTGGGATTTAAAATCCAAGTCCAGAGTCTGTGTTAGACAATATTCAAAGAACTTGAACACAGTAGCTCAGCAGAAATGGCCTATGTTCTCCTTTGCCCTGGAAGGCTTTGCTGGACTTGGGGACGAAAGGTGCTCCCTGCCAGAGTGTACAACAGCAAGAAGAGTAGAAAGACTCCAATGGAATAGAAGAGGAAGCTAGACAGTTTCTGGCAAAGCTACTACAGAACAACCATCAGATTCTTCAATGGGTGAACTCACATCATCGTGCACTGCGAGATGACAATGGGATGTCACCCCTGTCCAAGTGCAATGAATGCTTTTCCAGAAAACTACAGACTATTGCAAAACCTGTGGCAACTGGCACAACTGACACAAGGTCTTCCTATGATATCAACCAGGTCTGGGTAGTTTCAGTCAGAGTGACACTGGAAAAGCAATTTACATTTGATTTCTTTGTTTAGCTGCTTCTCTTTCCACAATTACACAACATACAGGGCCTCAATCAGCAGCTTTACCCCTCAAAAATATTGCTCTGTTTTGTAGGTATGTTATAAAGTACACTTGGATTAAAACGAAATATAACTGAAATATAGGATGCTTCTTCAAAGCAAGATACAGCTTAGATGAAAGCTGATTTTAAATAAATTTCTTACCTACAGCTTTTCCCGTTTGTACAACATTTCGGCTAGTAGAAGCCATCACATTTCCAATCTTTTTCCCACGTTCACTGTTTTGCACAGAGCTAAACAAGAGAGATTTTGAAGACTGTTAGTTGACTGACTTCTTATTACTCTACATGTAAATAAAATACATAGCTAAAACACGTATCAATACACACACAGATTTACATAGCATACATATATATAGGGTTTTTTTATATGTATGGTCAATCCCGTAATTGCTACATGCATCTTATCCACATGGATCAGTTAGGCAAGCTTCTCAGAGGAAGAAAGGACGCTGTCAGCAAGACAGGAGTCAAAATGCCCAGTGGTTCATTCTTACACAATACACTTTGTACCTTTCCAAAATGTTTACAAAAACACATTTATGTTCTAAATTACAAAATCAGATTTGCAGTAGTTTTGAGCAGTTTTAGCTGTAATATATGAACTTTAAACAAAATAGTAAGCGTTCCCTATCAGTACTTATTCTTTTTTCTAAATGGAGTTTATTTTGTATCTTGCCCTAAGACTAAATTTTTGGTCAAACACAGTTTACACTCATGCTCTTGTTAAGGAAATGCAAAAAGATGACAGACACTACCACCATTTGGAAAGGAAAGCACAAAAGCAATCAGTTCTACTGCACAAGTGTAATCACTTGAAAATAATCTCATTTAGTTTTAAATTGTAACATTCAAGTCCATATTTCAGGCTTTGCAAACCCATTTACGTAACACTTAACACCACCCCGTGCCACATTCTTTTCCCACTTTCAGAATCTTCAGTGTAGATGCAAAAAGCAGAAAGAATGGGAGTACACTAAGAACAAGTTTAGGCTCAGTTTGCAAAAGCAAGTAATTCTGATGACTATCTGATAGCACAGTTGCATCTGGAGATTAGAGACACAGTTGTAAAAATATTTATTATCAGAGACGCACTAAAAACTCCTGGTCCTTTTATGTTGATTTCAGGCTAGTTTGAACAGTTAATACCTTCCCTTTCACACGCAGAAATAGGGCAAGTGCAAGATTATAGACACCTCCACATCTTTCAAATTAAGTCTTTCTACAAAGACCATCCATTATTAATAAGAGCTGCTATCAGCATGCACCTTATTGAAGGCAATTACCTTGAGATAAATCTTGATTCATTTGCATTCTCAATCGCCACCACGGAAATTTAACCTGTCACTGGTCAGCAAAAGCAACAAAAAGATTCAGCGGGCTGAAGTCTGAACCTTTTTATTCCTCAAGCTGCTGTTCTGTGTTAGCATGTGTTTTAGGTCTGCTCACAGTGTACTGAAAATAACAGTCTATGGTCAAGGCAGGTGCAGAATCAGCAGCACGTATGTATTGCTCATTTATAGGCATCTTAAAGAACCAGTCTCTTGACATTTTATGGCCAACACAGCTAAGTGAGAAAACAATCTATTTTGCTTGGTGCATAAACAAGAAGAATCAGTTAACTGCAGCTCCAAGACCGAATGCGGCCTTCAGCTGCAGGAATAACAAAAGCACCACTGAGTTTTAGACTTGAATACTACAGGTAAGAGCTGAGACCAACTTAAAGTTCAGTTGAGTATGGTGCAATGAGAGATTATGTGAAACTCATTTTAAACTTCTAAACTGAAGAAACTGAACCATGTCTCAGCACATATACAGTGAACTTCGAGAGTTTTAGAACGATGCTGTATTAAAAATCAGCTAATTTAAAAAAAAAAAAAAAACAACCTGTTTTCTCCTATTAATGAGACCTCGAGTCAACATACAGAAAAGTACCAATGAAAGTTTTAACAGCTTTAGTTTACAATTCAAAAATAAATATACAAAAGCCTTATAATTGCAATGCAAAAAAAAAAACCAAAACCAATCAGGGCTCTTACGTAAAGTCCAACTGAAAATAGTACATTAGCACTGTTTTTCCCTATTTCAGGAAGTTATCCATCTTTAGATGTGGTGATGTTTTGCAAGAGAACATTGAGTACAGTTTCATGTACATGGCCAATTTAAATCATAATTTTGTTTAGTTCATCATAGCAACAGTTATACAGTTATTAATATTTGACCACTCTTTAAAAAAAAAATATAAATCAAAGTACCATATACTTACTGTGACAATCTCAACTTCACATCTGATACAGAGTACTGTCCTTGGAATGGGTGGCTAAAAGAGGAGGAAAAACCCGAGAAAACATTAAGTATTTATTTTTTCATGATGAATCCATATCACACAATTATTAGTTGTACTCCTCTCTGTAGCTTACAAAAAAACCCAAAACAAACTTTTGTAGACATACTACCATATCACTTTACAGAAGGCTAGGTCCCAGTGACTATTCAACCTTAGATTTCTTATGAGCTACCAAAAGAAAGATAGATGATCCCTTAGGTAGATCAAAATAGCTTCGTAGGTCTAAAGAAAAACCTTATTCAGACTACAGCAGCTGACAAAGCAAAAGCAAACAGAACTCCCTGCAGTACAGTAATAACCCATGCTCGACACAACACGTGCACAGCCAACAGTGTTACCAAGCCTGGAATCATCTAATCTTTGAGTGAAAATACACATAAAACAATCTAAAGTATAGAAGATGCAACATAAACCAGCAGGCTCCCTCTCAGTGACAATCCTGGACACAGCTATTCCCTGGATACCTTGAAGCAATTAATAAAAAGCAGAACCATCTGAGGATAATTCCTGAGGAATGACAAACTTTCTATAGCTGGGAACAGCCAACAATCAACATGAAAAAGCTTCATTTCTCCTGACACTGGATATATTTTTCTTCGTAAAACTATACCCCAGAATTACAAAAGGTATCGATGAACAGAAATACTCAGTTTCCTTACTTAGAGGGCCCTAAAGTTTCACCCTCAGGGCTTTATAGAAGGAACAAGGGGAATGCTGTAATTCTACAGAATGGTGTGCCTGACTACACATACTAGAAGCTATCCATGTTAAATGTTAAAAAATTTAAATAAATAGTTAAATAAAGATGGTTCCTTACCTAGAGTTTACCTCTGCGAGAGCTGGATGCTTGTTGCTATTCCATACTCTGTAGTTGTGGGTATTTTTCCAGGCTGCTACAAATGCTGTTCCAAAGTCTGACAAAGTTTTTTCATTGTCTGATAAATTAAAATGAAGACGAGAGTTTGCAGCAATTCATTAGAGATTTAAGACAAGACAAATTACTTTTTTTCTTGTAAAGAAAAGTTAAAATTTTCTAGGCTCTTATCAAATCAAAGTGTCCCAAATATACAAAGCCAGGAGGAAATAAAAAAAAAATAAAAAAATTAAAAAAAAAAAGAAGGAAAAAGCTTAAAAAAATACTTCTGTTTTGGTTTTTTTGGTGTTTTTTTTTTTTTTTTTTTTTTAATTGGTTTACAATGTTCTCAGTAAAGAGCTCAACTGGGGGGTGGGGAGAAGGTCATCCAAACATAGGCCGCAACTTATTCACTAGGAAGAGACAGGAAAAAGCAGAGAATGGCCACACAGCAACTAAGAAAATAACCCATCCTTTGCATTGGTCTTGCTCAGTTACAATGGGCTTTGCTGTACTACGTCACCACTCATTCAAATTTAGTAGACCCCAAATCCACTCCGAAGCTGCAGAATGAACTACTGTGGAATAAACTTATAGCCCCTTTAAAATACAGAAGAGTACAGGAAATTATTTTAGAGACAGCCAATGAAGCAGTATGAGTTTCTAGACAACCCTGACACTTCATATCAATCAGACAATCACCCTAGTGTTGTCCAATAAAGAACTTAGCACCTTCCAGACTGTAAAAACCAAGTTCTCAGTCCCATGTTTTTTCAAATACCATAGAACAAGATCTGAATTAGTTAATTCATGTGAATAGAGAGCAATTATGATGAGAATGAAGTTAGCAGGGTCAGTTCTGGGCAAACTAAACATTTTCCACAAATAAACCACTGATTCTTTTAGCTACATTCACGCACAAAACGCTGGAACATAGAGAATTCCCTCCAAGTTAAGACAACAAGTTAAGCTCCAGAAAACAGAAATTTATAAAGCCTCTAGATGACAACTTTTTACCTATGCGAGTCCCTGCTTAAGACTATGGCAGGAAGGGAAAAGAGACTGAACAGCCTAGTAGAACTTCCTGAAGACAGTCACTTAATTTCATGTCTCCTTGAATCCAATTAGTTCCCCAAAATTAATTTCAGGTTGCAACAGAGTTTGTAAGATACAAGTAAGATGCAAGTTTGTAAAAGTCTCATCATATATGGGGATTTCAGGTATTTCTACTTATGAGGAAAGTTTAATTAAATCAAGGAGGCAGTGACAGTTGAAGAAGAAAGTGTCTGTAAGCCTGTGACGTAACAATTAGTAATAAGCTTGTCAAAGAATAACAAGAATAGCCAAGGACAACTGAAAAAGCAGCTAAAATTAAACTTTAGGCAGAGGGAGATCCAATGACAGGCCACACAACACAAATGCTTATTACACCGACCCTCATCTCAGACCCTAGACAAGGCACCTGTTCTACCTGGTTGCAGCACCGCAGCAAGCAGTGCATGAAGATAAGCACTGAACTGAGCCCTGATCCACTCATCTCCTCCTTCCCATCCAGTGCCATCAAGGAAAACATCATCTCTGTTCTCAGTCACATGCTTCACCAAGTAATCGGCAAATCTTAGGTCAGCGGTTGTCGGGTTCAGGATCTTACGAAGTTCTGGATCGTGGATTTGTACATGAGCATCTTCTATCTGTTTGAAATAATTCCAAGGGTAAACATTTATCTAAATAAAACTGCTTATATATACTACTGTATCTTGCTACCTAAATCTAAACCCACAGTCCCACAAAATATCAAGAAGAAACAAACAGCCAAGGAAATAATGAATTAACTGTTCTCAGAAAGTGAGATGTTGCTCTAACATAATCAGAATCGGATCATCTTCCTGGCACACAGTGAAAGCTGCTTATTTGACAGGATTTGGCAGGGGAAGTTGGGCGCTCACATCTTTTTTCCTAGAGGCTCTTTGATTATCACTTCAAATTATTAAGTTGGTTACCTGGATGCAGGTTACGGAATGCTGATTACATAGTCCTATCTATTTGCTAGAACTGGCAGAGTGCTTTCTTAGATACTATTTTTTTTAACCTCTTGTCTTGATTAAATCAGAAGGAAGTCAATAGTAATGTGCTTTATTATCCAATTGTACCTGTTTTTCAGCTGCAAGCACTTATTTTTGAAGACCTTATTACTAAGCCCAGGACATGAGAAGTAAATGAGAAGTAAAATTACACCAGCAACAAAATAAAAATTTAAGAAGTGCCCTGCAAATTCAAATATTGGATATAAAACTATACAGAAAGACATGTATTACTTTTGCACACCTTATCTAGTCCTATCCTAACATAAAAATTCAATAAGCGTCTGCATTTAAGAATTTATTTCATGTAGAAGTAATTCAAAATTCAGGCACGAACATGAAATTTTAAAGTTATATTTATTCCCCGTCTTATTTCCCCCCACCCCACTCTCTAGTTGAAGAAGTTCAAATGCAAAGATTCATACTTCCACAATTGCATCGCTCAGATGTTTCTGCTGACGGAACAGGATATTGGTTGCTCCTGCAACAAAGCCACGGACTGCTACATCTGACAGGAGATGATGCTGCTGCAGTGCCATGTATGGCAAACAAAGGTACCCCTAAAGTATCAGAGATATTTAGAGGATTAACATAAGGTCAAAAAAAATTTAATAAAATAATCTCTATCTTCGGAGTTTTACCTAATAAAAGCCAGCACATTCCACCCAGAACAAACCTTTGTTATTACAATTTCAGCCACAACTCTCTATTGCTTTGCTACCTTACATCCGCAAAGCAAAGCAACCAGATTCCACGTGAATTAAATTTTTCAAGAGGTTGTGTTGCCGTTCAGTGTCAGGACTGAAACTGAAATACAATGCAAAGGACACGAATCAAATGTATTTATAAGGCAACAGAACAAGCAGTATAAAACAAGAGTGCGGTCTCAGGTCAGTTCAGAGGCAAGAAGTCAGTGGAGATAAAGATTCATTTCTGCACTTGCATACCAGGATATATTCTGGTAGTCCTCAGCCACATAATGCAAGAAAGCTACAGACTGCTATCCACGTTTTGTAGATGGAGATTTCCAGGCTCCAGAGATAGCAATCGATTTTTGATAAGCATATGCATGCCTGCTTTAAGAAAGAGCAGGAGAGAAAGCAGTGCACTGTGCTTTTTAGCCATTCCATGCTTGTAAGTTAGTCCCACATTCCAATTCAAAAAAAACCCAAACATTTTGGAAAAAAGGCTTCGAGGTAAGTCATTGAGAGATCATTGAGAAGCGGCTGTAGGTATTGTAATTTTATTTTCAAATATAGGATCAAAACAGCCCTGAAATCTAATACTCAAGTCTAATTCCAGCTGTTCAATTGCATAAAGCACAAAGCAATTTATTTATTCACTAGTAGAAACCCAGAAGGGCTAACGGCATACTGGGCAGAAACAAAGAGCACGTGCACTTTATCACACAGTACATGGTAACTAGAAACATATGGAAGAAAGGAGCGCAACTATTCCATTTTGTTATATTAGACACAGGGATGGCTTTCCAGATGACGGGCACGTATTGGCTGAAAACAGTCTGTGTCAAAGGAACAACAGCGCTTTGAGAGGAGTCACCAATCTAAAATGGAAAATTTTCAAAAAAAAATGTCTTAAGAAGCTAGCAAAGGAAGGTTTAATTACTGTATATTCAGATAGCAAAGTCTTGGATAGCTTTCACTATTTCACATATCAAGTGTCAGTTCCCAAATTCACATTTCTCTGTAAGCATAACAACTTTTATTTCCGTGGATATGTTCCATTCTTTTTAAAAGCGTGCAAGTGAAATGAGTATTAGATCTTATAGAACTGGTACTAAAGAAACAAGTATCACAACCTATTTTTCTTATGCACAGTATTATGCCAGATCTCCTCCCGTTCAAATTTGTCAGATTTATTAGTCTTTCCATGGCATGGCATAAAACAACCCTAAGATGAGAGCTCTAAGAGAGATTTAAACTGTCCAGTAAGTGGTTAAATGGTAACTTTGAATCACATTTTTCTGCTAACTTAGATATGTAAAGCCCTTTCTGCTCTAAGTACATTGGATGAATTCAAATGAAAAGTGCCATTGTGGAACAGTAGGTAAACACATAGAAACTGTCGGCTTCCTTAGAATTGTTTACTTTTCCATTTTATGAGCTTAGTAGCAAACTAAATTTGCACTCCTAGGCCCGCTTATCAATTATTTTTTTCTTGCTTTCAATCCAGTTTTTTCAATAGAACTAGACTGAATACAATTTACAACCTATTCTTTTGATTAGTCAGACCATAAGGACAAACACCAGACTGCAGATCCTTGTTGAAAAAGCATTTCTAACAGTGATGTGAGGCAATACACGGCAACAACATTTGAGCTGCTCACTTGGGCCCATATAGTGTACCATTTCCAATGAAAGTTATTGTGCAAAGCTCAAACACAATCATCAAATACAACATTCTGCAAGGAAATGCAAATAAGCACCTCCAAAGGAAAAAACATCACTTTGAACCTCATCAGCTTGAGGAAACAAATCTGAATCTTCTGCTTTCTGGGCAGTGGTTCATCTAAAAGATTATTACATTAAAACCGAAACAAAAAAATGTATTACATCACTTCTTTTACTGACAAAAGTCTCTTTAAAAGGGATACATTTCCCCTGTTTTTTATGGGAAACCAGCCCTAGTAAATGTATTGTTTGTTATCTGACAGCGCCCATCAAAGTCCTTAGAGAAACTCTGGAATACCGGGAGTTCAGTTAGGCATCAGCAAGAGCTTAAAATTCAGCAGCTCAGCACCATGCCCTGGGAAAAAACCAGACAACCAGGAAAAGTTATCATGTAAAGAAGGGTGAAATTATATGTGTATATATATTAAAAAAATATATATTAAAAAAAATTGTCTATGTATATGCATACATACACACATTTAGGTACGCATTTTGTGCATATATACACACATAGACATTCATAAATACATATATATATATACATAAAGAGAGGAAAACATAGGCTTTCACGTCAGCTAAGATACAGCTTTCTGAATCTTAGTTTATATTAAGGTATTTAAACCCTCCTTAAGTACTCTGATCTTGCCCCATATAGGTTAGATCAACAATTCTTCAGAGTAAAAGAAAGCAGCAGTTACTGATATGTACCATTTGTTAACCACAGCGGGGTTGCAGGTTACTATGAAGTAGAACTGCAAATAGTATGCAAGTATACATTTGAAAGAAAGTGGAATGCATGTGTGTGTGTACACAGCCCTCTCAGACGCGCACTCATGCTTTCCACCTGCCTGGGAACACAGTCACTGGCCACAGACTGTACTTACCTGTTTTGTAGTACCTACTGTCCATTGGGAGTTGCGTAACCAAAATTATTAGCCACTTCTGAAAAACAGATGTCTTTATGAGTTAGCAGGTAGCATGAGCAACATGTTTACCTTTGTAAAAATAGCCAACGGCATACCATACTGGTCCTCTTCCAACCCAGATATCAGTCCTGGAACAAGCACCGTGTGTCCTGTATTTGCTTGGGGCTGCACAGTGATTGGAAGGCTTTCTGAGCTCATGCCTTCGCTCGCAAGATTTTCAGCCTGTTCTGATGCTGTATTTTCACGTTCTCCTTCTTTCAAATTAGACTCCTCCAAAATACTAGGATCTAAGGTCTCCCAGTCACTTTCAGAGGATGCTGGAGAAGTGCGGGAAGGAACTTTCAAGTGCTGCATAGTACCACTGGAGGACTGAGCTCCATTCCAAGTCTTCTCTGAATGGGAAAAAGGCACGTTTGCTTTTTGACCTTCCGCTGAATAGTTTCCTGCCATCTTCCCGCCTCCCTCTCCCATTCCCAAGTTTGTATTTGAAGTAACAGCAGCAGACACAGAGTCAGATAACCGTGGTGTATTTTCCTGCAAGCCAGCATCTTCTGATATGCTCTTTCTTGGTCTATACTGTGAACAGTCAGTGAGACCATGTTCAATCATACCTGGAAAGTAATAGCACACATGAATATCAGCATCTCAATAAAAATTTAAGTGACTTTTGTTAAAGAAAATGAACAAAGTGCTCTTGTCTGCATAGCAGAAATCACTTATTTCAAAACACCGCTATGGGGGAACGAGGGGCGTGGGGTGTGTTAAAAATAACCCAAAACCCACACTTCCCTAAAGAAAGTTTTAGCTTCGAGAAGACTGGCCAGAAGTTAAGAATTAGCGAGGTTAACGATTTTGGTTTTGTTTGATTATGGGTTTTTTTACTTTCTTTTTTTGAAGAGCGCACGTAGAAGGGAGAGGTTTGTATTTTTGTTTTTAAGTAACTTGACAGGAGTGTGTGACTTCTTAAGCGTCCCATCTACATTACCCACAGGCAACACAGAAAATCCAGTGGCTCCAATTAAACATAAGAAATAACTCGTAGAATGCAAGTAGAAAGTACTAGGAGATGCGTGCATAGTACATAGAACATGCATAAAATCACCCTTTTTCAGGCAACATACCAACATAACTCTATTGTCACGTAAGTATTTTTCCAAATGAAACAGTATAGCCAGTCTCAGTTATCACCAGAAAGCATATAAAAAGAAGTCCAAACTTCTCTTCTTACCAGGAAAGAGTGACAGGACAGTCATCAGAGCTCCCACCAATCTGTTTACTGGAGAAATATAAAACAGCACCTGGTGGCAGAAGGGAGGGGGGTGGTGGGAAGAGAGTGTGCAAGAGAGGAAAGGGGAATTAGGGAGGAGAGAATGAGAAAAATAAAATTAAACTTAAGCATGACAAAGATAGACAGAACACATGCAAACTATTCAAGGCACTGCTTTTTATGTTATTTCAGAAAGTCTGCTTACCAAAAAGAGCTTTCACAACAGTTCAAAGTAACTATTTTAGTATTTCTATTGTATCCTTATATTTTATACTATTTGTAATATATATGTTATATATACACACACATGTATGTAATATATAGTTGCCAATCATTCAGATTTTTCTGTCAGTCATTCAGATGTTTTCCCCAAATTGATCCAGTTACTGAATGACTGACAGAAAAAAGTTGTTCCTGGCACGCCACGTAAATTCTTGTTCATTAGTAGTACTTTAAAAATCTCTGTTATAAATCAGAGGCCAAATAACCTCCGTTCCAAAATTCTGACAAAAACCCATGCAAAAACATCTCTTCTAAGAAAACATATTAAAGATACGCAGATAAATGAAAAACAGGATAAATGCAACATGCATTTATTACAGGTATTTTCCTATGATCAAAAAAAAAAAAAAAAGAAGATTTTGTTTGGAAGCAGAAGACATGACCGATAAAAACTTTGGTAAAGCACTTAAGGCATAATATGGGAAAACAGAATCTCCTTAATTAAATCAGAGAGACTGGGATTAGTAGATTACTTAGGAATTCAAAATGGGGGTGTCAAAGGCTAGCAATGAAAAAAGAAACACAAGGCAGACTGAATATTACTACTGGAGTTCCAGTAGTCAACTTGTTTAACAATGCCATTTTTACATCCTTAAGCAGCACAATACTAGTAAAAAATACATGAGCATTAAAGGGAATCAGCAATGCAAAGGAATACAGAATGATCCAGCTTGATGGCTTTGCAGGCCAGCTTAATAGGTATATGAAGAAATTAAAAGTGCAAGTTTGCGGGCTTAAGACTTAATAAAAGACTTCTGCTGTTAGCTAGGAAGACACTTCAGAAGTGACTGATGAACAATAACTCATCTTCCACTCGCATTTACAAGCCTACAAGCTAGTAAATTGATGTAACCAAGAGAAAGACCTATGCAGTCCTAACACATACCAAGCAATATTTAATGGTACTTCATCTAGAAATAGACTATGTACATTATCTTGCACAATTTTTCTTTTTTCTATGTTCAAGAGAGGTGAACTCAAATTGCAATAGCCACCGAAAAAGCATGGTAAGAAGAAAAAGCAGCTCATCTGAGGAAAGTATTTCAGCTGACTCCAATGGGAACAGTCTTCCTTTAAGATGCTGCTCTATAGCACACAGATGAGAGATGCATGATATAACAGCAAGGAACTACAACAGAAACCCTATGATAGCCCTACAGATTTAGATTCTCAGATACCATGTATTCCTAGCCAAACTTATTTTTAAGCCTACAGAAATAATAAAATCTAGAAAGAAGTACCTTGTTTTCAAGAAATCTATTTCACTCTAGGGTTTTGTTTGGGTATACCGCTTACTTAGGCCAAGTACTTGTTCCATCAAGTCCCCCTGCCATCTTTCTGTCTACATGGGTGCACACTTCCTTACCCCTCCCAACCCTGCTATATGACCTACAACATTTACATCAGCAAATTGGGTGGTCCTGGCAGCAAAAAGTCAAATGATCACCATTTGGAAGTAGTTGTCCAGCTTAAAAACAGCTGAGAAGTGAAAAAAAAAAATTCCTTTAGCCTGTGGAAAGGCATCAATCAAATTGCTGAGGATTAAAGGAAATCAGCCTGTTGCATTTTTCAGCTCAAGGAAAACTGGCATTACCAGTGGCTTCTTGCAGATTGTATTTAAGGTCTTTGAACATACAGATTCCCACAGTTATTCTGGAACCTTAACACTTGCCAGAAAACAGGCAGTGCCAGAAAACCAAAACTCTTCCTTTTGAAATTGTAAGTGTTGTCTTCCTGTTTGAGCTTAGCAAAAAACAAAAACAAAGCGACCTGCAGTTTTATTCGATAAGCAGCCAGTTATTTAAAAAAAAATTTCGTATGTTTGAGTCACATGAACATGCTTGGGAAACCCTCCCTCTCCCCTCTTCCTGTGCAATTACATCTTGTGGTTTGAGCAGCTTCAGAAAAGACTTGTGGCTCAGTATTTTGTTTATATATGCCTAAATGCTCAACTGACGTGATGAAATGCTATCATAAGTTTTTAAACAGATCAGTAGAGATAATTTACAAAATCTTAACTGGAAAGTATTTTTTCCACTTACGGTTTAAAAAAAAAAATAACAATCACTGTAGACTTTCAGAACACATTAAATTTTTTTGGGAAAAGGCTTGCATATCAAATCTTGATTACATAAATTTCTACATATGTACTCCTACTATGCCATAATCATATTTTCTCAAGTATACCTTTTGCATAGCCTTTAATATAGCACTCTTTAGCATATGGCTCTCTAATGCAGAAACTGCATTTATTCTCATCAATAAATACTTAGAACTGTCAAGGTATATCTAGCTTGCTGAATTAAATGACAAGTGCAAAAGCTTTGGAGAAGCTGCTACTTCTATTTTTAAAAGCCATACTTACTGCTTCACAAAAAATACCTAGGTCTTTAATATAGACTTAAAAAAAAAAAAAAAAACAACCAAAATGAAAAAGCCCGCAATTGTTTTGATATCTTATAGATTAAGTCCTACTGACTTTCCAGTGGCAGCTAAGAGGAAATTCTAATATTCCTTCTCAGCAGTCTGAAGAAGCTGGGTTTTAACACAGCAGGTTCACTGAAGAAAAAGTGAGATTTGGGAAACTGAAACAAAACTTTAAACAAAAATTTAAAAAAGCAAACAAAAAAAGTAATCCCTGCATAAACTTCTCTAGGAGCTGATACATAATCATTTCACTGAAAGTTCTTGTTCCAGGGTATTAGTACATACAGAGAAGAAAATACGCATATCTGCTATTTCACATCTGCTTGTACATTTTGCATATTCCACTGAAGTTGCTAAGAGAGCATTGCTTCTGAGGCAGTTCATGGTTTAACCCCAGCAGGCAACTAGGACAACACAGCCATTCACTCATTCCCCTCCCCCAACCAGTAGGATAGTGAGAAGAGGAAAAAAAAGAAAAAACCTCATGGGTTGAGATAAAGACAGTTTAATAGAACAGTAACGAAAGAGAAAATAACAATAATAATGGTAAAACAATATACAAAATGAGTGATGCAATGCAATTGTTCACCACCTGGTGATTGATTGCCCAGACCGCCCCGAGCAGCAATCACAGATCCCTGTCCCCCGGCCAATCCCCATTTATATACCTAGTGTGATGTCTATGGATGGAATATTCCTTTGGCCAGCTTGTCCTGTCTACGCTCCCCCTCAGCTTCTATGGGAAGCTGAAAAAAATCCTTAATATAAGCAATACCTGGCGACAACTAAAACTGTATGTGTTATCAACATTTTTCTCATACTAAATCCAAAACACAGCAACCACTAGGAAAATTACCTCTATCCCCGATGAAACCAGGACAAACAGTAAGGTAGCCCAAAGAAAACACCGAGTCTAGAATTCAACAGTTTTTATTAATTTATAACCTGAGTTCAGCCTGACCTAACAGATACGGCTCTTCACATCACCTCCTGCAGGCGTCCATGCAATCTAGGTCTGAAGGATACTCCTAGCACTCATTTCCTTCAGTATGCCTAAAACCAGAAGTTCTACTTACTGAATCCCTGTAAAGCTGTACGCTCCCTTTTAGGTACAAGCATTTCCTATTGGTTCCTTCATACAGGTACCTGGTCACATTACGTATATCCTTTCCTATCTGTTATAATACGTTAAGTTTCTCTACTCACACTGAATCACATTTTACTTTGGCTGGGACAGCTATCAATGAGGTGGAGTGTGGACAGAAGTGGAGAAAAATTTATACGTCAGCACACAACAGTTACTTTTAGCATAATTTCCCAATTTATATATGGATGCAAAGTTGTTGATATGACTTCAGATCCTTTTATTTCAGTTGGTTTAATTTGTTTTTCACTAGTATATTCCACATAATTTCCTATGAAAAAAATTTAACAATTGCATTTCTATTTCAATTACATGCCTCAGCCTACAAAACATTACCTTTTTCTCTAGAAGAATCAATTTAAAAAGGATCAAGACCTGGAAAAACACAAAAAGCAAAATGATGGTGAGTTAACCAGTGCCATTTATCAAAAATGCCATGCAAGCATAATCTCTTATTCAAGATCTTGTGTTAATCACTGCATAACTGTCAAGTGATCAAATACATTTGACCAGTGAAAAACAGTGTTCCAATACCCTTTCTCCACCTGAGCACTCATTTTAAATTATCATTTCAAATGCATAAAGAAAAACCTTCACAAACAAGAATTGTGTAATTTGAATCATACAAAGCTTATCTGAAATAGCATGTTGTGTAATTCCAGAATTTTAAAAAACAGTAAACTGCATAAACATACAAGAGGTCCTCCAAAGAAATATGAAAAAGAATTCAGGAAAATACTAAGAATAGCATTCACCTCACTAATTTTAGGCATCTACAGATGAGACATCTAGATCAGAAGTGGCTGTCCAGACTCTCTACAAAGAAAAACACAGACGCTTCTGGGGCATGACTGGGAGACATCTGAAGTTAAACAAAAATGAATTCTACCTCCAAAATCTACTGAGCAGGCGCAAATACACTATGAAATCCAGATTCTCAAATTTTTTTCCTTGATGCTTCTCAGTTAATAAAAGATTCCAAATGCTATTTGTACCTTAGCTATAGGATACACACTCAATTTCAATAGTAATTACGAAAAAGGAGGAGAGGTGCAAGTCCCCTCAGGTTCTAAGATGGCAGAAGCTGCAAAAATTACAAGATACAGGGAAAAATGCTCCAAGTTGTGACTTTAGCAATATTCCTCTATCATGTTCATCTGACAAGCAGGAGGAAACAGAAACAAGATCATGACTGAGATACTGCTTGCACTTTTGGATTGGACTCAAGAAATGTCACACAAACCTAGAAATCTCCAGGGAATCCATCAGACAGACAAAACTTCTCAGTCTAGAACATACTTTCACTCTAGTCATGTAGGCAGAAGGGGAAGGGACATCAGGAGGCTGTAACCAGGAGTACTTGGGAAACAGTCTTCTTACTCCTAGCTCACGTATATCTAGACATGTTTATTTTTCAGTTCCTCACAAAGCATTTTACTCCACAAAATAAGCACTGTACTTTATATATCCAGCAGAGAACGCCTACCTTGTGTCTAAAGTGAAGAACAAGATCCCGAGGAGAGAGACCTGAGACACCAAAAAGAGAGCAATTATTACAGTTTAATAGCTAGTGCAGATACTAACTTACTTCTTGTCACCACTTTTCAGGAGGAGGGAGACACCCATTATGCGTTCTACGTGAACCTGGTTATTTCAATAGCAGAACTCATACCAAATTCTTTCTTTTGAGCAGGAGAAAGAGTTAAATCTACAATGGAGACAATAATAATTTGAATAGTCGCGCTCTGAGTTACTCCTGTTGGCTGCCACACAGCATTATGAAAACACCAAAGTAAATACAGAAAAATGCATTCAGAAAACAGGGGGAGGAGTCAGAATCAAATGGGAGATATCCCAAATAACAGGTAGATAAAAGCTTGAGCACTCCACACCATGAAATAGTTCCATCTAAAAATTAAGAAGGTACTGTTTCCCAAAAGCAGCCAAGCAGTTGCTTGTCAGGCTCTTAGGTCAAGAGGTAACATGGTTTTCAACCTACAACTAACTCCTATTATGAAAGCAACACTACATTCATTTGACATTAATTTGAATCCAGTAATAAAGAAACTCATAACAGAATACTGTGCAGGCACACAGACCTCTGGTGCTTAATCTGTTAACACACATAAACAAATTAGCTCAGGAAGGGAATGTGTTGATTAGCGCAACATTAACTCTGATGCTTGTACAAAAAAAGTCACTTACCAAGATAAACTTGTGACCCTTCTAGCAAAGTACTGCCCAAGGAACTATTCATATGATCATAAAGTTCCTGTAAGTTAGAAGAAAGGCAAAAAAACCCAGAAGCTGTTAATGGCATATGGTCACACAAAATCTGGAATAAATTTTATTTCAAGGATTTCAAAGTCTTATTCCAGAAAGAAAGTAAAATTTTACTAATGGAGCCAATGGAGATATAGGCTGACAATCACGCTCATTCTTGTATTTCATCACAAGTCAGAAAGTTGACCCACTGTAGGATTAGGGTAGTTCATTTAGTTCATGTTAAGTTATTACAAGAGCTGAATAACTGCATAACCTATGCAAATTTAATAGTTGAGCACTAATTAAAACCACTAAAGTCCATAGCCTTACACTGAAAGTTTTGTTTTTTGTGCAGCTATCACTTAAAAGTTACCTTTAGAATTGAAATTTGCGAGAAGTCTTTTTCTTCAAAATATGCATGTGTAATGAGTTGCAGCTTTGCCTGAAGTAACCCATACAAAGGCTTGGAAGAAAAACAAACACAAAAGCAAGTGAAGTAAACTTACTTAGTCATTCTCCCATTCTTATCTTGCAATATAGACACATTATTACACACGGAATTCATGGAGGGGCACTCCTGAGTTGCTAACTCCTGTCCTCATTTTAAATGATAATTCTGTTTTCTTTCCATTTCCATGTACTATACCATCAATGAACATCTTTCTGGAAAACTAGTTTCCTGCTTTAACACTGCTTGTGCAGCTCCAGCAAGAGTTATTTCTTCAACTTTAAGCACAGAAAGAATTTCTGTTCCCTGCCTGGAGACCAGTAGCTTTTAGCTTTTGCTAAATAGGTAAAAATAAAAGATGTTCTTTCAAAACAAGAGTATGCTGGATGTGTAATTATCTTGAACGCTCTTTATAATTGTCAACAGCACTCTCTCCAGTGGCCAAACCTCACAATCCTACTATACGGAATAAAGTTAGTAGCACTTAAGAAATAATCAGAAGTGCAAATAGATATTCTGGTACCTGACAACAGGCAGTCACTTTTACAATTACTGCTACAAGGAGATACCAATTCAAGGCCGTTAACTCAAATGCCATAGACTTCCGATTCAATTTTACTTCAGTATTTTGTTGCCCTCTGCAATGATTTAAAGAGACACGTTTGGAGCCAAAAGTTCCAAACAAGAATATGGAAAACAAATCATATGTTTAATATGTTATTTGAAGGTGTTTTGGGAGTTAAAGAAACATTCTTACCAGCTGACTGAGAACACAGACACTTTTCTGTACCGTTTCTCGGGTGATGTCTGCTTGCCGTACTTTTAATGCCTAAGAAACAGAAGTATTACAGTATTTTTACCCACACACAATTTCAAAAAGAATTCTTTCACAGGTCTAGCAGCCACTTACCACCCCCCAATTTAAACAAAATCCTAAAACTGACTGCCTTCAATGGTGGAATATCCAAACCATGTAACAGTATGCCCTTACCTAGTAAAAATGCTCATAACACTGATATTTCAGAGTTGTGTTCTGATCTCACTGTGCTCAGCAAAGATCAAAATACAGCCGTGGTGGTAGGCAGAGGACTGTTTAAACGACATGAGAAAAAGGCAATAGCCCTGGAAAAGGCAATGGCATTTTAACTCATGGCAGCATAACGGAAGAGAAGCCACAACGCACCACTCATTCTTCTGTAATGTCATCTGTGCAAATGGACCATGTTGAAAAGTCTTTGCCTAGAAATTGTTTGCTTTATACTTGAGGATTTTCTTTGAGCAACCCATAAAATAAAGGAGGTATCATCTGCAGAATCAACTACATTCTCAGCCAGACCAAATGGTCCCACAGCATTTAACAGCAGACCTAGAAAGAAATACAGCCAACTGATTCATTAATTGTACAAAACAGCAAGTGTGCGGACCGCAGCCCACACATCAAGGACAGATGGAAAGAGTGCTAGAGCTGTCATATGAAACACATTGTTTTATAGTCTACTTGTCCCAATGAGTTCATTTTAAACATCTATTTATCTTCTTAATCGGTTACTAAACAGCATAAACTGGAATCAAGAGCACAATAAAGCCAAGTTATTGCATAGTTAAATAGAGCAAGACTCTAAATCACAGAATACAGTGAAGGCTGGCTGCAAAGATAATGAGTGAACTAAATCAACATGGATTTAGTTCAAAAGAAATGGAATTAAAATCTGCAGACGTAAAATTTCTCCTATAGCATAAACAGGAACTTGAAATATAATCAAGGTATGATTAACACTAAAACAGAGTACATAACTTACATCTTCTGAACACAAGACTGATTTAAAACTCAAATGGCATTCCAGATTCTTGGCATTTCACTGGAAAAGGGGAGTAATTTTTAAAAGGAATTTGTAATAACTTCTCAATTTTAAGTGCACAAATCATACTACCGTTACTACTTTAGGAAAGTAGTAACTACTACTAGCAGATTCTAATAGATAAGTATTTAATTTCGTCAGTGTGATCAGGTACAGACTGTAGGTCTCATCAAGTTTTCAGCTTTACTGCTAAAAGTTCAGTATCAGTAAGCAGCTACAATCAATGGGAAGATTCCGGTCTACTCTGCAAATGTACTTTTGGCAAAGGAAGTACGTGAAGAGAAACATTGCTACACTTGCATGGTCAGATCCCAGGAAATACTCTAAAATTCTTCATGGTCACACACTGGAGAAATTTCAACTTTATCCACCCAAGAGGAAACACAACTTGGCTGCCTGACAGACTGTCAGCTTCACTTTGCTACTTGGTTACTTGGTGCTGATACCTGTATTAAGTCTCAAAAAACAAAACTTATTTTTCAATTGCCTCAAACATTTCAAAATATTACAACATGCTTGCTGACATAAGGGAAAGAAATAGTTCTCAAGTTCTGTAGCTACCTACTGTGCACATTTTAATAGATTTTTAATGTAAGCTGATCACACAGTTTGACTGTTGGTGTAATGCAAGCCACTGAATTTTAGAGTTGTTAATGCATCAAGCCTATTATTTCATTAATATAATTCACAATTTGGAAAATTACCTTCGCTTCAATCTGCCTGTAGCAAGAGACGCCATATACTGTGGTTCGATCCCCACATCTCGGTGGCAGATGGAAAAACACGGTATCTATGAAAAAGAAAAGACTGTTTCATAAGTCACTAACAAGAGCTCAGTATTTTTATTTTCAGCATTACTTACTTATAAAAGGTTTACTGCTGAAAATACTGTTACACTTGTTTTCTGAGACTTTAGAAAAAAAAAAAAAAAAGAAAGAAAGAAGTCATCTGTAAAGCTATTCCTGCACCCAAATTAATTTCCAAATTGAAAGATGCTTTGTGGAAGAAGCTCCAGCTGTGCTGATATGGATACTCTGACAACAACCTCATGTTTAGCCCGACCAAGCTTCTAGAAGCCCACTGACAGGTTCTCAGAAGAAGCTATCAACAGCAGAGAAGCACCACTGAAACCTACAGGCACGCTGCTTTCCGAATTCAGTATGGAAGAGCAAAGACAATGGACTACGAGGCAAGGTGTACAGTTGGAGTGTGTTGCCATTAAGAAGGTAAATGCAATGAAGATAGGGGAAAAAAACCACTAAGGCAGTATACACAGTTGAAAGATTAGAGTAGTTGCTACCACTGCCACAGCAGATGTCAACGCAGCAGCACCACTATACCAAGAAAAAGGATTTTGAATCCGAGTCTCACACAAAATAATTACTCTCTCTGTGCAAGTGTGACAAAGAAAAAAATATCTATAAAGTATGACAAGAGAAAGGCTTTTATGGCTTGAGATACATACACACATACATATACACACTCGCTAATACTGCAAAAAAGTTGCTAAATCCTAAGTAAAGGAGAAGACACTATGACTGCATTTCAAAACATGAGCGAAATCTGTTTTGAAACCAACTACTAAATTTTTATTTGCTTTATAGTAACAAAATGAACAAAAGAGACAATCCCATATGCATTAAGTCCAACAGAAAGAGGGACTGTCTGTAAGAAAGCTTATTCCCTTGAACAAGTTTGTTTATATTATGGTGATCACCTGGGGTTTAGAAAGCCTTGAAGGCTATTTCCTGTACCAAGTCATCCTCTTTGCAAAAAGACAACTATCACTTTAGTGGGGAATTAGTCTAAAACTCAAAAATAGTTATCTAATGAAGTTACAGTAAACGTAACATAACTATTATCTGAAACATATTTTCCTGTTTCAAGTTCATGTGTATTTTTGCCTGCAAAATCCAAGGATATACATCAGTTTTGTTACCAATTTTTTTTTTTCCTTACCAAAAAATACATATTGATAACCTTTTACTGCAGCAATGAAAATGCTCAAAGTTAAGCATTAACTGGGATGGTAATGAGCCAAGAGGGAACAGGTAAGTGCAGCTGCAAATGGTTTTCCTGGCTTTGAATGCAGCCTACTGCTTGTTATGCATTTAACAACACAGAAATTGAATAAAAATCATGACCCAGAGCACAGTCAGAGAAACTCTTATTGCTGCTGGTAAGGGGATTATTTTGATATCACTTCCTTTGCTTCCAAATGAGGCCTCTGGAAGCTGGAGAATTAGGAAACTAAGTGCATCAAGTTAAAAAAAAAAATCTCATTAAAAGTAGTATTAAAGGGTTTCTGTGATTTTGCTCTTTTAAGTGACTTCCTTGTTTACTGCTGTTCAGAAAAAAGATGAAACAACTGAACATGTATATAAATGTCACAATGATGAACTGAACTGCTGTCAAATAAACAAAGAAATAAATGCAATACTACACACACACACAAAAGTAACTGCAGTCAACTTGCTGGTAACTATGTGGCAAAGAATTCATTCTGTCTTCATTCTGCTGACAAATACACTAAAGCTCTTGTTCCTGCCCGTTACATTTCCAAAATATGTCATTTTACCGTCATTGAATGACTTGTATGTCATTCTAAGAATCTCTAAATTAGTGGAGGATACAAAATAAAACCATAATGACTACATACATTACAAAACTCAATTTTGGAATTTCATTTTTCCCTTACCTCAAAACTGGATAAGGTTTTACTCAAGAGTTTATTCCCCCTTCAAAGAACTTCTGAGAAAGCCAGTAGCCTTTTTTTCTTTTGCGCTAGGAGTACACACAAGTGATATGTAACCCTTAAGCTTTTATTGACATCTGACTTCTTCACGTAGGAGGTACACGTATAGGATCTACTTTTGAACTCTGAAGCAACATATCATTGCCAGTGTATTTTACAGCTTAAACAAAAAGTACAGGAAGTCTAATAGTGAAAGGAATTGTTGATCAACTGTTTAGGTATATGGATTTTTCTTTTGCTTGCAGCAGAAGTAGTACATACAACTTCCTCTCTTGTTTCTTACCTTCCTGATAGTTGTGAGCGCCATCTGGTAACGCGAGAAATGGCAAGTATTTCCATTCCTCTGGTAAACTCTGGCTGTCATGTCCTTCTCCATGTTTTAGGGGAGGATAGGAAAATTCCACCTAAACAAATAAACATAGAGGGGAGGCAAAGAAACTATATTACTGTTACCAAACAAGCAAGCCTCTGTGCTTCAGCCTAGCATCTTTTCTTTAACAATGGTATGAAACAAAGCTTTTCTTCCTACTAGCATTCCTTGTCTCCTCCTCCAAAGCACCCGTAGACTGACTCATGTGTGGTCTAACTGATAGGCCCTGGGCAGATTTGGCTTCTAACAGTGCTTCCACCCAGCCTAGTACCTTTTCCTCGAGAGAAATATGAAGCAGATGTTCAAACAGAATACATCACCCAGCAGCCAAATACCTTCTCCCCTGTATGCACATAGCCAGCCACCCATTGACGCCTGCTGACACTGCAGGTGCAGCATCCTGAAATCAGATTTGGCTTCTCAGCCCTTGAGTGCTCATGACTAGGTAACACTAACACATGCAAGCCTCTCTTTTATCCTAATGAGTGCTGAATAATCTCAGAAACTGTACTAACAGCAAAATACTGCGTTTAAATATTTTTATGCCCTTGACTGCAATGAGTGCTACACATTGGCCTGAGGTACCTCCTTTTCCTTCCCCCAAGAAATCCTGCCTTTCAATTTCACCATTCACCTCTTTTTCCCAGTGACAGGGACAACCTTTCTACTCCTCATACTGCACTACATGTCTATCACAGATCTTGATAACGAGCATCTTCACAGTACTATCTTTTCATATTCTTTTCCTGTGGAGACACCTCTGGGTTTCTAGCCACTTTCACCAGCTCTTATTTACAAACATGCATTTTTTTAAATTACTGAAAAAAATCTAAACACAAATTTTTCAGTAAAAGAAATTGTTTAAAGATACTGCAACTTCTCTTGAAGGACATTTAACTATAAACTAGTGAACTGTAAAATGTATACATGGAAATTTTCTATGTATGTATACATGGAAAACAAAAAAGCATGACGAAGCAAGCATACAGAAAGTCTTAACATTTGATGGACGATTAAATATAAATGCTGTAAAGAATGAGAGTATTGAAGAAGAAATAGGAAATAAATCAAGAAAAGCGAAATTCTTCACCTTAACACATGGTGTCACTCTTTCTACAACTGTTGCCAACTCGGAAAAAAGCATGAAGAAAACCCCAAAAGGAATCAGACTTGCTACTTCCTGTATCATTTTCAAGTATTCTTATTCCTTGCATTATAAAAGAGATCTTGAAAATATCCACACACAAAAAAAATATAGGTCTGGTGAACGACCGAAGTCCTGAGCTAAAGGTAAGTAACCCACAAAGAATAATTAAGAGGGTGGAAAAAAAGACACACAACAGAAAAAGGATTAATTTTGGCAGGAGGAGGAGCAGGAGGGAATCCAGATGTTGACCTGTAGTTAGTTATCAGGAATCCATACAGCCTTTTAAACAAAACATGGCATTAAGCAAAACAGAAGAGCATCTGACCTCCAAAGGAGACAAACACTGGAACTGGCATCCATACAAGGAGCTGAGAAACTGCCTGCCATTTAGTACACACATAAATCCTGAGAGTTCCCTGCTATCCTTTTCAAACCACAGATTATAAAAAAAAAAAAAGTTAGAAGCTTCATGTAAATATTTGCAACACAAGAGGACTGTACCATAAAATTCAATGCTGTCCAGATTCAAACTGGCTAGCTCAAAAAACTGTTTACAGAACTATTACTGGATTCTTGCAGGAGGAGTAACCTTAGCAATAAATAAAGCACAGTTCCTAAGTTTTAAAACATAGATACTGACAAGGAGCCTCTACACTAATGTCCTGAATCAGGTATTTTATTTCACAGCATGGCCAATAGAGAGGGGTTAGATTCACCCTCTGCAGGAGCTTCATTCCATCAAATACAGAGGAAACCCTGGGTCCCTTGTATTTCAGTGACTACCTTCAAATCATCATTCCTGACAGGGAAATACTGTAATTGAGGATATAAGACATAATTGTTTCCAAGCACAGAATTACATTCCAACCAAAATAATGAATTAGAAGACATATTTAAAGGAAAAAAGGGTAAGACAATTCAAGCTATATGAAAAACATGTATTCATTAACAAAGACTCCTTTTTCAAGTCCAGAATAAAGCTAAGACACCTGGCTCCTGTGTTCTTTTGACGGTGTGAAATTTGCTAAAGAACTACTTTGTTCCAGCTCACAATATGCTATCAACACCTCAGCTGCAATCAGATACTCCCAGCAACAGGGATTTCTGCAGGTTCTGACTGTTCCAAATTCAACAAACTGAACAGGCATTAGCGACACTGATGATAATCCTGTTTTGTATTAGTCTGCTTCTTTCAAAAATACATGTTCTAATATAGAGAGTATAAGTAAGAGAAAAATCACAATAACTCAGATAAAGCTAAATTAAGATTGCTTAAGTGACCTTAAATCATTTATTTTACATATATACTTCCATGATAGACCTGATTCACATTATGACATATTATTTCTCCCCCTCCCAAAGAGGATACATGTAGGAAGTTTCTAAGGAGAAATCACATTTGCATAGTTTAACAGATTGCTGCTTGTAGAAGTACCACCTCATATTGCAGAAACTGGAAGGGCAGAAGCAACAAAAAAAATCAGGAAAAAGAAAAAGGATAATCAAACGTCAATGACAGCATGCAATGCTCTGGAAAGCTTCCTCCTAACTCTCCTCTGACTTAAGAGTTCCCAGTGATTTAATTTCAAAGACCTAAGTCAAAACTTTTTTGCAAGTACTCACTGCAGGTGGGATTCACATCATCTGACTAGATATCATAAAGCAAGATCACCAAGACAGTTTTCCTAATCATTCTGCATAGTCAGAGAAAACAGACACCAGCAGAGATGATTCATCCGATCTGTTTCTTTCCATCGTCTCTGAAGAGTGCTAGCTTAAACTTCTAAGTCTAACTTGCAGATGACTGAGTTAATGCAGATGAAACTCACCCTAACTGTTCCTCATCTTCTAGACATCCTGCTTGATTTCTGCAGCTCAATTTGCAGACTTGCATCAGTTGCAGTTAGGAATCCTTTGCATAGAAAAAACATAATTTCAAAACCAAAGTATTATAAGAACATTGAGTAGACTTTGGGGGGGAAAAAAGAAAAAAGCCAAAACCCCACAGTTGTTGAAAATCTTGAAGCTGAGCAGTGCACACGTACAAAAGTGATAATAATGGGGTAGAGAGAATCTCAGTTCTATCACTTCTGAGTATTTCAACATCTGGAGCCTCAGTAAAATACTTCTCTCAGCCTGTGTGTGCAATATGTACAGTATAGTGTTCCTAGTTAAGGCAACTTAAAAAAAAGTTACTTTTTTCTCATCTTCCACTTTAAAGCCAAGACCAACCATGATACGAGGACACGACTACAAGAAACCTGTCTCACAGCTCTTTTTTTTCCCCCTTTCTTTTTTTCCTCCCTTTTCACAGAATGAAGAAAAAGGAGCTAATTTTTTATTTAAATACAATGGATTTTTATGTAAATCCATACATATGTGCATGCATAAACATGCACTTCAATTTCCCTGTTTGCCATTAACACATCTATGCATTACAAAAAATGCCTGCAAATATGAGAAATAAAGTCTATTAATAAAGCTCTGTAGTCAACAGGAACAAAAAAAAATACATGCAAGTTTTCACAGCTGACTGTTGGAGCATATTTTACAGTTTTTTGTCTCCTCAAGTGAATTAAGAAAAGACTCCTCAATAAAATGAAATTCAAATTCAAAGCTGAACTCCTCAGAGACTTCTGAATAAACTACATAAAAAATGAATGAGAATCTCCACTCATTTCGTACTCTTCCAAGTGTCAGGTATCGTCACTACAGCTGGAAATATTATGCCTGTCAAGAGGTTTTGACAGCAATGCTTTCTGCCTGTTCAGATTTTCTTGTTCTGTAAGCAGATAGCTCTTGATGGATTTCAGAACTAAAATCAATACAGAATATTGTGTTATGATTTAGTGGAGAAATAAGTAACTGTGCTCTTCACTACACAAAGTATTTCAAAACTTGTGGATTACCAAGTTAAAATAAAATATAATTTTTAAAAAATCCCTAAAATAAAGTAAGACTGAATTTCTGTAAGTGACATTTTTATTTTTCTGCAATTCTGCTGCATTAACTAACCCTTTATATGCAGTTTGTATTGAATCTCGCAGTTTGGATGCAAAGCACCTACTGGTACACAGTCCTATCTTGTTTGCAGAATGAAAAAAAAAAGTCCAAGCAATCTGTTTTGGTTCCTTGTCTTTAAAGGGACTTCCTAGCCAGAATAAATTTACTAGGCATTCGTTAACTTACAGTAAGAAAAAATGAGTGCAGGCAAGGAAAAATGTATTTCAGTTCCTACAGTTAGGAGCTAACTAAATGATAGTACTTCTTTAAGAAATGCATTGATATTGTCTTCTACTAAATTACAAGCACGCAATCAGGAGAGAGGTTAAAAAAAGACATTGATAGAAGAGAAATTTTCAAAATATATGTGAATGTCCACCTTAATTATCACACTCAAACAGTAAATGGGTAGTTGGCATTAATTTTTGGTGAACTTTATACTCAGGTAAGGTTGTTTGTGAAAAGTGTTATCTGTGAAAAGTGTTAAGTGTTAGCAATCACAGCAAGAGCAAGATCCTCAGTGAACACTAAACAGCAATAACTTAAAATATGCTGGCAAATCAGTATAAACTCCCCATCCTCCCTGCTCTACTGTCACATCTTTGAACTACTCCACTTAGAAGTTAACCCCTCTTACTCAGCACGGTCACAACATAAGCCCCACTTTTTAACACAGGTATTTTGGAATATTTCTCTTCAGACTAGAAATGAAAAAAAATTCTGGACCCAAATAAATTTGTCCATTGATTCAATGGAGAGAAGATTTAATCTCAAATCTCTACAAAAAATCTGAAATATTTAGAGTGACTATTATGTTAAAGACAAGGATGCTTCCAGTAAGTTGCAGGATATAACTTACAGGGAGCAAACCCACTCCATTCTCCGAACTATTGCTTTGATGATTTCTCCCATTGCTTGTATTGCACCAATAGGTAGAATAATTGCTTCAAATGAGGAAAAGGAGATCAGCAAAAAAACCTCATTATATTCCGATTTACAACAACTTTCCCCTTCACAAATAATTTTAACACATTTCATTTCGAGGATACTAATTCTTCCTCTCTCATTTAAGAAGGAAAAGAAGAATAGAAAAGCAGAAGGATGTTGAGTATTTGTTCTTTACTTGAAGTAGGGATTTTTAAAAGTTTTTAAAAGCTTTCTTGGGATACTAGTCCTTCCATAGACAGATCCAGAGAAAACCAGCACACCAATGATTTTATCTAAATCACCATAACAACTGCAGCTTGCAGCCAAAAGAAACTCTAAGAACACTGTTAGTCTTTCAGCACTGAGAACAATTTACTATTTAAATCACAATTTAATCAGATTTAATTGACAAATTTTCCCCATTGTTGTATGGCAGAACCAACAGATCAGGATCTACAAGTTGAAGAACCCATCCACGTAACAATGCCTATGCAATAATACGGTGACCTCTAACAACAGATTTTTAAATATCTGTTATATATTTATATCTGTATGTATAATAACTTATATAATACAGTTGCATATTTATATAAATATGTATATGTAGAATAAATACGTATGATACATATTTTTTCAAATATATTTTAAAATCCGTTACATACCCTTCCAGTTCCTGAAACTGAAACTTCCTCACATTCCCATATCACTGAAGTTATGGAGCACACAAGTTCTAAGACACCATTTGTATTGCTACAGATGCACAATATAACCCTTTAAGTTTCCTTCAAAAACTCTAAGTTAGTAAAGTTTTGGCTCTTAGGCACTTAAAAGAAAAAATAACCTGAAACAATAAAACTTTTTTATTTATTTTCAAATTCATGCTAATATGCATTTTAGACACTCTTTCCAATTACTTAACACTTTATTTTTACAGTCACATGGTTCAAGTCAGACATAAATCCTGTGCTTTGGAACTTTTGCTGTAAGTAACAACAAACGACTTTTGTTGTAAGCGACAACAACAAAAAAAAAAAACCCGCACTCCTCCAAGAGGAGGAACATAATACTACTGCAACCGTGCCAGCCTAGGGGACTTGCCAGGGAACTCTGTGCCCTCAAGACAAGATTTAGTGGCCTTACGGAAAGTTAGAATTCACACAGGATGAACTCTTAAGAAGACACAAAGTACCAGAGAGGGCAGCTTCCTTAATGAAACAAGAGAGGGCAACCCTCAGCTCTACTCCTCACTGGCGTCTGCCCAACACAACAACAAGTATAGACTGGGGTCACCAGAAGCCAACTTTACACCCACACAACCTGCTGCGCCCATTGGCTTTTAATGGGCACACCCCGCAACAGGGACTGGTGGCATTTCCTCTCCCCCAGGACAGCACACAGACATCATCACACACAAGACTCGGACAGGCACCCTTTCCCCAGCTCTTGCTCCAAGGTTCCCTGGTTCCCAATGGGATGAAGGCCACGCAGGCTGGCAAGGAGTTGACAAATGGTACAGTGAATCCTCCTTTTCCGGGGAAAAATGGAGGACCGGGACTGTAGGCACGCTTTAAAGCACATCTACTCATCAGTTTGGAAACAGCCATTGTGTGTAATTCATATAGCACACATTGCTGAACTGATGCAGTCCAGGCAAGCAATGACCTCGTCTTAGGAGCCAACAAGCATTCAGGTTCTTTAACTACTGATGGTCCCAATATGGCTCTTAGCGAACATGCTCCTTCCTTACAAGTTACCACATGAGATTTACTCCTGAGCAGCTCACTCCCAAGCATGAGGCAGAGAGGCTACCCAAACACCGTAACATCATGAAGTAAAGAACATGCTCTGTTCTAGGTAATCCAAATGAAGCAGGGTGCCCCGTGCCATATCCCCCAGCACCTCAGAACAGGCAAGGAACTTGCTGTCACATCTCCTACACACATCTTTCTGAGAGCGCTTTTAGAAACAACACCTCTGCCTAGGTGTAATAATTCAGCACCATGTACAAGCTATGGGACAGATTATCAAAATTAGACACATATCACAAAATAAGGCAATATTAGGACAGGGAATATAAAGTTGAGACTTGCAAGTTCCAATTTACTCCAGCTTGAGTGACCTCTGTTCAGTGATTTTACAGCTTTAAACCTCCCTTAATTATATATGTACGTAAATTACTTTGCCACCTTTATACAAGTGCTGAGAGCACGAGTTACTACTTGAAAGCATTCTGAAATAGGCAGATGAAAGGTGTGACAGAGGCACAGAAATACATATTTTACTGATTTACCATTCATTTGTTTGTTTATTCAAGAGAAAGGTCAAGATTCCTGGTGCGGAATGTTTAAATAACTACTCAGATGTTATGACACATACAAAGAACAGACATACCATAATGTGAAAGTTAACGATGATGACTATGGAAAGTGTTATGTAACTGCAAATAGGTATTTAGGAACCTTTTCTCAATTGACACATCAGGACAGCTACGGAGAAAATATCCAGTCTGGAATCCTTCAAAGAAATACTTTACTTCCTGTCTGGGACTACAAGGAAGCAACTGCAAGATTATCAAAGCATGGCACTTCTTAAAGCTTGAAAATACTAAACAAAAAAAGAAAACAAACAACCAAAAATCCACTACACCTGTGAGGTTTTTTTCAACAATGAACACAAAATACTAAGTGGATTACATAGACATGTAAAGAGTGGAATCCATCGTTAATTCTACACATGAGATCAGAATCTGTCGTATTGTCTACAGAAGTGTGAGATAGTAATTACACTGTGTACTCAGCCATGCATTGTGTATTTAAAGCAATTAGTATTCCATGCTAATTTGAGCAGCCTTTCTAATAAAAGCTAGAAGCTCCTTTCAAAGTTTCAACCGGTTGAACGTAAGCAATTCCATATATCTCAGACAACAGGCTAATCTTTGATACTCAATATATGCTATGATTAACTTAATGGAGAGATTTCACGCTCCTAATGGTTCTTTAAAGTGCTTAAATAATATTACTACAGAAGGGAACAAAAACAAAGGAATTGTGATGATGTTTACAGGTTATCAGCAACACAGCCAGGAACAAAGCCCTTCAGCTTGATTCCAGCCTAGTTCCTCTTCAAGTTATTTTTTGTTTCTGTTGTTCCTTTAACGAGATCTTGTTTAATCACTAGAGAAGATTACCTATTGTGTAATACCTGCCTATAGTACTCCCCCAAAACAAAGACACAAGGACTTTAAAGCCTACAAAGCATTTGCTTCACTTAAGGGTGCTTGACACTCTTAACCACGTACCAGAATCACAGCAACTACTGCGTTGGCAGAGATCAAGAAAAGGAAAAAGTAGTTCGAGTAAGGCAGAGTCTTAGAAGACAGATAGCAAACAGGGACTGAGACAGGCTAGAAGCGTTCCCCTTAACAAGAGAAAAGATGCCTTCTGAAAGGCTGCCCACAGAACCTACTAAAGAGAGCGACTTCAGTATTTCCCTCTTGGAAACAAGCGCTACAACTGAGGGTGCAGGAGACCTGGAAATGTAGGCAGTTCTCAAAAGAGTTCATAAAAAGGGCACACTAAACCTGCTCGTTCCTTAGACACCTCCCAATTCCGCAAACAAAGTCAAGTCGCACTTCCCAATAATTCAGCTTGGAGACATTCCCCTTCAGCCCTCATACGCTCCCCAGGCATAAGTAGAAAAGCCACATGCACGGATTGTTCAGGCCATGTTAGTGCTGATTTCTGCAGATCACAGCAAGCACTACCTTCTGGAGCTCAAGTACCTGAAGCTCTCAAATAACAGGAGGAGGACATACACAATTCAGGAAGGGAAGAAGTCTTAAAGGGCATTCTTCCCTCTCAAAGATCATATTCAGGCTCTTCTAGAGAACTTCTCTAGAGAACTTCAGAACCTTCTGGAGAAGGTCTCAGCTCTTTCTTTCCTGGGCTTACGATTCCTTTGCATGCCAGGAAGAAAACCTGTGGTCAGGCAAGACAGGGAGACTGGTCTTTAAACACGGTCCACACAAATACATACCCACACAGACAGGCAACTCAGACACTACTTGGGAGAAAGCAAGCATCACCTTTACGTGAAAAAGGCAAAGTACTGTGAAGATCTCTAGGACAAACGTTGGGATTCCACAGGAATGTACCTTTGTTTACAATACTCCACCCCACGCCTGTGACACCAGGTTTGAAAGGTCGTTGTCCACTGGTGTACAGAGAAGAGGGTCAAGATCAGCTGCCGTTATTTTACGGAACAATGGTCCCAAGCAAACAAAAGTGACCAGCCACGTGAGCAGTCCAGGACACACACAGCACTTTCCCCACTACCCACGCTCCTTTTCTTTTCCCACAACACAGTTGGAAATGCGTATGTTTAAGTCAAGAACGGTTTGGAAGACAGTCAAGCCCTTGAGAGGGTACGCGAGACAGTGGTCACCCACTGGACGAGGTCAGGGGGGATCTGCAGAACTGCTCAGGACACTGAGTGCAGAAAAAGTGGGGCTTTGCCCCAGGTGAGGTGAGATTATGTATGGGCTGCCTGGTGGGGACACAGGGCCTGAGGTTTACCTCAGTGTAATAGACTCAAAGCCTCGTAGCACCAAGAGGAGATGGGGATTCTTGTGCCAGGTCAGGTACTCCAGTAGTAAAGGGACCACCTACTTCCTCCAACAACCAGCCAGGGAACTCACAGGGATTTCTGCATAACTTTTGCCAGAAAGTTTTTCCAGCTTTGCTGAAACTTTTCTTCCTCTCCTTTTCAAATAAATCAGTTCTCATTTTAATTTGCCTTCAAAATGAACAATTTTTAGAGCACTTGTGATATTTTAAGCCTTCCTACACCCTCAGAGACTATTATCTCTCTGACTCCCCATGTAAATGCAGCTTGGAGACAGAGCTCAAACAAGGATCGTGGCACACACTATCACTAGTGGAGATCTACACCTCATGACCCTCAGTGTTCCACCTTCACCATAAAGCATAGGTGTCCCTGTGTATTTTTCAACACACAACTTGCATCTACTAGTCAAACTCTGTTCAGGTTACATTTTGCTAAAGACCTCTATCATAAGATAGATAAGGACTTTCCACACCATTTATGCTTTCAAAATTTAGAATGTTGTAAGGCAAATTAAATGCTTTATTGCTCACTTGTAATGAGAAGAAGCTTTTCGTGATTCTGAAGAAAAAACACCCTTTCCCTTTATTTGCTCTGAAATCACAAGCCACTAACCACTACAGCTCCTGAAAACCGCTGATGAATTTGTTATCAACTGCTGCAGAAGGGCACAAAGAGCCCCAAAATCCAAATCTTACCATCCTATACCAAAGCAGGAGACCAACAGAATGTAACAAAAGCCAGGGAGCTGGACTAGTAACCTGCTGCAGTAACTAATGAGTCAACCAGCTCCAGATACTCCAAAACAAACCACACTATTTCTGTGGCAGGCTTCTCTTATTATCAATTTATGTCCCACTGCTTTCATGACTTGAGTCCTGTAGAACCCAAGAAGCGTGTAGAAACTCCTACCACAACAAAACTGTGTGTTTTGCACTAATGGACACAAATATGAGCAACTACATATGATAGGGCTATGTTTGCTGTTCCCTTCTCCTTAGGCTACTCCTCTTATCAGTAGCAAACAGGTACCAAAAAAGCAAATTTTTTGGGAATACTAATGAAGTGTTTGTCGTTTCATTTCAGATGAATGAAAATCATGATCGAATGAACTCTACCCGTGAGCTCTGCCCATTTTGGGACATTTGCTATTTAATTACACACTGAGGAGGGTTCACATAACAAGTCAACCAGTACACAGAAAGCAGAGAAACCCATCATGATGCCTGCTTCACACCAATTGTCATTCCCTTCTTTAATGGGCCTGTTGAGAGGATGTTAAATACTAGCTGGACCTAGTTCCCAGCCCAGCTTCTTGCCCCATTCTCTGAGCACTCTGTTGTAGCCACCTCCTTGGCAAAGAGATACAGCAAACAGCACTTTTTGAACATCTCATCGGTATCACAGTCCAAGTCAGTAACTAAGAGGCCTGAAGCAGCAGGCTGGCAATCTGCTCGTGTAAGCAACCACAAGCCTACAGCTTCTCCAAGAGCTAAATCCATACTTGATAGAGAAAACTCCTTCCAATGTGTTCAGGACTTTCAGTTGGAAAATGCAACATGCTGCTTTCACACAGCACAAAGCCTTCCTAACAGTGAGCGGCAACTCCAAGTTTTTAACAATTGCACGGGAAACTGCATCCTCAGACTAAACAATGTACGTATGTTAAACCTTCACTTTGTCTCTTACATAGTCCTACTTCACCCAGCAAGAAGACCCACAGTCCAACAGTGGGCCCTTGGAAGCAGCACACAGAACAACCACCGTGCTTTCATGCTATCAGTCAAAAGGCACATGGAAACAGACCAATTCCTTTACTCTCTCTCTCTCTTTTATAAACAAACATATATGGATTGTTTTCAAAGTCCATGCAAGAAAAAGATGTTCATATACATTTCCAAATGGCACATAAAAGTCTTTGCTTTATAGGCTAAACACTTTTTATACTGTATGTTAATCAACAGGAAGAGCTGTACACTTCAGACACAGGATCTAACCAGAATAATACTTGTCTAAGACTGTGTAAAAATCCAATTATGTCCCTTACCAACAGCAATCCCAGAGAATCCACACCAGAGCTCAGTTTCAAGTTACACACTTCTGTACACATCAGCTTTACATCACATGTATATTTCTATCACATTCCATACAGCAGCTTCAGAGGGAAAGTCAGCTAATAAGAACAACTAGCATCAGTAAATTCTAACTCTGTATGCCCTGCTTAGTAAGATTATTTGAGAAAACAAGAGATGGAAACCCAGAACCCAAAAGGAATCTTCTCAGGAAAATTCCTGTTACAACAGGCAGGCTAGCTGTATCATGCCTCATTTGTAAGTTCCCCAAATTCACTCTGAATTACTGCCATTTGAAAACTGCTTTGGAACTTTGCTTTTCTGCAATTAGTACCTTCTCATACGCAATCTACAGCGTGTTCACAGACAGTCCACATCCACTTGTTCTTGTGCTAACACTGTCTTTTACATTAAATGGTTGTTTTTTCCTCCTTATTTTTCACTTTCCAAGAGTCTTTTGGAATACAATTGTGTGTAATGCAGTGGTTCAATGAATACTTCAAACATCAGTCCCAAATGCGACAACCAAAAAGAGAAGTCCCAGGCTGACACTTTCAATAGACACTCTTTCCACACCCATACTAGTCTCCTTGGGCCCGTGTAGCTGTCTTCTGCAGATGTCCACTAAGCAAACAGAACCTGTGAACCAACCACCTCAAAACAACCCACCAAAACAAAGCTTACTTTTTGGTCACCTCAGTCCCTGTTTCAGCTCACCACAGAACCGCCTCTCCTTTCCAGTGGTGAAGACGCAGGACAGGATAAGGGGAGAATGTTCCTGTATTCCCACAGATGGCTGTCTTCATATGAAGACGGCCTCAAAATCCATTTTGTTAGCCTGCCTAGCCAAGCTCTTCTACATCCTCCTCGAAAACAGACTGCCCAAGGACTATCTCATCCATTCCTGGAAGTGACAGAGAGAATCCAGATCAACTTTTCTGAAAGGTGGATCAGAATATTTATACATCAATAAACATATTATTACACTATAGGACTATATTTGTTGCCACTCTCGCCCCCAAATCACACCACTTCTGTGACTTAACCATGATCATATGCAGTTCCTTTTCTCTTCCAGAGGTCTCCTCTTGTTAATTACCAAGCCTGTATACTGTTATTATTCATTCCTATTGCATGACTTCATAATGCACCCCATTTCTATCATTCCAGCATTCCTACGTCATCCAGCTCTTGCATGACACTCCAAGTCTTCCTTTATAACACTGATTCCTCAAGTTTGCTCATCATAGTTAGATTTTAATGCATAAACAATGCCAGTGCCACTTACATGGGCACAAATTTAGTCTTGAGAAACACTCTTTGCAAGCACCTTTCAGATCAGCAGTTCCTCTTCTGACACAAATCTGTTGCTGCGTCCTCTCCTTCATACTGCTCCTCACCCAAGTACCAGCTCTTGTACTAATCCTCCGGTATCTCCACTTAAAAAAAAACAAAACACTTTTTTTTTTTTTTTTGTAGCACTCTGTGAGCCATTATCAAGTTCCGGGCACATTCGAGCTACTCTGTTTCTTTTACAGAGAAAGTAAATCAATCGTTTATTCTTACAAAAGGTGTAAGTTAGTCAGGCATGATCTATCTTTAGTGAATGCCCATAGGACTCAGCCTACTTAGCTTCATGTTGTTAATTAATTCTTTCCTTCACAAATTCTCTGGAGCCTCCCATACTACTGATGGCAAACTCATTAGGATACAGCTGTGCAGTTCCCTGCCTCAGTTTCTTTTAGGAAACGATTTTTATAGTTCAGTAACAAGTTTGCTAAGTCAGAGGTAAAATATACTTAAAATTAGATTTCTAGTTAGCTTTCCCTTACAAAGGATGCCTGGGTGTTTGTGGTTCTACCAACTGCCATTCTATTCCTGCAGTTCTTCTGCTTGTGACACAGCTACACCATCCCCTTCTCCAGCCACGTTCCCTCCAACTTCTCCAGTTCATTTCTTGACATGAAGAATACTTTGGTTCAGAGGTATTCCAATCAGTTTTTGACAACACCTGAAAATGTACTTCTACAAATATTTTATTGGCAGCAAGATAAAATTCACTGCTACTAATTTATAGTTTTGTTGCATTTGTTTTGTGGTTTTTTTTTTCTTTGCACCAACAATGCATAATGTTACAAGAAAAGGCCCCAAAAGAAGAACAGAAACAACAAAAGCCACCTCTGCTTTTGTCTTCAACCTGTGCCTTTTCCAAGAGGCCAACAACAAGGTGAGGGTAAAAACACGGTCTTCCTCCTACAGACACCCAACTAACGCTCACCTCCTAACCGTCTTTGACAAGAAAGTGACTGATAAATATTGCAAACCTTGCAACCTAGATGATCTAATTACTTCATAGGAACTGATCCTGCAAACATCCCCTAGACACCCTGAGGAGAAAGGATGCATTACAAAACCATGCAGATCTTTCAGAAAGAGAGATGGAAGAATGCCTACAATGATCTGTTGCACTTTGCTTCAGCCACTGTTGGTATGAGGAATTGTTTTACACGTTACCATGCTGTGCTTGTTTTGTTTCCTGCAGCATTAACAAAGAGTAATTTAACTCTCTGGTACCCTGTATGAAACTCATTCACGTCAGACCAATTCTTGCATAACAGCAACCATCAAATTCATCGTTGTTTTGGCAATTTTTGTAAAGGCTAAGGATGCTCCACATAAAAAGACTCACTGCAAGTCCCATATTCTATCTATCTGCTCTCGTCACAGCGAAGTAACCGCGTGTGCAGCAGCATCTCCTGTTTAAGGGGTTTGAAGAACAAAAGTAAAATAAATAAAAAAAAGTCAGAGCATAAAACACCTATGAAATACACAACATAAAATTTTTCTAACGTAAAGGCCACATGAAGCAGTCAAGCATTTATGAAACAAGGGAAGAGGCAGGCAAA
The DNA here is from genome assembly GCA_013400035.1 of Rynchops niger. Taxonomy (NCBI): domain Eukaryota; kingdom Metazoa; phylum Chordata; class Aves; order Charadriiformes; family Laridae; genus Rynchops; species Rynchops niger. Next base: position 765,691 of record VXBH01000321.1, on the reverse strand, counting down.
GAAAACTTAAATGAAGGGTGGACTTACACCCTGGGGCCGTCAGGCCTGGCGTGTGCAAGTTGTACCTGTGAGAGTTCAACGCTGGGATGGCAGGAACAGAAGGTGCATTAAAAAAAAAAAGTGATTCGTTTTTCTCTCAATCCTCTGCCTGAACGCATTACAGACGCACGGCTCGCAGGAGACAGGGCTGCCACGATTCGCCCTGTCCCCCCGCCCAAGGAAAAGGAGAGGGGACGGCGTGGGGCTCTCCCTGCCGGCCCCGCTCCGCCTCGGCGCCCGGCGGGAGCGGTGGGGCCGGGCCGGCCGCAGTCACGTAGGCAGCTCGATAAAACATTAACCGCCCGGCGAGGGCTGAGTCACGGCCCCGGCCGGGCAGCCCCCGCCCCGGGCTGAGGGAACCCCCGCCCCGGTCCCTCCGCGGGGGGAGCGCGGCCAACAGCGGCCCTAACGCGCTTCGCCCGTTTCACACCGGCCCGTTGAGCTAAAGCAATGCCTCCCCCCACTCCCCGATCAGAAGCGCCCCCTCCCACAGGGGCTCCAGCCTTCCCCGCCTGGCCGCCTCGCCGCAAGGCTGAGGGGAGAGGTGGCAGGCGAGGGGGGCAGCTGCCAGACAGGCGAGGAGGCAGGCAGGCACCCGCGCCTTCCCCAACCACCCCCCCCCTCACCTGGCAGCCCTTCTTGTGGTGGAAGCCCACCACCACGATGTGCAGCACCGGGCCCCGCTTCTCCATGGAGACCCCAGCGATGGCCGCTCTGGAGGATGCCGCCGTGCAACCGGCCTCTCGCTCCGCCCTCCCGCCGCCTGAGGGTCCGACAAGAACGCGGCCCCGGCCGCCTGCGCTTCCGCAGCGCTTCCTTCCCTCCCTCCCCTGCGCCGCCGGGGCGGGGTTTGGCTTCGGCCCGTCCCCTCAGGAGCTGCTCTCGGCCGCGGGCCCGGGAGCGTTGGTGGCAGGTGTCGTCGTCGTCGTCGTTTCTTCCCCCCGCACCGCTCTGCCGGGAGCTCCCCAGGAAAGCTGGCTTCGTCGAAGGGACTCCCAGGAAAATCGTCTTCGTTTTATCATGCGGCCACAAAAAAAAGAAAACATCGCGGCCGGGCAAGTGGAGGCGGCCGGGCCGGGGCAGCCCGCTGGGCCGCGGCTGAGGCCTTCCCGCCTCCCCTCAGCGCCCCTGCGGGCACTGCTGCGGCTGCCAACCGCGGCCATAACGGTGCCTCCTTCTTCGGGTCGTCGTCTTTTCTGAGGAAAATCTCCTCTCAAAGTACCTCCCCAGCCTGAAGGGCAGAGGGCAGCACATCCTCGGGCTGCCGCCTTCCAGCGCGAAGTGGTGCAGGTTAATTAACGGCAGCGCAAAACGAGGCCCGGGACGGTTTCAGCCCCGGGTGTGGCAGGTTGGTTGCTGAAGGTTAAAAACGAGAAAAATCGAGTTAAAGCTTCTTCTGTTAGCACGGTCTTGCTGATAAACAAACACTACAATACCCTAGAAAGACAGGTCAAAGACTTGTTTGAGAGCACAGGCAAATTTAGTGTGAGAGAAAAAAAAAATTAAAGATCTCTCTTGCTGCGCTCAGGCCATACTCCCTCTTAACCTTTGTTGCGATTCAGTTTGCTTATTTAAATGAACAGCATTTGCTAGAGACTGTACTCTTAATAATTAAGATTCTCTGTGGAAATCAGGGGGAAGAGATTCTTTTTGAAAGAACGGTAAAAGGATGGTGCTCAAAGAAAATCTCATCACTAACACAGTACCCAGAGGCTCAAATTATAAAAATACAGTGTGTAATTACGTATTGTTCCTCAGCTCCAACAGAAGTGCCATTATGGAAAAAAATATACTGTTGGGAACACAAGCTAAGCTACAAGGAACAATCCAGCTCTAGCAAGTGAATGATTTCTTACTAGTTTTAGTCTGTAACTTACTGTTTAGTATCATTTGAAAAAAAGAAAAAGGTATGAAATATTGGCCATTATCTTGCAGTAATGAGGTAACCCCCAGAAGATGCATGGGAGTGTTTATAGCTCATACCCAGCTCATTGAGGAGAGTGTAGTCTGGCATTGTTCTTACCGCTATAGATTTTGCATTATAGGGGCATCTCAGTGATAGTGATGGGTAATTGTGACTTCTTGCTTTTGTGAATAGATTATTAGATTTATTATTTTTTCTGCTTGAAATTTTCCTTACCTCTAAGGCAATAAAAATATTGGACTGACATCATCAGCCTGTTCTAGGAAAACTAACTGGTTGATATCTATGGGGTTTTTTCACAGTTAACGCTGCCTGTATTTATGAGAAAGAGGAAGGTGAGAGCTGCTATGGAATGGAAGCTCTTGGAAAAGTCTCAGTTGGGATTTTCCTAAAGGAATTTTCTTTCTCAGTGCATAGCTAACAAATAGCAATGAAGACTCAGCTCTACAGTTCTTCCATTACTCAGAGGTAATATTTTACTTAAGTACCACCAGCTGTTATATCATTACCGCAGTAGTGGTAATTTATTAGTCATTCTGCATTTCATGACAATAACAGGGAGTTCCCAGCTTGGCTTATGTGCAGTGAGACTTCTTGAGATGGATAAGCTTTACCCGGGTGGTATGATATTTTATGTCTGGAAGTAACATCAGAGGTGAGCAGCGCCTGTGGTAGCTGGTAGCTCGGCTCTATTTGTTCAGTATAGCCCAGCTTGCTGAAGAACAAAACTGTGAATTTGTGGAGACAAGCGTGTCACTAAAAAAACCAATCATTCTGGGATTTCTGTTGGGGAAAAGCGTAAATGAAGTACTGTCAAGGATCTGAGGTTTGTAACTAATTTCTTCTGGATGGCAGTCTCTCTTTGTGTTTGGAGTAGATTTTTTTTCTGAAGTTCTTGTCCTAAATTTTAGAAAAACCGAATCGTATGCAGTAAGGATCATAACGGTAAGAATTATAACACTATTTGGGATTATGATCTCTCACATGGAAGCTTCTGTAAAAGCAATAGGAAAGAGAAAAGACTACAAAGGTGTTGATTGGACATAAATTTAATGAAAGTCTCACACTATTAAAAACTGCAGAACATTTTAAAAAAATAAAAATCTCAGATATGAATATAAAAACATAGAAAAATGCCCATTAGTTAAGTAAACAAAACCACAAAAATAGCATGGAGAACAAAGTGATTATTTTATGTGAAATATGGAAAAAAAGTAAGGCCAGAAGAGAGAACACTGCCATGTGCAGGGCCGTCCCCATTCATTATGGTGAATGAAGGTGCACGAGGCAGTGCATTAAGGCGGTGATTAGAAGTTTACCCTCCCTGACTACATGTGTCTTATACATGGGTGAAAAATTACTTGGTTGAAGTTATTTTGAGGTAACCGCAGGCAGCCTTTCCCTTCAGCGGGCGGCGATTGGTCGGGCCTGGGTGCAAGATGGCGGCTGACACAACCCCCGGCATGCCTCAGCCCCTCTTGCTCAGTGTGGGTCCAGCTGTTGTATTGGCCAACAAAGGAGAAATCCTGAGGGACTGAGGGTGCGCGTGGGACAAGGTGGCCTCCCGGCCCCCTCAGTCAGGCTCTGCCTCAGGTGGCGGGGACTCCCGCTGCTGAGGAGCCATGGTAGGGCTGGTTGTCGGTACCGGCCCTGCCCGCGGCAGCAGAGAGGCACTGGGACGTCCTGGTCTCTGGCCCAGGCAGCAACTGGGGAGGTGGCTCTGGGCTGTGGTTTGGGTGCAGAGCAAAGGGTGGCTGGGGACAAGAGTTGGTGCTCGGCTGTGAGGCAGTGTTGAACTGCACACGAGCAGCACTAAGGTGGGAGGGGACACGTTCCCAAAGTGTTCCAGCCTGTTGCCCAGAAGCTTATGTACTAGAGGCAGTAAAATGTGCAAGGACGCTGTAGAGTGACAACTGTCTTTTCTCCCCACTCTTGCAGCAGGTGGGCAAGTGGTCCTTTGATGTATTTGCACGAAATTACACCAGTGGGGAATCAATGTGCTGAAATTCATTTTCTATGAACTTTGCACTGGTTATGATGTGATCAACTGTTTCAAGGTCAGTAAATAGGTCTCTTCCATCTCGGTTTGTGTTGAACTTCCCTCCCGTCCTCCTCCATTCAAAATGCAATTTTAGCGCTATTCGAAGGCTTTAGTTTCCCTAGAAGGTTAAAATAATCTTTTTTTTTTGCAGTAAGCAGGACTAAGTGTTATTTGAGCAGTGCATTTAATTGCAGTAGGGCACCATGAAATAGGTGGGGTTCCAGAGAGGCTTCCCCATGGGAAATACTGCATTTGATCCTGTTGGAACAATGGTATCATTCTCCTGAGATTCATAGGACTCTAAAGCATGCAGGCAAAAAAGGAGAGACTGGATTCTTACAGAGGTTTGCAGACACAAACGCGATGTATCTTCTTCTCCAACTTTGAATAGGCTTAAATATGAATAGCAGAAACATTGTGCTTAGATCCTGACCATCCCACCCAAATACTCAACTGTCCCTTCCGCTATTGACACTTCCACTCTCCAGGGGTCCCCACTGACTTTGACTAGAAAGGGTTTACAGATCTCTGGCTCCTGTACCAGTTCTCAGGAACTGCCCATGCCTGATGAGAAATGTTTGAAGAATGTTATTGGTCGGAATTGTTTCCTTAGAAAATCTTGACTGTGAGTAGTAAGTCAGAGATATATTCCAGTGGGTTTTGAGAGGAGCAAAAGAGAGGCTTGTGACCTCTGGGTGCCAGTGTTAATTATTTATGAAGTAGAAACTGCTGTTTGGGGCCTCTGATCAAAATGCTCCCCTCCAAACGCTAGCCATTAAAGGTGATTATTTTGTTTGTAATTCTGTGCTGTTTTCCTCAGGTCCCCACTTCTGCCCTTGTGTCCATTGTGGAAACTCTGGAGGTTGCCTACAGCCAACACAAAAATCCTTGTTACAACTTAATGCATGCAGCAGATGTGACACGGCTGGTCCATGACCTCCCTTTCAAGATAGGTGTAGTGGTAAGTACAGGAGACAGCTAAAGCCAGACAACACTGACAGGAATGGATTGAAGGCTTAAACAAAAAGAAATATTGAGCACACAGTACATTCCCAGAGTGGTTGTCAAGACCAATGACAGAAATATCTTTGAAGAGGGACTAGAGAAATTGAAGGCAGACAGATTCCAGGGTGATGGTCAGCCATTGCAGTTTGGATTCAGCTGACAACTCAGAAAGTTTCTGGCCCGTTCACTGGGGAGAATAAACGGTAGGGAAGGCTCAACATGTACAATATACATATGTATCTTACTCCCCTTCCTACTCCTGGTTACTGCTGCAGACAAAAAAGGGAACAAAAGGACTTTTAGTTTTATCCTGTGTGGCAGCTCTTTTCCACCTGTTGTTCATTTCACCTTTTCGCAGCATCTCATTTGCCCTTAGCCCTTGGATTGGCAGAAGCGTAGGGGCAAAGGTATCAGTGAAAGGGAAGTTCATCTGTTCAACGTTTTGTGCCAGTCTGTCTTGTTAAACTATGGCCATTCACTGGTTGCTGTCTTTGTGGCTGGTACTTGAATACACACAGTTCTGTTATATTGTGCTTCATTTCACGGAGTTGCCTTCACTGACAATTGTGCAGAAGCAGCCAAGGTAAGTGCTTCCAAGTGCAGGGAGTCTTTGCAGTGCAGAGCACCTGCGTGAACTGAGAATGGCAGACGTTGAGGCTCTTCCTGCAGCTCCTGCCTTCATGAACACTCCCTGATGGTTCCAAGCTCTGTAACTGGGAACTGTTGAAGAAAAGGATGAGGGAACGCGTGTGACTCGTCCCAGTCAAATTCCAGCACCGTTTCCGATGCCAGGAGTACCTTAGATGAGCTATATGAAATCACTATAAAAGTTGGCAGTCAGCATCACTTGGGGTAATACTTGTGTCTCCCCCTGTATGGAGTTGATGACACCTTTTTCTGTGCAGCTCAGTGAGAAACCTGAAGCAATGCTGCCGCCAGCGTGTAGTCAGTGATGGAGCGTGGGACAGAGAGGGGCAAGCTAACAAGGTGTAGCGCAGCTCCTGCTACTGCTGTGTCTTTCAGGACAGTTTCAACAACTGTAGAGCTGCTTACGCTTGGGAACAACCTTTTGCACATTTGGTCTGGCTTCCTGCGGTCCCTTAATTGCCACAGTAATGGTGCTTTCAGTTCTGAGGCCAGACCTGGATGCGCTTCCCTGAGGAGTAACATGCTCCAGTGCCTCCTGTAAACACGTCCAAAGTCTCCTGTGTTGAACTGCACCTGTGAATTTACTACAGACATATTTGGAAGGAGTCAGGCCCTCTATGTCTCAAGACTGCCGAGTTAGCATAGAAATTGTGTCAGTTGCTCCTGATTGTGTCTGAAGTAAGTAGGAGTTAGGTCAAATTTGCAACTAATACAGACGCATACTCCAAACCTCCCGTGAGATCCTAAATCTTTCTAAATTACATTGAGCGTGGCTTTTACAGTATGAAATAATCCTGTTGGCCAGCTTGAGTCAAGTGCCCAGGCTTCGCTCCTCCTCATCCCTGCACCGGGTGAGCTCGAAAACACCGAGACCTTGAAACCCACATGCCATAGCTGGCTATAAAGGAAATATTTTCACAAATTCAGACACTAGAGACTCCTAAAAATGCAGTTTTCCCAGGCATTAGAAGAGAAATCAGTCCTGTGTTGCTTAAACCAGGACAAGTGGGTTCCTTGCTTTGCTGCAAGCCCTGGGCTCCAGTAACCTATGCTGGCCACTGGCTAGTTTGCTGTGTGGCTCCGGGTAGGTGCAAGGCAAGTAGCGCTGTTGATGAGAAACCAAGGTGTAAAAAGAGAGTTGACATCATGTGCTGCTCCTTACTGGATGTGGGGTTACAGACTTTAAAGGCAGAGGAGCTCAAGAGCTCACAGAGGTATTTTTTTCTGTAGAACCAATTGTCACAGCAAACCTCCACTTACGTCTTTTATTCCTACCATTAAGATGAAGCCTTTTTCCACACATCTCATGAACTAGAGATGTGATGCTGCTTCTGTGCACGTTGGCAAAGAACACTCACAGTTGATTGCTCTCATACTTCCTTGATAATAAGACTCAGGAAGCAGGTACGAGAGATGAGCCCATGGCTTGTATCCTGCCAAGGAGAGTAGGGATGCAAGCTGAGGGAAGTCAAGGTCTCTATTTTTTTTATACGAGGCTTTGCTGTTCTGGATACCAAAACTAGCAGTAGTGAAATGCATGTGGGAGCTAACCAGGATGATTTTCAAGGTGGTATTGGGTCAGGAAAATAAGTTCAGTGTTCTGGCATATCACCAGTGAGATCTAGCCCTGAGGCTTCTCTTCTGCCAGCTGCACAGTGGCAGTTCCCTCATTCTGCCCTTGTATGCCCTGTGCCGTGGCCCCTCACCATCTTGAAGGTGCTGGGCTGGACCTGCACCACATGTGTCAGTGTCTTTCCTGCTCCAGGGAGACCAGAACGGGACACAGAAGTCCGCATGCAGTCTCAAAAGTGCCCAATAAGAGAGGAGAGGATTTGTTTGTTTTTTTTCAATTTTTTTTTCTTGATTTTTTTAATTGGGTTTTATTGGCTTTTTCATTCAGTTTTATTGGCTTTTATTGTTTTTTGAATTGTTTATTGGCCAGTCTTGCCAAAACTTCTCCTGTCAGAACTGAAGTTGTCCGCTTCTCTAAAGGAAGAGCCCTCTCTCCATCTTGAATGTTTGCAGGGATGTGGCATCTACCTTCTTTGTTGATCTGTTTCTACTCTCTGCCTGCTGTGAGGCCTGTTCTGTCTTCATCTTCACCCACCCATTCGATAGTTGAGGCAAGAGATAGCTGAAGACAGACACCCCCCACTGACCTTCTCATCCTCAAACTGAATGCCTGGAGAAATGGAGGCTGAGGGGAGACCTCATCGCTCCCTACAGCTAACTGAAAGGAAGTTGTAGGGAGGTGGGGGTTGGTCTCTTCTCCCAAGTAACAGGTGATATGACAAGAGAAAACAGCCTCAAATTGCACCAGGGGAGGTTTAGATTGGCTATTAGGAAAACCTTCTTTACTGAAAGGGTTGTCAAGCACTGAAGCAAGAGTCTCAGGGAAGTGGTTGACTTACTATCCCTGGAGGTATTTAAAAGACATAGATGTGGTGCTTAGGGACATGGCTTAGTGGTGGACTTGGCAGTACTAGGTTAACAGTTGGACTTGATAATCTTCAAGGTCTTTTCCAACCTAAACCATTCTATGATTCTATGAAAAAACACCACCTCCAGGGCCCAAGAACCTCAGTGGCTCTCCAGTGATCTCCAGCATGCTCCAACAGACTCCCCACAGACTCCAGTGGTCTCCAGCGGGCTTCAGGGGACTCTTCTGGTGCCATGGCGCAGACAGCCAGAAGATGTGAGTCCCTCCCCTCACGTCTTCCTCAAGCCTCAGAAGAGAGGAGATGGCATCCCTTCTGGGAAAGATGGGCTCATACAGGTCTCAATAAGTAAAGAGTGGCTGGGTGATACTGGTATTGAGCTTGCAGGATGGCATCCTCTTCCAACTAGCATTGTCTCTGGGGGTGGCACCGTTTGATGGTAGATGCCTTGCTGGCAGGCACCTGAGAGCCCCTGGTGATCCTGCACCACTTTGGGTGTCATGTGATCAGAGGCACCCCATTCTGTGATGTAGTGCCTGGTCAGCCCTGCCCAGTCCACCTCCATTGGCTCTTCCTCCTCTGCAGGTGGATCCACCGCCATGGGCTGTATGCCATTCAGTGGGGGCTTGACCTCCACGAGCTTGGCAGGATCTCTCAGGTTAGTGCCAGCAACCACTCACCTGCTGGAGGTGGTCTGTGGTCTTCCACCAGATCACTTTCCTCAGCCTGCTTCCTTTGGCGCATGGTTGATGGTCCAAGGAATGGTCTCTGTCTTGTCCCACTTGCCTTGCTTTGCCATGTCCTCCTCTTTCCAAGCATGCTTCGTGTTGGAATCACTAGCTGCTCAGTAGCAGGGGTCCCTGCTTTTATAGGTCCCCGGAATGGAAAGCGGGGAGGTGGCTGGTGACAACAGGAGTTCCGCTGCTGTGGCTTGGATGGTGCCCCAGGAGTGGTGGCCCACGATGGTGGCCCAAACACAGCTGGATTGGCTGGGGAGGGTCCATGTAGTCTCAAAAATGTAAACTAAGAGAGGAGAGCTTTTTTTAAAAAAATTGTGTTCTATTGAGGTTTTAAATTGGGTTTTATTGGGTGTTACTGTTTATTATAGGCTTTTAAGTTCTAATCTTGCCACAAATTTCTCCTGTCAGTACTGACGTCTTTTGCTTCTCCAAAGGAAGAGGTGCCTCTATCTTCTTTCATGATCTGTTTCCATTTTCTGCACACTGCCAAGGCAGGTCTGGCTTTCATTGTCACCGACCTGTTTGATAGCTGAGGGGAGACGTAGCTGAGGATAGCCAGCCCCCACTGGTGCTGTCATCCTCAGAAAAAAATCCCTCACTTCCAGGTCTCAAGAAACTTGTTGGCATTCCAGGGGACTCCAGCAATCTCCAACATACTCTAGTGAACTCCAAGAGATGCCTACTGGTGCCACAGTGCCTACCTGCATAGATGACAACCCCTCTCCTCTCTTTGTGGTCTCCAGTGGTCTCCAAGAGACTCTGGAGCCATGGTGGTGCTGGCTAGAATACTGCAGCTCCTCTCCTCGCCTCTTCTTCAGTGCTCAGAGCAGAGCAGCTAGCCTCACTTCACAAGGGGCGGCATGTGGGAAGGCAGGGCTCGTGTGCTGCTTGACAGCTGGGTCTTTCCTGATGAGTGTGCCAGGTGGTGTTGTGGATGTCCCACTTAGAGCCAGCATTTGCTCAGGGGTGTCATTTGTTGGGAGGTGGCTGTTTGGAGGGTCCCTGAGAGGCCCTAGCTCTCCTGTGGTGCTTTGGGCACCATGGGGCTGATGGCATGTTGGCCATGGTGTTGTAGTGCCCCATTAGCCCTGTGGGAGCTGGATCCACCTCCATTGGCTCTTCCTCATCTGCGAGGGGATCCACCTAGCATATGGCTAGCTTTGGAAAAGCCCCTTTTTTTGCTGTGAACCCCTGTTCTCTTGCAGATGTACCTGTACCGGTGCTGTCCGTTGGCAAGTGACTGGTCCATACATGGGGTTGTCAGCTCTGGGAGTGGTGCTGCTTGTTGGGAGCTGTCTATTTGGAGGGTCCCTGAGAGTCCCCGGCAGTCCTGCGGCACTTTGGGACCCATGGTGCTGGTGGCACCTTTGCCATGGCGGTGTAGTACCCCATCAGCCCTGCAGGAGCTGGATCCACCTCCATTGGCTCTTCCTCGTCTGCAGGTGGATCTACCTCCATTGCCTCCTTGCTTTTCAGTGGTGGGTCGACATCCATGGGCTTGGCTTGCCTGCAATGGGTGTTTCTGCTGCTGTCAGCCCTCTTTCAATTGTTGGGATGTGGAGGCATCTTCAGTGGTTTCAGTGAACCTCTTCTTGCTCGTTGCACTCCATGTGGGTACTCATCTTTCTGGGTTCGTCTCTGTCTTGACAGCCGGGTGACCTTCCTGGTGTGCATGCCGGGTGGCATTCTGGGTGTTCCACTTAGATCCAGCATTTGCTCTGGGGTGTCACTGCTTGCTGGGAGGTGGCTGCTTGGAGGGTCNCTCTTTCAATTGTTGGGATGTGGAGGCATCTTCAGTGGTTTCAGTGAACCTCTTCTTGCTCGTTGCACTCCATGTGGGTACTCATCTTTCTGGGTTCGTCTCTGTCTTGACAGCCGGGTGACCTTCCTGGTGTGCATGCCGGGTGGCATTCTGGGTGTTCCACTTAGATCCAGCATTTGCTCTGGGGTGTCACTGCTTGCTGGGAGGTGGCTGCTTGGAGGGTCCCTGAGAGTCCCCGGCAGTCCTGCGGCACTTTGGGACCCATGGTGCTGGTGGCACCTTTGCCATGGTGGTGTAGTGCCCCATTAGCCGTGTGGGAGCTGGATCCACTTCCACTGGCTCTTCCTCGTCTGCGGGTGGATCTACCTCCATTGCCTCCTCGCTTTTCAGTGGTGGGCCAACGTCCATGGGCTTGGCTTGCCTGCAATGGGTGTTTCTGCTGTTGTCAGCCCTCTTTCAATTGTTGGGATGTGGATGCATCTTCAGTGGTTCCAATGAACCTCTTCTCGCTCCTGCTACTCCATGTGGGTTCTCGACTTTCTGGGCTCATCTGTGGCTTGACAGATGGGTGACCTTCCTGACGTGCATGCCAGGTGGCATTGTGGATGGTCCACCTATGGCTAGGGTCAGCTCTGGGGGTGGTGCCACTTGTTGGGAGGTGGCTGTTTGGAGGGTCCTTGAGAGGCCCTGTCTCTCCTGCGGCACCTTGGGATCCATGGTGCTGGTGGCATCTTGGCCACGGTGTTGTAATGCTGCATGAGCCCTGCAGGAGCTGGATCCACCTCCATTGGCTCTTCCTCGTCTGCGGGTGGATCTGCCTCCATTGCCTCCTCGCTTTTCAGTGGTGGGTCAACGTCCATGGGCTTGGCTCGCCTGCCATGGGTATTTCTGCTGTTGTCAGCCCTCTTGCGATTGTTGGGATGTGGAGGCGTCTTCAGTGGTTCCAGTGAACCTCTTCTTGCTCATTGCACTCCATGTGGGTTCTCGACTTGCTTGGCCGCGTCCTCCACTACCAAGAGTGCTTGGTGTCAGAATCTGTGGCTGCTCAGCGAGATGTGAGCTACTGGCCAGTGTCCCTGCTTTTATAGGTCCCTGGAAGGGAAGGTGGTGAGGTCGCTGGTGATATCAGGAGTTCCACTGCTGTTGCTGTGATGGTGGCCCATTACTTTTCCCCCATGCTGGTGACCCTAACATTGCTGGATTGGGTCTGGGGGCTCATGTCCTGAAGGTTACCATAATTTTGATGCAGGAGGAGGGACAGGAGTGCTAATGGCCCCTTTCCAGGGGTCCATTTTTCTTGTCAGAGGTAAACGCTGCTCACTTTGTGTTCCCTGGGCTCCCGCCCCCACTCATGCCTTTCCTGGGGTCTCTTCAATGGGATAGTGGCTATATTGTCCTGGGAGGATTGTCTGGTCTCCTTTACTCTCCAGCCACCCAGTGCCCCTCCAGCTGACAGTAGCAGATAGGAGCAGAGGGGAGGAGAGTGCCTGCGTCTTCCTGTCTGCTGTGCAGTGGCAACGGAAGGAGTCCGTTGGAGGGCCGCTGAGGTCCTTGGGGACCGAAGTTGAGGTTTTCAGTGAGGACAGGAAGGCCCATGGGGGTTGCTGTCCATGGGTATTTCTTGTCTCGGCTGGGAGAGGCTAGAAGTGTTCCCCTTAAGGTGCCTTCTGAAAGGCTGCCCATGGAACCTACTAAAGAGAGCGACTTCAGTATTTCCCTCTTGGAAACAAGCGCTACAACTGAGGGTGCAGGAGACCTGGAAATGTAGGCAGTTCTCAAAAGAGTTCATAAAAAGGGCACACTAAACCTGCTCGTTCCTTAGACACCTCCCAATTCCGCAAACAAAGTCAAGTCGCACTTCCCAATAATTCAGCTTGGAGACATTCCCCTTCAGCCCTCATACGCTCCCCAGGCATAAGTAGAAAAGCCACATGCACGGATTGTTCAGGCCATGTTAGTGCTGATTTCTGCAGATCACAGCAAGCACTACCTTCTGGAGCTCAAGTACGTGAAGCTCTCAAATGACAGGAGGAGGACATAGAATCATAGGATCGTAGAATGGTTCAGGTCAGAAGGGACCTTAAAGATCATCTAGTTCCAATTCCCCTGCCATGGGCAGGGACACCTCCCACTAGACCAGGCTGCTCAAAGCCCCATCCAGCCTGGCCTTGAACACTTCCAGGGATGGGGCATCCGCAACCTCCCTGGGCAACCTGTTTCAGTGCCTCACCACGCTCACAGTAAAGAATTTTTTTAATATCCAATTCAGGAAGGGAAGAAGTCTTAAAGGGCATTCTTCCCTCTCAAAGATCATATTCAGGCTCTTCTAGAGAAGTAAGGTCTCAGCTCTTTCTTTCCTGAGCTTACGATTCCTTTGCATGCCAGGAAGAAAACCTGTGGTCAGGCAAGACAGGGAGACTGGTCTTTAAACACGGTCCACACAAATACATACCCACACAGACAGGCAACTCAGACACTACTTGGGAGAAAGCAAGCATCACCTTTACGTGAAAAAGGCAAAGTACTGTGAAGATCTCTAGGACAAACGTTGGGATTCCACAGGAATGTACCTTTGTTTACAATAATCCACCCCACGCCTGTGACACCAGGTTTGAAAGGTCGTTGTCCACTGGTGTACAGAGAAGAGGGTCAAGATCAGCTGCCGTTATTTTACGGAACAATGGTCCCAAGCAAACAAAAGTGACCAGCCACGTGAGCAGTGCAGGACACACACAGCACTTTCCCCACTACCCACGCTCCTTTTCTTGTCCGCAACACAGTTGGAAATGCGTATGTTTAAGTCAAGAACGGTTTGGAAGACAGTCAAGCCCTTGAGAGGGTACGCGAGACAGTGGTCACCCACTGGACAAGGTCAGGGGGGATCTGCAGAACTGCTCAGGACACTGAGTGCAGAAAAAGTGGGGCTTTGCCCCAAGTGAGGTGAGATTATGTATGGGCTGCCTGGTGGGGACACAGGGCCTGAGGTTTACCTCAATGTAATAGACTCAAAGCCTCGTAGCACCAAGTGGAGATGGGGATTCTTGTGCCAGGTCAGGTACTCCAGTAGTAAAGGGACCACCTACTTCCTCCAACAACCAGCCAGGGAGTTTACAAGGATTCCTGCGTAACTCTCTCACCTGCAAGTTTTTCCATTTCTGTGCCAGGCTCCTCTAGTATCAATTTACGCACAAGTGCTTTCACGACTGAGCTGAAGAATTTCTCTGACGTTCAGGTTGTTTCCCCACATTTCTCTCTGTCCACACTCAAATTTCCTGGGCCATTTAGAGCACATTTTTTCATGAGAGAAGGATGACAGTCATTCTCAGGTAGGTTAGGAGTGTAGTATCTTCAAAGTACTTCTCCCCAAGTGCACAGGAGCAGCAAACTCTCTTTTGGAAGGCATAAAACGTAGAACTGCCTTGTGGGCTAGAGCTATTACAGCTGAGACAGTATGAAGACAATGACAATATATTGTAAACCCCTCTTTTTTTTGTACTTTTTTTCCCCTGTAAAACGTGTTGAGACTCCCAAGCTTGCTATGGCATACAAAGATTGTAAAATAAAGTATTCAGACAGAAATCAACAGACTTGCCTTTTTCTTTAACTTTGTGTTAAAGTTCTTCTGTGTTCTCATAACTAGAACCTGTGTGTCCACAGAGAGGAAAAATGAGGAGCTGAAAAGTGAAAACAGCCTGAGAAGACAAATGGGGAATTTATCTGAAATCAGATGGGCTATGCCTGTAGAATGTTTGGTTTCTAATCTCACTGTTTCTGGCTCTGGATTTTATTGTTTATTGCATCAATGTTTTTAGTGTTCCATACCTTTTTTTCTTTTGTATTTTTTTAGTTATTTCCTCATTTTTCCTGTACACATTTTTAAATTTAAAGTACGAGTGAAAGTAAACAAGCCAATCCACTCAAGAACTCTTAAGGGCTATTCAGTTAGAGGCACATAAGTCATAAAAGACTAAGAAGAAAATTAATAATAATTATGGTTAGCACTTGTTTTGTTGGATCACAGTGAACCCAATTCCAGAATTTCTTTCAGGCAAGAAAAACTCTCCTCCATAGGGCTCAATTAACTTCTGTCCTGTTGAACCCCAGGAGCATGTAGAAACTTCTACTAAATCAAAATCGTGTGTTTTACATAAATGGACAAAATGATGAACAACTACATATAGCGAAGGGCTGTGTTTGCTCTTCCTCTTTCCTTAGGTGACTCCTCTTATCATAACCAGAGAAGTATCAAAAAAACAACTCTTCTGGATTCCTCATTACGTGTTTTAGTAGTCTGTGGGGTAATAACAGAAGATTGGTGAGGAGGATTATAGACATGCTCAAGTGACTTGCAGCTGGGGTGTAGAAAAACACATATACTAATAGTTTATCCTTCTGTGCTTGACAAGTAGAACATCTGTGTTTAGATAACGTGGGCCTGGGATAGAATAAAGGCACCCTATCGAACATGCTTGAGATTCCTGCACTGCTGTGGGACTGATCAAAGCGCAGCGGTAAACTACGCTGGCACGAATCTGATAAAACAGGTGAAAAGAGGAGGGTCGGTGATACCCTGTCACGGACCGAGCTCCGTGGTGCCTGTGTCCCTGCCTGTGTGCCTCTGTCCCTCTTGGCTGCCGCTTCGGGGGTCCCCCGGTTGGCGAAGTAACAGAAATAAATTTGCTTTTTCACATTTCATCTGTGTTTTTGTGGTTGTTCGTGTGTCCTGCCCGGCTCACATGGCCACTGTCACCACCCGGCCCATCACTTCATACACCATCTGCTCAAGGGGGACACGCTGGCTCCAAGTCAGGTCCAGTGCTGCATCTCTCTGCTCTGGTCGCGGCAAAGCATTCCTGTGTGGATCCCAGCTGGGGGGCAGCAGCATCTGCTGATTTCAAAGGTTGTATTTCACTTCAGGAACAGATATTCCAAGCATTTGGAGTTACCTGGGAGCTGAACCGCATTCCAGAGTCAAACTAGCAGCCCTGTGATGTCCGTCCTTCCAAAGGCACCTGCATTTCTGGAGGCAGCAGCGCCCTCCGAGGCAGGGGACAGTTTGTTCCGGTTCGATTCTTCTGGAGTTTGCCCTGTCACAAAATGTGTATTGACTCTATTAGTTGAAATACCACTTTTAATTAATGCTGTGGCATCAGTGGCTGTAGCTATAGGACGACGCGTAAGGGTTTTAAACTGGAAAAGGGGAGATTTAAATGAGATATTCGGAAGAAATTCTTTACTGTGAGGGTGGTGAGGCACTGGAACAGGTTGCCCACAGAAGCTGTGGATGCCCCATACCTGAAAGTGTTCAAGACCAGGCTGGATGGGGCTTTGAGCAGCCTGGTCTAGTGGGAGGTGTCCCTGCCCACGGCAGGGGATTGGGACTAGATGGTCTTTAAGGTCCCTTCCAACCCAAACCATGCTATGATTCCGTGATTAAGCAAGCAAAGCCTGTTTGCACAGCCGGGGGGGTTTATGCTCCAAGCCAATAGGGCACATACAATATGGCTTCCAAAAGTCCTTCTTGCAACAGCCCTCTTGGGAATTAATGAGCAAATCTGGGGAAAAAGAAAAAAATTAAAAATCAGCACATAAAATAGCTGACACATAAAATCCCCCAGGCGAAACGCAGATTTGTTCGCAGGGCGGGCAAAAAAAAGGGTTTTCCCTTTAAATCCCCACCCGGAGTCACCCAGCAGTCTCCACTCGCCGCGGACGCGTCTGTCGCGACTCCGGCTCGTGGGAAAACGGGAGAGGGGCGGGGCCGGGAGGCGGGGCCGGAGCAGAGGGGCGGAGCGACGGCTCTGGCATCCGCTCGTCGGGGCTGCCGGGCTGTCTTTCTGCGGGAGGCGGTAGCGATTGGTTAGGTCTGGGTCCAAGATGGCGGCTAACGCGACTACCAACCCCTCTCAGCTACTGCCGCTCGGTGACTGCCACCGCCGCCGCGGTGTTTCCGCGCTCTCCCGGGGGCCCAGGCCCGGAGCCGGGCGGGGGGAGTCCGTTCCTGTTGGGCGGCGGGTGGGGAGGGGAGGAGGGAGAGGCCGTTTGCGGGCGGCGCTGGGTGGCGGGAAGCTTGAATGGGGTCGGCGGGGTGTGAGGGCGGGCGGCTCCCTCACG
Organism: Rynchops niger; assembly: GCA_013400035.1. Classification (NCBI taxonomy): domain Eukaryota; kingdom Metazoa; phylum Chordata; class Aves; order Charadriiformes; family Laridae; genus Rynchops; species Rynchops niger. The sequence continues at coordinate 748,980 of VXBH01000321.1, read as the reverse complement.
CCAGGCGGGGTTTTCCTCGGCCGGGCTGGGAGTGTGTGTGGGGGGAGGCGGCGTGTGGGGGGGCCTGGCTGCGCCTCGGCTTTGCTCCGGGCGGAGCAGCCGCTGTGTCCGGCGCTGTCGGCCGACAAAGGGGAAATCCTGAGGGGCCAGGGTGCGGGCGGGACGGGGCGGCCTCCCGGCCCCCTCAGTCAGCCGCGGCAATTACTTGGTTGCCGCCGCAACGCCAGGGTTTTTTGTTCGAAAAACGTCGGTTCTCTAAAGCAGTCCTTCCTGCCTTTCGATTTATTTATGTATGTATTTATTTGCAGAACTTGTGGACAAATGCATAGGTTCACGCATTCATATTGTGATGAAGAGCGATAAAGAAATTGTTGGAACGCTTCTAGGGTTTGATGACTTTGTCAGTATCCTTTGATGGAAAAGTTTAAGGCTGTCCGCTTTACACTTCAACTCAGTCCATTTATTGGTTTGGAGAGGTTCGAGGTCACTGGGTGGAATCTTTTTGTATGGATATGTATTATTCTGATACATTTATTTTACAGATAAAATCACAGTTCATTCTGAAGTGAAAATAACTTCAAATATTTTGACTTTAAAATTCCGAGCCTTATTTTCCTTGAAACTGGATTTTCAGATATGGTATTAGAAGATGTTACAGAATTGTAAGTATTATTTCTGCCTCTTGTTGCTATTTAATGTTTGGTTTCTTGAGGAAAATACTGTGTAAGATCTGTAAGCAAAGTGGTTTTACGTTTTTGGAATACACGCCGGCTGAATAGTTTGTACTTTGGACTTAAACTATAGAGGCTGATCTAGTCAGGACAGCCATGTCATAGAGTAGCTGTTGTGTGATTTGTACTTGTAATAAGATTCCTAATTTGTAGCCTTAATTTTGTATGGGTTGTGTGTTGAATTTTCTAGGAGTTTGTTTGCTTTTGTGTTTCTTTAAGGTCTAGGCAAAGATTTTAAAAGTTAGCATACTTAACGATAAATATTTACTAGTTTGTCATGCCATGTTGCTATTTGAAACCTGTTTTGAGTATTGGCAGTATTCAAGGAGTTGCCAAGGTTTAGAGGGTGAATCTGTGTCTTTATGTGCTGAGCAGAAAAGTCCAACAGATCTTTTTAGTGGCCAGGTATCTTTCTTTACCCAGGTGGTCAATTTGTCAAGGTGACACATCAGTGTGGCTAATTTATTTGTTAGTTCCAACAAATACCATCTTAATGCAGAGATTTATGTCAGTTCTGTAATGGAAACTGGAATCATTGTCCCTGGTTATGTGTTCTTACTTATTTTTTCTAATGCTGCTTCAGTGAGATTACACCTGAGGGCAGAAGAATCACAAAGCTAGACCAGATTTTGCTAAACGGAAATAACATAACAATGGTAAGTCATCGTTGTTAAAAGGCTGCATGCATTTAATTTCTGTACCTGTAAATCGATCAGTAATTGTGCTCGACTCCTTCAAACTGAGTTTTCCAGACAGTTCCATTACATAAAGTACTTTCAAGTAGCTTCCAGGGCATGTATGGAGGTTGCTGGAAAAGTGATCTGATTGCCTTACTTGGTACACGTTACAGTTATAAAAAAACCAAAACAACAAAACACAACACAAAAAGAGCATGGCCCTAAGTTTATTTTGGTGAATGCTTCTGTGATGTTCAGGTGTGCAAGGAAATCACTGGCTGCTTTGCCCACTCCGTAGGCTGGTTTGTACCGTGGCTTGTAACTCATGAATGTTTGCCTGCATAAGTATGTAGGTGGAATACATCTACATTTTATCCATTATTGTATGTATAAATGTGTTTGCAGCAGTTTGGATGCTTACAAGCTCGTCGAGTCATTTGGTGATTATGATACCATGTGATACCTAGAGAGTTGTACCTTTATGTGCTCTGAAAAAAAAATCTGGAGGTCTGTTGGATTATACCAAATCAGAAGCATTATTGATTTTTAGTTTATCATGTGCTGATGTACATAGATGAGTACTGAAACAGTAATTAAATATTGTGATTATGCATCCCTAAGCTGAATTCTGCAACTTCCTAAATACCTCAAAAGCAGACCCACAGTAGTTCTTTGCTTGTCTGCATAGATGTCTACGAAGTCTGGACTTCCTACACAAGGATATTCCTAATTTTGTGGGAAGAGAAGAGGAAGACTTTGAGTCTAAGTTGGCTCTGTGTGAATGAGGAATAATCTCCATTTTGCTGTCTTACCTACCTTGCACTTCCTCACTCTGTGTCTGAGCAAGTGCCATCTTGACTTAATTTCAAAGCCTTTTTCTGCTTTGGTTATTCTTCTGCATCCTTAAAGGATAGTGCATGTTCTGACCAGTTAAACTGGTGGTATACTGCCCTTGAAGCTGGTGATTCTTAGAGTGCAAATTTTCAGCAACACATAGATATATTTCCATATTAGATCTTACGTCTCCTTTTAGGGACACATCTTCCCACATCAGGAAGACTATGCTTTAGACTTTTTCTTACTTCGTTCCCAAAAGCACCAAAGCTTTTTTCTTCAGAAGTGCTCAGCTAATTATTAAGGATATATCAGTAAAATGAATGGTCATCCTCTTCTTTTTCCCTTATTCATGTTTGTTCTTTTGTATTTATTTTTCTGTTGTTCAGTTCTTTACTTTCTTCATGGGAGAATGCTGTACTGACTTATGCCCTGCTGCCTGTGGAAGGGTTCAGGCTCTTTATTAGTTTTGGGGCTCTGCTTAGCAATAGAAGTTGGAAAGAAGAAACCAACTTCCCAGTATAGTGACAGTCTGGGGAAGAAACAGCAATTGGAGAAACTCTTCTTGAAAGGAAGCATGTTCTTTGCCCTTTTGAAAATGAGCTGTAGTGTTTCTAGACAGAATTGTTTCCTTGACATGAGTGTGTGTTATCTAGGAATTTCTTTGTGTTTTGTTAAACGTTCTTTGTATTTTGGAGATTGCTTTTGACATGTGATTCTCTGGCAGTACCTGACCTCTTCTGTTGGGAGAGGAAGATAATATTGAACCTAAAAACTACTTTTGTGGTCTACCATGATGTTTCCATCTACTAAAATGTTGTAAAACAGCAACTGTCACTTATGGGTTGGTACTAACACAAAGTTGTTTTATTCTTTTATAGCTGGTTCCTGGAGGAGAAGGACCGGAAGTATAAATTGATACAGTTGTCATCTATGAAGACATGTTTTTTATATATATATATATATATATAAAAAAAATCTAAATAGAGCTTTTGGGGTATGGGTGGGTTTTGATGTGGGTGGGTTGTTTTGTTTACACACTCTTGCAGTTGACATTTGATTAAAAGACAAGGATTTCCTCTCCAGGAAAGGTGCATTGCTAATGATAATGCTGACTTTGTAAGTTGAAATAATGACTTTTTTGTAAAGATGCACTAATCTGTTCTGAATAAAATACTTTCTTTTTACTAGTTACTGCGTTCTGTTATGTAAGTGCACAAATTAGGTATTTTTATAACTGGTTGATGGAATGGAAAAGCAATAGTTATGTTTCAGTTGCTGTCAGTCTTCAGTTTTTCTACATCTGTTGCATTTGTTTATGGCCGAAGTCTACGAGTTGTGAGCTGTTCTTTGGAGTACAGGCAGATACTAAGCTGGATCATTTGTTTAAACACTGCTTCAGGCTGTGTCACCAGAAACCACGTGGTAGAGTGCTGTAGAATTCTGAAAGCACTTTGAAGTGGATGCAATCTGTTTGATGCTCAGCAGCCTTTGGTTCTGCTGGCCTTGAGGTTCAGGTGTCTTGAACTTCTTTTGCTTGGTAGATATACTTTCTTATAGAAAGAGCACTGTAATGGTATTTGGCAAGTGTGGACAGACAGACCAGACCTAGTTCTTGTTCAGGGGGTAAAAAACGAAAACATACAAAAAAAAAAACCAAAACAAAACACCAAAAAAACTGCTGGCCTTAGAACTTCTCATTCCTGTCAGTGGTGACCCTGCTTTCACCACTAAGTGGTGCTGTGTATACTTAATTAAACTGGGAGCTGCCCATAACTGCTTGGGTAGTTTGGAGTAGTCATTTTAGACTAAATGTTCTTTTGGCTGCATCTGTTCTACTGTGATATAAAAACTTGGCAGGTATTTGGAGCAACTGCTACTTCAGGAGAATCTCTATAAAGTTGCTGGTTTTATTTTGTCATGATGGAATAATAAAATAACTGATTCTAAATTATGTCCACTGCAGCTTTTGCCTCTATAATACGCTACTCAACTGGTTTCTGTGTGTAAATGTCTTTGGACGTTGTGCTGTTACTGTAGACAAGCAGGGTAGAGTATGGTCTCACAGGGAAGGATATGCTTTGCCTTCCTGTCATCAGAAGAAGAAAGAAAAGTTGAAGAAAGGGACTCAGGAGGACGAGACTGCAAAGAAGTTGTACTAGATCCTTTAGTGTTGCTTTATCTGACAGAAAAGCTGCCTTCTGCTAGCTGCATCTTAGCTCGAAATACAGCGAGAACTTCTTGCCTTAGTCTATTGAAAGGGAAAGAGACTCACTCCCCTCTCCCAGGGAGCGTGCTCCTTTTGACTCGCTTGTTCTGAATATATATATAATATTTGGATTGCATGGTGACAGTCTATACCATTGACTCCCCGAATGGCTTTTTATTTCTGTCCCCACATCCTTCTCCAGCTTTTTTCATTATATCAGTTACAAAAAAGAATAATTTTTTTTTTAACTTACATTTGATTGGAATATCATCTGTCAGTTTTGGCACCAAACACTTTATTTCCTAGAAATAGGTCGAGCTTTTTCATCAGAACACTTCAAAGATTTTTTAGCCGGTGTAGTACTGTTTTGTTGGGGTATTTTTGAATACGATTCTATATATGTTCCAGTTTATGTACTTAATTTCTACTACACTCAGTATTTTGAAAAGAGTCTTAAACAGAAGAAAGGTTTAATGCTTGGCAGGGAAAAAGAGCAGATCTTGACTCAAAAGCAACTTTTCAAAGGGCAAGGTAAATTATTTTGTTTCTTTTGGGATTTTTATTCTGTCAGCACAAACATCTTGTTTTCTCAGGATTTTGTTATCTCTGGGGGAAAAAAAAGCTTGATATTGCCTCTCTTCCTCTTCCTCTGGTTGTATTTTTTTCACTCCATCCAGGGGAAGTGCTAAGACTATTATCTTTTAGGAAGATATTTTAATTCATGACTCGGAGGTCTGCAGACATCACTTTAGAGACCGTTTCTGTGCATCCAAATGCTGTTAATCCTTTATAATATGAAAGGAAAGATTTGTAACTTTGAGCTGAGAATTTGAAGTATTCCGGATGTGTCTTTGCATTCAATATTCTTTAGCCTCTTGCTTTGGAAGTGCAGGTAAAGCTTTTCAATTGAATAAGCGAATAGTGGTGGTTTGGTTTTGGTTTTTTTCCTCCCCTAGAAATCTAGTGCTTAATCATACTGCCCTGTTCTGTAGAAGTTGTGGACGCTGTGGTGTTCTCCAGAATGCTACTTAGGGTGCTACTACAAGTAAGTAATTTAAAATAATAACCGTAGGCTTTAAAAATATGTAAAAGTTAATGATGTTTAAAGATTAGAACAGGGTAGTCTCAGGTTAAAATTATTTCATGCTTATCACGTGCACAGTGATGATTCAGTTTTTTATTTGTTTTTTTTTTCGGTTTTGGTTTTTTTCCTTCTTTATGATGGCACTGGTTGCAGTCATCTTTAATTTTACTACATGGCTTAGTATGGACATGGTTCCTTTACTTTCTGCCTACTATTTCAGTTTACTTGCAGACATAGTTAAGAGAGCTGTTTGGTGCTGTGGAGTGAATATGTATGTGTGTGAGCGTGTGTGAAAATAATAAGACCTAAAGTGCCCTCCCCACATCCTTAGTTTTTGCTGACCTGTATTTCTGTGTTAGCAGGATTTTAAACTGACACAAGTATCGCTGTTGCAAATGTTTCCATGTTTGTCTAACAATTCTGATGAAATAAATAAAAAAAAATCCAAATCAAAAACACTTAAGTGTTTTATTGCTTGCCCTGTAACTGTATAGGTTTCCCTGTCGAATATCTATTCCTTTTTTCAAGATTTGCTGTATTTTTTTACCATGAAATGGAAAGATTTCTGGCTTACTGTTGGCTTTTAATAAGTGTTTTATCCTTAGGGAATTACCCCGGAATTAATTCATAGAGTTTGGAATTCAGTTGATGGATATTTTGCATGCCTGTATTCAAATATTGATGCTAACAAGTCATCATACAGTTCACGTTCGTAGCTTTATGGATACTTAAAGACAGGCAATAGTCTTATTTTTTAATAATGCTTAATCTTTTCCTCTTTGTCAAGAGCAAGCAGGTCTGCCTGGTTTTGTAGTACGTGCAGCTTTTCCCTATTATCAGACTTTAAAAAGGGGAAAATCTGAATCAACTACACAGTTAGGATGTTGATTTTTAAAATACTAACTTGCATAACAGTCTGGGGAAGAGCATGTGTGACTGTCCGTGAGACTGTGGTGCAGCATTACTAACATTTGCTAAAAAGAGTTTTGAAGAATGAAGCATTTGCATTTGCTTTATGAAAGATACGTGAGGACAATTTCTGAGCTTGTTATGCTTAGTCAGAGCTTTAACCTACTGTAGAAGGAGGTAAGGTCCTGTGGAAGCATAACCAGCTCGGCTGACAGTTTTGACTTTGACAGGATCTTTTCCCATTTATTTCCAGTTAGGCTCACATCACTCCAATACAGTTGGTTCTTGACATCCTTCTGTCACTCCAGCAATAACAATGTATTCTGCCCCTCTATGACTCGATGACATTAGGTACTGTGCACCAGTGTCCACCACCTATACATTTGTGATTCTGATGTGCCAGGCCATCAAAACCACACAGTCCAGTAAACTTGATTATCCCTCTCCTCCTCCTGGCTGGAGGCCGGGCCCCCCTACTTTCAACTACAGCGCCCCTCACTTCCATCCCTGACAGTCACACGTCATAAATCCGAAGCCCATCTGTGCCTCCTGGGGGATTGTCCACTGGAAACTGGAGCAGCACTTCTCCTGAAAGAACCCCCGCTTTTGGGTGTTCTACTCTACAATTAAGGTACGTGTGCCTGTAAAGCCGAAGTAGGTTTTCATCCCACTTACTCATGTTTTCTCCGTGATCACTCAGAGTAGACCACAGGATGTGTCGTGGTATCATTTCTCTTGAATGTGTTTCACAGGGGAGCGTTTTTCCCTACTGGCTGAAATGCCTGTCAGTACAAGTTGGGAATTCACGCTATTCACTAGCTGGGATATTTTGTTAAGCACACTACCCAACAATCCCATGGAGTTATCGGATGCTTTTCCCACAGCTGAGACATCAGCCTGTGGAGAAACTCTCTGGTTTTACTGACATCTCATTGAGCTGTCACCTAGATTTGTCAGGCGGTTTTTCCACGGCTGAGACATCAGCCTGCAGAGATTCACTGTCTAATCATTTGTCCAACACCTTGCCAAGCAGTACCACAGATTTGTTAAACGGTTTTTCCTCAACTGAGACACCGGCCTTGTCAGATGATTTCTCCCCTGTTGAGACACCAGTCTGTGTCTGTGGAGCAGAAAGGAGATTATCTGCATATTGCTGCGTTCAAGCATCCATGTCCCCCACCATCGGTGCCTCATCATCTTTCCAGCTAAATAATGCTAATATATTAGCATATGCTATGGTATGCTCAGTACCAACTTGCGCCAAATGGGTCTGGTAATTTTCGGTGCATCTGGATCTAGTGGTGTCTGTGGGTTGTCCAAATCGGTAAAAATCATCTCCTGCGCTAGCAGGAGTTTCTAAATCTAAAGTTTCCTTTAGATTCTTAACACCTCTCTCAATAGTTGTCCACTTGCCTGGGTGACATATGATGTTGTCCCTAAAGAGATGCCTGCTCTTCAGGCTTAACAGGAGTCACCTCCAGAGTGTGAGGGACTGTGGTATTCTTCCAAGGGCCCTGCCAGTACCTGATTCTTTAGCCAATGGTCCCAACTGCTTGACTTCTCTACCATGTAAGTCCAACCATTGTCTCCAGTATCCCAGCATCAGAGCAGCCAAGTAACCGCTTGCTCGCCTTCATCATGGCTGTAATTCTTACATATGTCTCGTAGCTTGCTTAGAGTTAATGATTGAGTGGTTACCTCTGCTTCTTCGGTGTGTGATGTCCCTGGTTGACCATCTCTACCTGCTCTTATTGCATGTTTCCTCTTCTGTATGGGACTGAATGATACCGGCACTGATTGAGTCTGCAGGTCACCTGCATCATCCATCACCAAGATGGGAGTAGGCTTAGTACTTGTTACAGCTCTGGGTCCTGTCATGGGAGCCAGCAAAGCCTGGATAGGATCAATGTTAGTTGTGGAGGCCTGTGGGGTCTGTGCAGGGTCAATGTATGTCACAGGGGCCGGCGAGGTTGCTACCAGACGTTTCTCTCTACAGCAGATCCAGACAATGGAGAAAAGGAAGCACGCAAAACTTAACACCACCAGCACAGTGGTCGAAACATCCCCAGGGTATTCCAAACTCTCAAAAACTGTTGATATTGACGCCACCGGAACATACAAATCCTCAAGAAACTTGTCCCCCTCTTGCTAAATAGCCAGTAATGTACCCCAAGGTGTAATTATACACAGTGCCCCGCAGAGGGCTCACGCCGTCCCGAGACGACTCCGGCCGCGGCGATTTGCAAGATGCTGTCACGTAAGTGATAAAAACCGGAAAAATTACACAAGACCCAATAACATAGAGAAATACCGCCGCACAAAATAACAAGGCGATTGCTTTATCTCCAGATCTAGAAACGATAAGTTGCCCTAAACCAGTGACAAATGGCAATGAATTCTCCCACAGCTCCCAACATAAGTCTATGTAGAGCTACCGGAGGAGTCTGGCTATAGTTCCTTTAAACCACTCCAACAGAATCATAATGACTGCTCAACAAATCAAATCAAATCCACTTAAAACTTCAATCCTTCAAAACTCTCAAATTAAATGCCAACGTTTCTCCCAGTATTATTTGAATTATGTGCAAACTACCACATTGAGCACCAAATTTGTTATGGTTTGAAGAACCCACACAAATTTATTGTCATTTAGACAATTTTCTTATTACCCAGTGACCCCTCCCCACCCAGAAAGGGGAGTTGGGAAAAACACGGAAACCCAAGGGTTGAAACGGAAACAGATTTAATAGAATAAGACTAGACAATTAGCATTAATAATACTAAAGAACCAATATTGATCCCAATACCAATATAAAATAGACAAGGATTATACTCAGACAATTCCATCAGCAGGAGCTGTGCACTGCCAGCAGTAGACAGCAAATGCCGGACACTGCGAGTGCTACGGCTTCGGGAGGAAGGGAAGGCCTTGGGGTCCAGTGCCAGGGCAAGAAGTTCTCAGGATCGCAACCATTGTAGATGAGAGAAACTCCTCAGCAAACTTTTTAATTTATGTTGAATGTGACATTGATGGTATGAAATAATCCTGTCGGCCAGCTTGGGTCAAGTCCCCGGGTCTCGCTCCTCCTCATCCCTGCACCTGGCGAGCTCGAAAACACCAAGGTCTTGAAAGCCACAAACCATAGCTGGCTATAAAGGAAATATTTTCACATATGTAGATNTTCCATCAGCAGGAGCTGTGCACTGCCAGCAGTAGACAGCAAATGCCGGACACTGCGAGTGCTACGGCTTCGGGAGGAAGGGAAGGCCTTGGGGTCCAGTGCCAGGGCAAGAAGTTCTCAGGATCGCAACCATTGTAGATGAGAGAAACTCCTCAGCAAACTTTTTAATTTATGTTGAATGTGACATTGATGGTATGAAATAATCCTGTCGGCCAGCTTGGGTCAAGTCCCCGGGTCTCGCTCCTCCTCATCCCTGCACCTGGCGAGCTCGAAAACACCAAGGTCTTGAAAGCCACAAACCATAGCTGGCTATAAAGGAAATATTTTCACATATGTAGATACTAGAGTCTTCTGAAAATGCAGTTTTCCCAAGCATTAGAAGAGACCTTACTGAAAAGTAAAATTACTGAAAGAGAAATTAATCCTTTGTCACTCAAACCAGGACACCCGCGTGGATGTGTTCCTGTCCAACCTGCTCTAGGTGAACCTGCTTTGGCAGGGGAGTTGTACTAGATGATCTCTCATGGTCCCTTCCAACCCCTATCATTCTGTGTGATTCTGTGCTTTTGCCAAGAAAGGCTGGACCTTGAGGATCCTTGAGGTTCCTTCTACCCTGGTATTTTATGATTCTCTGGTAAGATTTTGTACTCTATCTAACGTAGTGTTGTGATGACTTGTCATCTGAAATCAAAATTTTATTTGATCATCTTAACAGGAGGCCGGATCTTTGATCTGGAAGTTGTACTGAGAGTGATGTTACAGAATCCGTGCTCATAGCTTCACTGGTTTCTTGCAGACCCTCAAGTTCATTAATGACAATGAAGACCTGCTTTGTTGTTATCGTTCTGTCATCAGTGATAGAAGGATTATATTGTCAGTTGTAAGACACATGGTTTAACTGCTGTTGGATTCTGCTTTTATGCCTGAAAAAACTTTTGATTTGAATAGGCTTGCACAGCTTACGCTAACGATATGGCTGGAACGAAACAGTATCTTGTGTAGTCTCATGTAAGGACTGTCTATGGTCATGGTTTGTAGCTGAGGGGGAGGGACTGATTAAAGTTACTTATTTGCACAATTTAATATCTTAAATATGAGTGAATAGTATAATTGGAACAGTTTCATTTTTACAAGAGGAAATTTGTAGATTGGATTTATCCTGTGTTAGAATTAAGATACATATTTACTGAAGACAACGAGTCTAGCCCAAACACTCAAACACCTGAGTTTTGGGTACACTATTAGAACTTCTGTAAAATTTTCAAATCCTAATGGCCTGTCAGTTTATGTTTGTTGAGTCTGAGACATTACATGATGACCTATGAAAGGTAAATGTTGCTAATAATTGATATTTGATCACTATGCCTTTTCTATGCTCTAAAGTCACATCTAAATAACTTTATTGTACCCTTTCCTTTTTTATTTTTAAAACTTCTGTTCATCAAACCACATAAGCACATACCTAAATTCAGTGTTAAACTTCCCAAATTGCTATAAACTATTGTGTTGCTGTAAACTATTTTAGCTGATAAACATAAACGGTCAGCTTTTATTCCTACACGTATGTGTGATTAATATGCAATAGCTCAGAACAAGTTACCAGGCAACTGCACGCTCTGGCTACATAGGAGGCACAAAGGACCTGTCCTGTTCCTTTTAATCTGTGGAAAAGTACAGATTCTCCTGTGACCTCGGTCACTCTATCTAACGTATTGATAAAAGTATTTTTATACTTCTCTCACAATGGACTGCGTGTGTTTCTGCAGTGTGTGAGAATCACTTTACCAAGATTCTTTTATTTCTAAAACACTTGAAAAAACCAAAACAGAATTTTAAAACTAATTTAACCAAAGGCAGACTTAAGGATTCTCATTCTCAAAAGTTATCCTACAATTGTATAACCTTGTAGACTGTACTGAAAATTAGTATCTTGTATGTGACATTTAAAAGTTTCATTTTTGGTATTCTACACACTTCTGCTGATTGTAATGCCTTTGTTTGCATATGGCAACTGGCAACAGAAGATGCACATTGGATTCAAGGCTCTGCAGAACAGAAAAGGTAGTTTGCCAATGTTCTAACTGCTGTTACAAACATTGTTTCTGTGGATTGCAAGTAACGCATTCCAAGTACCTTCTCCTACCATTGCTGCATATTTATTTTAGTCCAGAAGAATGTTTCTGTACTTCCCTTCCCCATAGATACATGTTGATCTGAGCTGCATGATATTGCAGAGCGCTCAGTCTACCAGTTACAGATTACTCCTTTCAGTTCTTGTGCATTTATGAATGTGTATCTATCTATACACTTATTAAACTATAACATTTACTCAGGCTGGTATGCAGCTGCCACAGAAGTCAGATATTTCGCTAGTTATGGTGTTTGACCCCAGTTAGTTGTTTTACTATCTAGTAAGTACCTGATGACAGAGAAGGGGAATGTTGGAAAATAGATGAGTTAGGTTTTATATTAGAAATGTTTTTCCTAAGATTTAAGAGAACACAATTTTGGAATAAGGATTTACATACTGCTTACAGTGATCTGTTGGGCTAATGTTGAGGCCAGTAACCAGCGGTGTCCCCCAGGGGTCAATACTTGGTCCAATTTTGTTCAATATATTCATTAATGACCTGGATGAGGGGACAGAGTGTATCCTCAGCAAATTTGCTGATGATACCAAACTGGGAGGAGTGGCTGACACTCCAGAGGGCCGTGCCGCCATCCAGCGTGACCTGGACAGGCTGGAGAGCTGGGCAGAGAAGAACCTAATGACGTTCAGCAAAAGCAAGTGCAAGGTCCTGCACCTGGGGAGGAAGAATGCTAAGCACCAGTATAGGTTAGGGGTGGACCTGCTGGGAAGTAGTTCTGAGGAGAAGGATCTGGGGGTCCTAGTAGACAGCAAATTATCCATGAGCAAGCAATGTGCCCTTGTTGCCAAAAAGGCCAATGGAATCCTGGGCTGCATAGGGAAGAGTGTGGCCAGTAGGTCGAAGGAGGTCATTCTCCCCCTCTACTCTGCACTGGTGAGGCCACAACTGGAATACTGTGTCCAGTTTTGGGCTCCCCAGTTCAAGAGGGACAGGGAACTGCTGGAGCGAGTCCAGCGAAGGGCAACTAAGATGATTAAGGGATTGGAGCATCTCCCTTATGAGGAAAGGCTGAAGGAGCTGGGACTCTTTAGCTTGGAGAAGAGAAGGTTGAGGGGAGACCTGATTAATGTTTACAAGTATCTAAAGGGTGGGCTGAAGGAGGATGGAGCCAGGCTCTTTTCAGTGGTTCCCAGTGACAGGACGAGGGGCAATGGGCACAAGTTAGAACACAGGAAGTTCCATTCAAATACGCGGAAGAACTTCTTTACGGTGAGGGTGACAGAGCACTGGAACAGGCTGCCCAGGGAAGTGGTGGAGTCCCCTTCTCTGGAGATTTTCAAGACCCGCCTGGATGCATTCCTGAGTGATGTGCTCTAGGCAATCCTGCTTTAGCAGGGGAGTTGGACTAGATGATCTCTGGAGGTCCCTTCCAACTCTAAAGATTCTGTGATTCCGTGATATTCGTACGTAATTGCAGGTGCACAGCTGGGGATGCTGCTTGTGTTTGGTGACCATAGAAATACAGAGGGGCAGCAATGGTGAAAGAAGAACCTTTAAAGATAGTCTAGTGTTGCTCTCATTCTGAAGGTGAATGATAAATTTTCTGTATTGTCCTTGACAAATGCCTGTCTAATTTAGTCTTAAAACTTTCCTATATTTATTGCTACTGCTGCAAAGATTGCTATGTACCCTAAATTTTTCAGATTGTAATTTAAGTCACGTTATTCCATGTCCCATGTGCAGTGGATCTACACAAAAGGTTTTCTTTTTATAGCTATCTTTTAGATCTATAAACATTATTTCTCTTCAGTATTGCCCTTCCCAGATTAAGCATCTGTTTTTCAATTTATACTTTGAAGTCAGACTTTTGTAGATCATTGAGCACCCTCTTGGACTTCCTGTAGACTCTCCCCAAATATACTACATCCTTCTTGAAATGCAGTTCATCATCTGGAGGGTTCAACAGCTAATCCATGCAAATATAACACTGCAAAACCAATACGTAGATGTACAAACTCGAATGTGATGTGCAACGAGGAGTCACTGAGCCCTTTAATTAGTGAGAAATGGTACGTAAAAACCATGTGACAGAGCTGGCATACTGGTCTTCAAGCTTGCAGTGCAGCTCCATGGCCTTTGGATGACTAAAGAAAAGCATGAGGCCCAGGAGAGAATTGCTGCTGGATCTTTGTAAATGATTTGAAGAGAGGTTTTTAAAGTCAGAAATTAAAGTGAGGTGCCCAATTCCAAATTGCCTATGAAATCACTGTGTACTTCCTTCACTTGTGTAACTTTGTGTTATATATTGTCTAGCAGCTTTTATTTCAAAGTTGTGTGACAGGTGATGTAATGATCTCACAATAATAGGCATAATCCAAGTCATGGAAGATGTCAGCATTTGAAACAGAGACATGATAAATTATTAACAACTTATACATCTGTCACTTACCATGCCTTCCATGTTACAGCTCTCTTAATAATTGATGCTGTTTCCTCAGACTTTAAGCTGTAGTACCTGATTTTTGTTTCAGGGTGTGTTCTGAAGTTGCTGATGACACTGCCTTAGCCCTTTGGCTACAAAGAGTAGCAAATATTTTGTGGATTATCAGTATGAGCAGCAGTCAAACAGCATTCTTTTCAAATCAATAGGGAAGAAAGTTGCACCAGTTTGTCTCGGTTCCCTAATACTAAAGGTCTTTCTTACATTTATTGATCCTTTTGAACTTTCCTCCTTGTCCAGGGTCAGTTGATGACTGGCATGAAATGTCGCATCTTTGCAAACTGTTTGTAACTATGGAAAAGAGATTTCTTGACTCCCTCATGTGATGAGTAGACATTGAAGAAATGGTATGCTGCTCATCTCTAAGTCAGAGATAGGACTTAGATAGGAATGTGTGACTGGAAAATATAATAGAACCGGGCCCCTTGAGACAGAAATGCATTGATGAAATCATGTAGTATTATTAATCAAGACATGGCGACTCTTTTATCAGCTAACACACAGATCCTATGCTAAAATCATATTTGTTCCAGGTAATTCTAGTCAGTCCCTCAAAGCAATGGGTCTGCTTTGCAAATGAGAAAATGTTGAAACATTGAAATACTGAAACAGTAAGGGCTGTTTTCCTTCCCCATTTCAAAATAGGCACAGCAGTTTTCAAAGCGGTAGCGGCTCCTTCACCTACTTGTTAGCATACAGGGCAGAATCTGTACTTTCTCCTTCTTTTGAAAGAAAGTTGGTTGCACTCGTTCACTTGTTGGAAAAAATGGGACGGTGATCAAGCGCAACTGTAGCAAATACTTGCTTTGCTTAAACAATTTGGAATTTTCCTGTGTTGATACTCATTAGAAAAAATCAAAACTTGAAAAAAATTACTCTAAGGATTAAGCTATAAGGTTGTTTTCAGAAATGTATTTTAGAATAATAACTGGAAGCTGGTTTTAGATAAAAAGTAATTTTCATAGCACTTTGAGGTAAAATAGCTGTCTGTCAGCACAATGCTTAAGCAAAAGGTATTTGGTCTCTTTGTGATTCTTTTTGTGGCCTTCTAAGGGAAAAGTCTGACTACATGAGCCCTAGTTATATGTGTTATAAAAAAAACGGTCTGCTTTTCAAGCTGTGACTGAGAAATTTGCAGTAAGACTTAGTTAATGAAACACATAAGCAAGGAAGAATCTATTGTTGAACACAACAGAACTGATATTAAACTGAAGTCAATTTTTCACATAACAATTCAGTGTGCTTATTCTTGAAGCTTCAGATTGCATAAAAGAGAGGGCATTATGTCACATTAAGTCAACAGGCATTATCTAAGGTGTGTACTGAAAGAGCATGTACTTTTTTCTCCAAGGTTAAATTAGCAGTTCGTACCAACAACAGGGGCAGCTTTAAAACTGCAGTCCTTCACTATTTCCTGCTGAAGTCATCAATACTGTTAAGCCTTATAAATAGTTAAAATTTACACCAAATTTAAAGCTAATAGTTTCCTCTTGCAAAGATTTAACTGTACCTTGGGGAAAAGTTGCTGCCCTTGGAGATTAAAAGGGAATTACTACTACAGAGAATAGCTATATATAATATAAACTTCTCTGCCTTATACGCTAGCTGTAGAACCCATGCTAACCTTAAGAAAAGCAAACAAATTCAGTGAGTTTTCTCTACAGACCAATATGATGTGAAAGAGTAATTTTACAAGAACAACATTTCTCAGCTACCCATAACAATATTTTCTGTCCCGTATTAAACATTTAGCTGAAAGTGAGCTATTGTTCTCTGATAAACTCTGGTTGCCATCTGCACTTACAGTGGGAATGAGGATAAAAACTGGTTCTGGAATCATGGTCAGAGCAGCGAGTGTGAAACTCTTAGGGAAGAGCTGTTTTAACTTAATCTGTGTTCTCGCTTAACAAAGAAGAGACGACGCTCTACTTGCTACTGATTTTTATGATGTTTCTTTTCTCTGCCTTTCTCTTTACTTTTCTGACATGCTGGAGTCGCCCAAAGGATGGGATGATGTCATGAGCATTCAGGCACAGCATATCCGCTTTAGTTCAAATAATTGTCATGTGTTTCTTAGGCTGCTGCCTATAAAAAGCATTTTGCTATGGCAATAGTCCCAAGTGACAAAGTGGATGGGTCTGTTGGTTTAATTAAACCTCTCTTGCATTGCTGCTTTCCCCCACCCCACCCCCCATCCAGCTTATATGAAAAATCAAGTAACAAGGCAATGTTGAAATGGAAATGTTAGTGGGTTTTGAGGCAAGGAGAACGGTTATCTAGTCTGCACTCCAGTATGCCATGACAGAGGTTTGTGCCAAGCAATTGCTCAATCAAACTTCGTATGATTGTTGTTTATTAAGGTAATGATTAGGGATGAACCAAAAGTACATCATGGCTGTACAAGCGTAAAGAAGTAGCTGAATTTCTGTAGTCTGTTCATACTGGATACACATTCTTTGATGTATATGTATAGCTAATATTCAAGTAGTGAATTGTTCTAGTTTGTGTGTACGGAGTTTCAAATGACTCTATGCTGGATACTGTAAATATTTGGAGAAATTAGTACTGAAATTCTGAACTTGCAGAAGAGGGCCACCACCTTGAAATATTTCTTTTCTTTACAGGAAAAAAATCCATTAATACTACCAGTGCTGTTTAATCAGAATAGCACATACTGGAATTTTCTTTTAATGTCATAGCATAAGGTTAGGATGATATTTCAGTTTTCCACAGATATTTCACAGTTCACAAAGAATGCGAAGCTCAGGAAGACAAAAGTACAAAAGCTTTATTTTAAAATATAAACATCTATAAGAAAGCAGTAGAAAAACATCTAATGACAGAACTATCTTTACAATACATCTTTGTTCCTCTTTGGTTATTTATCCCTTTGTTGTCCATTCTCCAAAATCTTGCACGCATTTTGTCCACATATATTGGTTTGTGTGCTCTCTGGCTAAAATTACATGCACAGAACACAAAGTTGTTTTGTCTTATTTGAGGCTTGTGTAGCTAAATGTATGAAAGAATATCTCAGATCTAAGAGCTGCAATATAGCCAGTTTACTTTATCAACAAAGATTTATTACTTAACCTACACAGCTGTGTTCTTAGGGATTATGAGTCTGTTCTCATGAGTATAATATGCATCTACATAATAGCTCACAGCTATTTGTGTTAGAGGAAATGACGGTTCATTCTTAACATTTGAGTTCACTGTTGCTTCTGAATTGAATACAACTGTGGAAAATACAGTAATAGCATGCATATGGATGAGATGTTGCAGCACAACAAATAATCAGAATACATAAATCATAGTTTACAACCTGCTGTTTTAGAAGAGTCAGACTGAAGTATCAGAAGATGCCTTTTTTAAAACCCTGTTAGTTATCTAACCCCACTTGTTTGCCTAAGTGGCTAAAGACTTATTTTTTTAAATACCCCAGAACTGCCTCAGCTTATTTAACTTGTCTAAATGTTACTCCTGCTGAGAAAGTAAGAAGTGAGTCCTGCTGCCTTGTCATAGCATCACAATGAAGGTATCTGGCCATAGGGGAAATGAGGAATGGTTGCCTAGAGAGGGGAACAGGGGCTTGGAGTGTGGCCTGAATGCTACTGGCAAAGGACTTCTTAAACTACCCAGACCTAAAAAATTTTCGAGTTCAACTGGGTTTTACCACTTTTAATAAATTCCAACTTTGGTGACGGAATTAACTTTTCACTCTGAAACTCATTTTACAGGAGATGAGGGAAGGCCCACAGCTAGCTAAAAATCAGGTATTTTTTTTAAAAAACCCACTTCAACAGCAATAAATGTTCTAAATAAATATATTTAAACTGCTTCATCCATGACAGTATAAATGTTTGTTGTCTTCCAAATCATTCGGACCTGACAAAGGAATCCTCTAAAATGTTGGCCAAATGCTAGAAGTCACTGTTTAAATAGTTTTCAGCATACATGAAATCAAAAGTTAATCCATGTAAACAGATTCCATTTGCTGGAAAACTTAGAATAGTTAATTGCATAACTTGTGAGTGTTAAAAGGCTGCCAGCCATAAGGTGGGAGTGCTACAAAGATGTATGGTCCAGGGAAATGCTGCGGTTGAGAGGATTTGTTTCTGTTGAATAGCATCATTGTAGGTTTGCTGCTAAGCCTCAAGGTTGGTAATGAAGGGGGGAAAAAGAATAACTTAAGGTGTGGAAGATGCAGTTTGTGCTCTGTAGGAGAGAGAAAAGCAGCAGATGGAGCAAGAATGCAAAGGCCCTGTCCACCCTGTGTTGTGCACCTGGCTTTGCTGCTTGAACCCATTTAGTCAAATGCAGCCACTATACTATATATACTTTATATGTTGTAGTACTTGTCCAGATAGCTGTAATTAAAATGGTTGGGTTGCTGCTGGAGCAGATTGAGTACACTTTCTTCCCCTCCCCATCAGTCTTCCCCCCCGACACGTGTTCTTTGGTTGCTGAGCAATGCTACTCTTCCTGTCTTTGTATCAGGGGCAGACTGGTGTCATGTATCTGCTGGTCCTGCTCTGTCTGCCTCTTCCACGGATGAAATGTCATAGCTCCTGACACAAGGCTTGTCACCTGGCTGAGGGAAAGGGCATCTGCTTGCAGCTCGCATCTTTCCTCCTCTGCTGGCAAATGTTTGTTTTCACAGGCAGGGCACAGCCCTGGCAGCTGACTAGAGGGAGGCAGATACCCCTAATGTCAACTCTTCCATGAACTCGTGTAGCCTCATTTCCTGCCAGTTTGGGACTGGAATTTAAAGGCTGATGCCTGATAAAAAATAAGTTAATGCTGCAGTCTTTCCCGCACTGGGGCAGGAGTTTTTATTGCTTATTCCTACAAATCTTTCCACCAAACTTGCATTAGCTTTGCATCTTTAATCACTTTACCCTTTTAGATTCAGGCAAATTGATAAAAAGTTAAAAAACTATGAGGAGGTCAGTAATCCTATAAGCCTTATTTTCCTTGAAGCTGAAATAAAGCAACGGAAGATCATTACAGGCAGAGCCAGAAACAGAACTCAGGTCTTCTCTGAGTCGGACAATGCAATTTAATCCACTTTGCATTTCAGAAAAATAATTGACTCTCAGTCCTTAACTCTGCAATAGATGCTCCTACCATTACATTGGCAACGTGACTGTACGGCAGCTTTTAGATGGTGATTCACCAAAACTGAGTATTTGTCATGTACCCCCCTGAAAATCCAAGATGTCCCAACGCAGGAACAAATTGTATGTTATTCTTTAGGCTGTGTGTGCAGGGCCTGTGTAGTAGGTGTCTGTACCTGTCTGAAGGGACTGTGCGGAAATCCTGTATTTGAAGCTTGCTGATGATGCTATGAGTTAAAAGAAAACATACATAGGATCATACAGTTGAAGACGGAATTACGATGCCTGTGTACAATTTGGCTTCATGTTGGGCTGGCAAGTTTAATTCTCGCACTTCTAAAGATTTTGTGTCTGTATTTCATAATTCTACAATGCAGTACATCATTAATACTTTTACTCCTTCAATTGAAAGTATTATCTTTTTAAAAATTAATATTTAAATAAACCAAACTGTCCCTTACCACGCAACAAAACTGAGGAAAATGAGGGGGCGGGGTTGTTCTTTAAGAAAGGCTAATGTTTTTTATTTCCAGTCCCTTCTTCTCATGCTTATGAAAAGTCGTTCCTGACCAAGCAACATCCCAGGAGAGCAAGGCATTCCTCAACTTGACCTGCAGCTTTGCACTGAAATTATCTTCCCTGCAAGGGCAATCGAGAATAAAATACAGGTAGAGACAGGGAGACAAAAAGAAGGAGTAAACAATTGCTGAGGGTTAGAATGAACAGGCTGTATGTGCTGCTGCTTTTTTTTTGCGATGCACTAGTGGCACTGTTTTCATCCAGAAAAGGAAGATTGCCCTAGCAAAGGAAATTCCCATTCAGAGTTTACTGCGTCAGTGTTGAGTTGCTTTGGGATCTCGCTGTAACAGCATGACAGGAGAGTGAAGCAGCCGGCGGCAGTCAGCTCCGAGGAACAGAAATGCTCGGCAAAGGGGCAGATTCTTTCCAGACAAGCCTGGGATAACAGGCTGCAATTATTTGACTTCTGTTCTTGGTAGCGATGCGCTTTTCTTAAGCGTTGTTACTTTTGTGTTGCTAATTGCTGTTGCTGAAGGGTTATGTGAAGAAACGGAGACAATGTGCTCAGGAAAGTGTAACTATATTCTACTGTCGTTTTAAACATCTAGAGAAATATGTATCACGGTTGCATCTTACGAGGGTACTGAAGTGCCTTTATAACTTGCAGCGTGCTGGTGAAGTTTTACAATATCTGTTTTACAGATATGAAATCAAAATCACCTTTGGCAATCGCCAGCCACTGAGAACTGCATCCGGATTGCGCAAGACCCGTGGTAGTGATGCTGTTACAGTTGCTGATTATATCTATAGTAAACTCTGCAGTTATTAGCTATCAATATAGTGTGTAGTTGAGGCTGGAAGGCGTGAACGTGTCTTTCTAAAACCACCCGAGGCNGTGCGGGTGGGCGCCGAGCCCCCTCCCAGCCGCGCCCCGCCGGCCGCCGCCGCCCCGCCGCTGTCCGCAGTGCTGAAACCCCGCGGGGAGGAGGAGGAAGAGGAAGAGGCGGGAGGTCCGGCGCAGCCCCCGCCGCCCCGCCGCAGCCCCG
>VXBH01000321.1:715430-727816 GCA_013400035.1 Rynchops niger | reverse complement strand
GCCGTGGGTGGGGGCTGTCTCCCCGGGGGAGCTCTCTCGGGGAGGCGGGAGGAGTACGCGCAGGTCTGGAGGTGCTCGGGCTTAGTTCTTCCACTACCTGCCTCTCCACACTTTTTGCGGGGGATTGTGTGTGTGTGGGGGAAAGAACACCCCTGCGAGGCGGCTCCCCCGGGCCTTTCTTCCGGGAGGGGAAGGTGGGGCCAGGGGAGCGGCGCTCCGGCCGTGCCCCGGTGTGGGGGGAAAGGGGGGGAGGGTAACCGCTGCCCGCCCAGAGGCGGGGCGCAGCCGGCGGCGCCGGGCAGCCGCCCCCAGCACCCTGCGGCTGCCTCCTCGGCGCGAGGTTTGCCCGAGGGCAGCCCCCAGGGGAAGGGCAGGGGGTTCCCGAGGGGGTGCAGGGGGAAAGCCCACCCTGGGGCATCACCGTCCTGTACAGGCAGGAGTCGCGGGAGCTCGTTTAGAAGCCGTTTGCTCCAGTGGTGTGATGTGGGGAGGGGGCCGGATTAATTGCGGGGAAGCAGGTGACTGGAACTTGCATTAAACCTTAAACTGCATAAGTTTTCTTATGCAGTCGTCCGGGTATAGCTTTAGGATGAGGAACGAGCTTGGTAAGTGTTAGGAGTTTCTTCCTGGGATGCTGTCTGTTTGAAGTTGCTTCCTCTATACCAAAATTTACTCAGCTAAGATTTCTGGTCTTAGTGTGTGTGTGTGCCTGTGCAAAACTTCCTATTGCTGTCCTTCAGTTTCAAAACAGCGTGCCATACTTTTCAGATGATTTAAAATAATCATTTTAGTTTATTCAGTCGGGAGTAATAAAATTGTGTCTGGATACTGCATTGGTTAAAAAATCCTTAATATGTTGTATAGAAGGCAAAGATGTAATCTCATATGAAAACAAATTTACATACTCAGGGAAGTAAATAACATGATCTTTATGCTGCTTAACATCAGCTTTCTCTTGTTTGCATACCTCCAGTTACATTAGGTGGTAGGTGAGTGTAATTGATTAATGAGGCTTGCTTCATAGCTTTCTTTTGTTGTATCTACTTCTTAGACAACACACATAATCATTTTAAGTCAATGATCTAACAAAGCTTAAGGGTCCAAATCTAACTAAATGCAAAGTATGGCTCTTCACTTTTAAATGCAGGATCTCTCTATAGAAGGCTTGACCATGGTGACCGTTTCACTCATACCATCCCACCTTTCTTCCTATTTTAATATATCCTGTTTATAACAATATATGAGTTGGAGCACATGTGTTTATGTCCCATCAAATTTTTATAAGTTACTGACTCATCAGTCTTCACTTCAGGTCCTGTCTTCAGTGCAATGCACTTTATATACGATCAGCCAACATCACAAATTCCTCAAAAATTCTGAATAATATGGTCAGATCCGGAGGTGTTGTCATCCCTTGAAACAGACATAACGATAGTGGTTGATACCAATAATTTGCCATTAGGTTCGATCTAGTTATGCTTTCTAACTCTTCACCTACAGGAGAAAAGAGTATGTACTGTGGAATATGCAATCTACTGGGTCTACATTTCTTCTTTGCAGCTGGTCAAGATGCTATTTACCTGGAATTGGAGTTGAAGGAATTAATTTGTCATTAAAATAGATTTTAGAGCCCTCAGCACTTTTTTTTCCTTTGAGTGGTTCATAGGTTGTAGACTTCAAATACTTTAAAAATCTTGCTGAAGTGTGTGACTAGTGTTGCAGTCATTTCAGTTAAGTGTTATTACTGTGCTGAGCCTCAAGGCAATGGTCTGCTGATGATACTTCCAAATGAATATTTAAGTTCACAGGGTGTTTGATGTTGCTTAGCTGCGCGTTCTAGATCTAAATATTTCTCAGCATTGTTATTATCACCAATGATATCACCCTTTTTTCTGTTGCAGCCATTTGAAGTATTTTTTAAGGTCGTCTTCTTGCTTATGCCAGAAACATGTACAAATATTAGCTAAGCGGTGTCAAATGTAACAGGAAATATAGACTTCCTCACTTATGTTGTAACCCACATAATTAAACTTAGCAATGATGCCTTACACTGGCAGTAAAATTAAACAATTAGACATGATAATGTGTTGTTTTGAGATTGATTCAGTTTCACTGAAGGAGACTATCATCAGGAACTATTTGACTTCACTGGGATTTGCTTGCATCCAACTTAGAGGCTCAGTTTTAGCCCAGGCTTGAACCATCAGTGGGGCAAAGATGCAGTGCTCTTACAGGAGTTCCTGGAGACACCATTCCTCAAGGGACTTATTTGATAGTTCCCGGAGCTCTGGGGAGCATGGGTACAGGGATGGTGGGAAATGAAATCCCCATCCCTTGGATGGTGGGAAACGAAATATTTTGCTCCATTCCCATCACATATGTCAAAGAAAGGGCCTGACACAATTCGTCTTGAATTGTCACAACTACCAGCATGTGGCCTTTCCACTTATGAACATTTTAATCCACTTAACAGCAAAATATATTTCAGTTACAGTTTGCAAAGTGGCTTCTAATGGTTTTATTGATCTTAAGGCCTAGTCTTCAAATCACTCTAGCATAATGCAATCATATGCATATCATATGATTGCATATGATTGCATTATGATGGTACGATTGCAATGAGACTATCTGTTTTAGAGTGTGGTATATGAATAAGACAAAAGGCATAGATTAATGAAACCTTAATTCATCTCTACTGATTTTTTGATCATATGGCCTCAGACAGTAGAGGAAAAAGGTTTACTCTATCAGAGTGCACCAGTCTGTCTAAATCACATAAGTTACCAGCCACTTCTGATCACACAGGATAAATGTAGGAAAACAGTCAAGCCCTCATTTATTAATTAATGCTAAAAACTTAGGAATTAACTCCTTCATTCTTCCTCTTTTCAAGCACAGGACTTTTTTATTGAAAAACTGATTCCTATATCATTATCAATGACTGCTTGGCCTCCAGCTTTGCCCTGCTGATTTCACTGCTGTTTCTGTTAAGTTGAGCTTCAGTTATGGGTTTCTCTGATACTTTCAGAGCCCTTTCCTGGCCCTCAATCAAGGACCTGAAAAGTCCACCTGAGGCAAGGGTGCTCTTTTCCATGGCTAGCATGCAAACAAACATCCCATATTGTCTCCTAGCAACCTGTTCATCCTTTATAGAGCCCTCAGATGTTAAATTGCTCTTTCATGTCCAGCCACAAATGTTATACCTCCCACCTCCTCCATACAACGATGAGAACCCGACACATTATCTGCAATGGGTATGGAGGGTGAGAGGACTCAGTGAGCTGCTTTGTTTCTCTGCCCACATGCCAGACAATCCCAGTCCTTACAGTCAGAGAGCACAGTCATTAGTGAGGTCCTGGTTAGTCACCTTTAGTTTCGTGCAGTGTGGGAGTGCATCAATGACAGGCGTTTCTGCTAGATTAATGAAAAAGGCTATGTAGAAATATTAGTGTTCTTGGGAGGATGTTATCTTGTGGTTAGTCTACGGTTGAAATGCGATATATTTGTTCTGGATAAATTTTTGAATTATTTTTTTAATCCATAAAACACTTAATCTAATTTGTGGGACACATTATTAAGATAGAGGTGTGAATACATACATTAGAACAACGGGCATCACTTCAAAGGCTTAAAGGCCTAAAGGGCAGTTATAGGCAGGTAAGAGATAGTTTTAATGTCATGTTTTCATCCATTGGACTCTGTGGCACTGCTTGTTAGCCACATCATTATCTCTACCAGCTCAAGGAGTGATTTACATATGATATCATCGAGAAAACTGGAGGGGAAAGGAGAAATGAATTGGGGGTGGCAGGGCATTTTGACTTTTGGGGCCTTGGATCTGCAAGCATAAACATAAAACCAATTTCCTAACATCAGCAAAAATACTTACAGGTTTTAGTTTGACTTTTAGGGAAACAGCATTCCTTGAGTTGAGAACTTTGAAGCCCTTCCTCTGTTAAAAGACAACATTTTGCCAGACACCTGCCGTTCTTCACATGCTATGTTCTTTCCATGGATTTTTATTGATTGTTTTCTATTTTTGTCTGTTTCTCTACTGTCTCCATTCATGATAATTTTCCAAGACACCCAGAACTGCATCTCATAATGAATGCAAATCTACAGAAAGTGTCTGACTTCTGGCAATACGTGCATACAAAAATGGTTAAAAAATACATCTATATTAATTACTTACATATGGTGCCTCAGGGCTCTAGTGCTGGCTGTTTATGGAAAAAGGAATAATTTAAGAGGCTAAATTTGTATTAAACAAATGAGATATATGTCTCTAAATTGGGCTCTTGGGGACAGTTTCAGGGTAAGAGCATGCAGCACTGATAAAACTTGCCAATTACTGGCTAGCAATGTGGTTGCTGCTATGAAATACGACAGATCAGAATCCAGTCCATCTTAACTAGCTGAAAATGAGTAAACCATAAAAATATTGATTTGATCAGAAGGTTTTGGCTAGATATGTGGTTGAGGTATTGCTGTGAAAAAATAAATGGCTGACATTATGTCAAGGTGGTGATATCTTGCTCTCAGAGTAGTGAGGGCACATTGCCAAAATGCTAATAAGGGATTTTTAGAAAACATACCATTTAGTCAATGGTTGGTGTGCCTACAGCCTTCTGGTTCAAAGCACAGACCTCTGATATTTCAGCTAATGGAATAATTAACGCAGCAGTATAAGACTTTATTAGCCTTTTGAGCATATAAGGTGCAGACTGCCAGTAGTTTGTTAGGTTAATTATTCATGTATAACAACGTATTTGACAAGCTTATAGAAGAGATAACAGTGGTTAGCAGGAAGCTTGCATTTTGCCTTGATGGTAGAAAAGGTTGTGGTTAACATCATGGTTTGAGAAAGCTCGTAGTCTAAAAGGCAGAATTTAAACAGATAAGTTTTTTATTTAAATATTAGACTCTCCCAGTTCTTCCTAGTGTCTTATTTAAAAATCTTATAAGACGGATACACACGGATACTTATCATCCATGTGAATATAGTTATTTTCCTAGTAGTAGGGACTGGGAATGAAAAAGAAATATTGAACACCTTCCAGTGGAGGAGATGGAAGTCATAGTCTGGGGGTTTTCGGGTCAGCACTGCTTCTCTTTGTACAGAAAACACTTGGATAGGGAACTTCTCTCCCTTTCTGAAGACCTCTGGATTGGTCCTCATGCTCTGAGGACCTTTGAGACAGACCTTGTAGTCTATCAGTTACAATGCACAAACCCCTCTAGGACACAACTCTGAACATCCTGGGCTGCATCCGACAGCAACTGGACAAACCTGGATGCCATTGTTTCTTGTATCCCAGGCATGGACATCTCACCTGTTCAGGTATTGTTTAGAATCACAGATTGGTTGAGGTTGGAAGGGACCTCTGGAGGTTATCCTGTCCAACTGCTCCTGATCCAGCAGGTCCATCTGGAGCTGGCTGTCCAGCACCATGTCCAGATGGCTTTTGAATATTTCCAAGGAGGGAGACTCCACAACCTCTTTGGGCACCCTGTTCCAGTGCTTGGTCATGCCCACAGTGAAAAAGCGTTTCCTGATGTTCAGAGGGAACCTCCTGTGTTTCAGCGTGTGCTTATTGCCTCTGGTCCTTCACAGCAGGAAGGAGCTGGCTGAAAAGGAGCTGGCTCTGTCTTCTTTGCACCCTCCCTTATGGTCTTTATATACACTGACGAGATCATAGAATCATAGAATTACCTAGATTGGAAGGGACCTTTCAGATCATCTAGTCCAACCATCAACCTAACTCTGACAAAAACCCCTACTAAACCATATCTCCTTCTCTTCTTCAGGCTGAACAGTCCCAGGTGTCTCAGCCTTTTCTCAGGTGAGATGCTCCAGTCCCTTAATCATCTTTGTGGCCCTTTGCTAGACTCTCTCTGTCCATGTCTCTCTTGTGCTGAGGAGCTCAGAACTGGACTCAGTACTCCAGCTGTGGCCTCAACAGTGCTGAATAAAGGGGTAGGAGCATCCCCTCAACTTACTGGCAACACTCCTCCTAATGCAGCCCAGGATATCATTGGTTTTCTTTTCAGCAACGGAATTTTGCTGGCTCATGTCCAACTCGGTGTCCCTTAGGTCCCCCAGGTCCTTTTCTGCAAAGTCACTATGCATGGGGTTGTTCCTCTCCAGATGCAGTTATGGTCTATTAAATCATCTGTGTTTAGTGGAAAGATCCACTTTGCTTCAAGTGGATTAAGGATATAATACTGGTGACCAGGAACTTTTCTTAAGATGAATGCAACCAGTCTTCCCTTGTACTTTTCTGAGCAATGTTTAGTCTCTAAAGCTATCCCCCATTTTCTGAGTACTCAAAACTAACAGGCAGATTTCCCCTGGTTACTCCTGAAAGCTCCATGAAAAAATATTCCCTGCATAAAATTTTCTTGGATACTGACCTGCCTGTATGTTCTTTAGGAATGCCATTTTGCACGTTGATGGTGAAGTGAGAGGGAATATGGGTTCTTCTCACACTTTTGCATTTGGAAATGAGTTTGAGCTGTCTGGGCAAGCAAGGGCCTCAGGATTAGTAGGAGAGAGATTTCATATTATACTTTTGATTTTAGTTCAGTATGCAGTATCCAGTGCCTGTTATATAAAGTAGGGTTGCCTTCCTCATAGTTGATGGAAATATTTGTTTCATCTTTTAAAACACCTTTTCTCCTCTGCTGGGAACCTTCAGTGCCAAGGCCCTGAAGGCAGTAACAACCTTAATTACCCTGATCAGCCTCTCCTGGGGTCTCCACCCACCCTGCCCAAAGCCGTGGAGCACCATTTAAGATCAGCCTGGGGCTACTACTTTCTCCCTAAGCAGTGCTGTAGGAATGCTGATCTTTCTTGCTCCAGACTCCAGCATGTTGGCTGTTTTTCTGGCTGTCTTGTCACTGTGGGCTTGCCTGGATACTGTGGGACTGTGTCTGACCTCAGCTACGCTTGCTGGATGTGATTCTGACTTAACTTCCTGGCCTGGTGTTGGACCTGTGATGTAACCTGGACTTGTAGCCACGTCTGTGGATGCCCCACTGTCTTACCTGGGAGGTTAGATAGGCCCTACTGGCCTGGAGATCCTGAGAAGCAGCCAGCGCTTGCTGTGGCCTGGTCTGGTAAGCAATTGTTCGGCCTGCTTTGAGAGGTGGGGTAAAGCAGTTTAGATCAGCTGTGGTGTGTCAATATGATGGCAGAAAGTTTTTTTTTTTGGTGGGTTTTTTCTATTGTTTGTTTGTTTGTTTTTTGGAGAGGGATGATGTTTGTTGTTCTTTTTTTGAAATCACATTTTGGAAAATGGGCAACTTATATCATCTACCTGGACTTGTGCAGAGCATTTGATGCTGTCTTGCCTGACATCCTTGTCTCTAATTTGGAGAGACGCAGATTTGGTGGATTGACCACTTGGTGGTTAAAAAAATTGGGTGGATGGTTGCACTCAAAGGGCTGTGGTCAATGGATTGATATCCAAGTGGAGACTGGTGATGAGTGGTGTTCCTCAGGGGTCGGTATTGGGACTGGTGCTGTTTAATATCTTTGTTGGCGATGTGGACTGTGGGTTTGAGTGCACTCTCAGCAAGCTTCCTGATGACACCAAACTGCGTGGGGCGATTGACATGCTGGAGGGAAGGGATGCCATCCAGAGGGATCTGGACAGGTCTGAGAGGCCAGCCTGTGCAAACCTCATGAAGTTCAACCAGGCCAAGTGCAAGGTCCTGTATGTGGGTTGGGACAATCCCAAGCACACATACAGGCTGGGCAGAGAATGGCTTGAGAGCAGCCCTGAGGAGAAGGACTTGGGGGTGTTGGTTGATGAGAAGGTCAACATGAGCCAGCAATGTATGCTCACAGCCAGAAAGCCAACTGTATCATGGGATGCATCAAAAGAAGTGTGGCCGGCAGGTCGAGGGAGGTGATTTGTCCCTCTTGTGAGACCCCACCTGGAGTACTGCGTCCAGCTCTGGGGCCCCCAACAAAAGAAGGACATAGACCTGTTGGAGTGAGCCCAGAGGAAGGCCACAAAGATGATCAGAGGGCTGGAGCACCTGTCCTGTGAGGACAGGTTGGGGTTGAGAGAGTTGGGGTTGTTCAGCCTGGAGAAGGCTCTGGGGAGACCTTATAGCAGCCTTCCAGTACTTAAAAGGGGACCTACAGCAAAGATGGGGAGGGACTCTTTATCAGGGAGTGTAATGATAGAATGAGGGGTAATAGTTTTAAACTGAAAGAGGGTAGATTTAGATTGGATATCAGGAAGAAATTCTTTACTGTGAGGGTGGTGAGACACTGGACCAGATTGCCCAGAGAAGCTGTGGATGCCCCATCCCTGGTGGTCTTCAAGGCCAGATTGGATGGGGCTTTGAGCAACCTGGTCTAGTGGAAGGTGTCCCTGCCCATGGTAGGGGGGTTGGAACCAGATGATCTTTAAGGTCCCTTCCAACCCGAACAGTGCTATGATGCCAAGTTCTCTAGTTTAGCACAAAGATCTGAAAACAGTTGACTTATGAGACCTATTGAAAGTATTGGCATTACCTTACTTGGATAGGTTGGAGCCTGGAGATAAATAGTGTTTAAGGGAAGCCTGTTTTTTGAGTCTTGAGAGGCTTAAGTTGGCGTTGCATGTAGTAGCAACTCTAGATTCAAGCGTGCTTGGCTAATTATCTTAGGCTGGACTGATTATACTAGGTACTGTGTTCCCCAAATACAGCTGCACCTGTCTGGATGCAGGCTAGTAGTCAGCACAGCATGCAGTCTCACACCACATGGACTGCCTGGCTTAGGCCACATGGCATAGATGTGCTATCAGTGGGGATGACCAGATATTCCCAGAGGTGGGGGGGGGAGTGTTCCCAAAGCACGACAGCAGTTTAGGATGCTCTTTCTGTGTTTCAAGGCATCTCTTTCCTCGTCTCCAATTCTTGAGATACAGTTCTTGGAAACTGCTTGCTGTGAGGACAGCATGGTGTGGGGGGCAAGGAGCACTTGCATTGCTGTATGCCAGGCCATGTGACCTGGCACAGCAGGCTTATCAGTCTGTCACACAGTCCTGTGCTGCAGCTGTGACCTCAGTTTGGTCCCAAAGTAGTGTTTTAAGGAACAACGTGCCTTTTTCTGTAGTCTTTATAAAAGCATAGATCCTAATTTTAAGCAATAACTAGATCTTGGAAAACTTTCCAAGGAAAGTAAAAGTCATTATGCCTGTTTGATGGATGAAGAGATCACAGTATAGCACCTAGCTGAAGGGAATGAGACGCTGTGCCTTAAGGAGCTACCAGTTGCAGCTGGATGGTAGCAGATATGCATGCCCTGAGCCTCAGGGCTGAAGCAACTTTGCCACAAACCTTGGCCGACCGGCACAGAAATTAGTTCTCACTTGTTTTATTCAAGTGGTCCATATACCAGGTTATGTAGCCCTCTATGGAATCTGGGATGTTATGGCAGATCTGCATATAGATGACTTGGTGACCCTGGCCTGCAGTGGAAATGCTCTTGAGGCTCTTGCTAAGCACTGAGTAGAAATAGACAGTGAGGGATGTCTATTGATTGCTCATGAGCAATGATTCCACTGCCTTATTTGTAAAATAAGACACCCTTTTTCCTTGATGGTGAATTCAAACTTGCAGAAGCTACCCAGGCACTCCCAGTGGCTATTGTCAGCATATGATGGTGTGGAATTACGATTGAGCTGTAAGGGTGGCAGGTGCTTTAATTAGATATTTTGTGATTTATTTACCTTTTTTTTTTAAACCTGAGATCTATATTTAGCTGCTCGGTGAGTTCTGAAAAGACACAAACACCACAAGGCTCACGCAGCTCTCTATTGGCAAAGTTTGGAGGCATCAAAGTCTAATTAAATGTTCGAATTTATTTCTAGAATTTAAAAACCCAAAGGAAAGGTATAACAGGATCCCTGCCAACGTAATTATGAGTTGTATTTTTTTTTTGTGTTGGTAAGCCAAAACAACAAACACAAGAGTATTTCACTCTAGTAAATGCGCAAATAGCACTTTGCTTGTTATCTGTGCAGCTGAGTTCCATTCATGACTTGGTGATGTTCAAATGCTTCCTCTCAAGGCCCAAGGATCACAAAAAGACCTGGCTGGCTGTATGCATAGTGTTTAGCTATCCAAGTTTCAGCAGCTCCAACCTAACGTACATTGAGTTGCTGTGATAGTCAGAATAAAGCTAAATTTCCTGAGGTTTTGGAGAGCGGGCAGGTCCATAGACTGTGTGTGTCTAGTGTAAATATAAAAGTAATGGTTGCACCTCTGCATTTTTGGAAGGCGACTGAAGCTTTTGCTTACTAAGTAAAGGGGGACAATCCTGTTTTATTTCACTTCTGTGATCTGTTTTCAAATTAGTTTCTGTCAGGCAAGATAAGCACATTGGATGTTGGGAAGATAATCTGAGAAAATGATAGCTGTACACCTCTGATGTTACGCATTTGGGGCGGGCTTTGCCACTGTTGCAGGCGGTGTATTGAGCTGAAGGGACCTTTGGGCTGACTTACTAGAGTGGTGCTTGTGCTGTGCCTCTTGCAAATGGCTCAGGGAAATCTCTTTTTGGCCTGCTGGGTAAGGGGAGGCAGGTGATGAGACTGGCTGCCATCATCACCGTGTACCAGCGCAGTCGCCTGTAACTGCGTGGGGCTTTCACTGTGGGAGTAAGTGTTAGGGGGTGACAGGTCAAGGATGAAGATTTTCTTTCTGTATTCACGTGTTTCCTTGAAGTGTTCAAGTGGAATTTGTAAAACTATGAGGAATGTTACGGGCATACTTCTGTGCCTGCATTTTCTCATCCATTTCTGTTTCTTCCTCTTAATTATGGAGGTCTCTTATGCTTGCCCTTGCCACCACAGAGAGGAACCTGCCTTTTTGGAGTTACTGTCAACACTTGTGACTCATGTTTGCTTATCAAGGGTGTAATTACATGAAAACCTGACAGCGGGATTTTTACAACATGAGGCATGACTAAAGATTATTGTTCTGAGCTATAATTAAGTGCTCATCTTATTGCAGTGGGTCTTGAAGGGAACTTGATAGTTATTATTAACTGTAAGTGTGAATACGTACAGCTGTGACAAACTGCAGTTGTTATATCATTGCTAATGCAACCTAAAGCTGAATCCTCCCTCAGTTTGCTTTACTCCCAGACCTTTCCTAATTCCTGGATACAATTGTTTGCTTCAGCGTATGTTGTTCTGTGCCCTGCATGTAATCACTCCGATCTTGGTTTCTGATAATCCCTTTTGGGCTCTTGCAATTACCTAGCGGAGAAGCAAAGCTGCTGGAGGTGCTTGTTTTGCATGGGCTAAGGTCTCTGTCCCATTTGGAAGGGTTTTGTTGTTTGTTTTTTTTGCCATGTGACCTCTATAGCCACAGTAGGTTCAGTGTGCAGTATCTAATTCAGCATTCAGGGTTTTGTCAATGCTGTACTTTCTCATGAAGGCACCGGTGCGTTTCAAGTGCTGTGAATAAGTAACAGTGTAATGCTAGTATGAATAAATACGAAGATAGTACAATTCAGTGCACTCCAGAATTACAGTGCACCTCAGAACAACAAATAATCATATGGAGCTTTACATGTGCATTGCATTGATCAACCAGATCAAGTTTTTGCCCAGAAGGGTTGGACAAGATGATCTTTGAGGTCTCTTCCAACCTAATTCTATGAAGTTTATCCATATATTTTCCTCTCTTTAAGACAAACTTGTATTTTGAAAACATTACAGTATTTCACAGAATTGCATTATTACCCACATTTCCATCCTGCATGATCGACACATGACTACATGCAAAGTCCCCAGGTACAATCAGACTATACCCGTGTTCCTAAATGAGTGAGCTTGCATGCTGCTCACCCATTCTTCTGAGTTGTTCCCTGGTGTGCCGCTGGCCTGTGCGAGAATCTGGATGTGGCTGGGTGGTGGCACAAAAAGGACTGTTCTCAGAGGTGGTAATGCAAGACTGGCCCAGATTTGGATCCTTTAATGGGTATGCCTTGGGACCACTGGGTCCTACAGGAGACCAGACAGGTCAGTCTGTGCCTCTTGGCCTCAGGACTAGAAACCCATCTGTGGCCCTGTTCTATTTAGCCTTGTAGATGTAGCCTTGAAGGCTAATAACCATTGTGCTGTTTGACATGTTGTGGCTCTATAAAAGAGAAATTCCTCATAATAGCAGAACTGTGTAATATTATAGGGAATGGAGATGAGAATCTGGCTCTCCTTGCCTCTGTGTAGGGGTGAAATTTACTTGCTTGCATCCATAAGACTCCTTCAATTCTGCGTCCTTGCTTCAGGACTACAGCACTGCATCAGCATTGAGCTGGCCAATGGAGAAGTTGAATTTTGTTCTTAATGAGAGTAATTAAATGAAATTACCAGCTG
>VXBH01000321.1:671434-713190 GCA_013400035.1 Rynchops niger | reverse complement strand
CAACCCCCCAAGTGATTCCTGCAAATGCTCACATATGCTTTTTTGTATGCATCTTATTGCTGAAAAATTGTCCTGTTTGTCAGGAACAGTTTAGGGCATTGCAGGCTTATGTACATAGCAGGAACTCAGCAAGGAGCCATGCCTGTGCAGGGGCCTGAGGTTATCAGCAATGTTGGGGCTGTCTTAAAACTTGCTGAGGCCCTGGGCACTGGTTGAGGGCCTGAACGGATGGCTCTGGATCGTGTACTCAAGGAGAACTGAGCATGAGGAACATGATGGAATCACCATCCCACGAGGTATTTAAAAGATGGGTAGACATGGTGCTTAGTGACGTGGTTTAGTGATGGTTTTTGTCAGTGTTAGGTTGATGTTTGGACTTGATGATCTGAAAGGTCCCTTCCAACCTAGACAATTCAATGATTTTGGAATCCTCTGCACCTATACAGGCTCTCCAATATGAGTATTGCACCTCCAGAATGGCACTGTCAGTAATGTTTTCTGCATCCAATGTTTTGCCTTACTCTACCAGTAACTGTATCTTACTGTTTCTCATACAAACTGCTATAAAGAAAATCAACTTAATGCCAACCAGACTTGATGCATTATAAAACTGATGGGATCGATTACTCTTTTCCAATGAAGAGTAAGAAATTCTCCTCCATCAGCTGTAGCCCTGCAACTATATCACCAATAATCTCTGACATCATTTGAAACCAGAATAATATTTACAAATGATTGCCCAAATTTGAACGAGCTTTTAGTACACCACGATTTCTAGCTAATGGGGAGATGGCTAGTGTATTAGCTGGAGTACTGCTGTTATTTAGCCATTAAATTATATTATTAATACAATTTTATCTTGTTACCACAGAAACAACAGAAGCAGTGAGTTACAGCCTTTAAGGGCTTGAAATACACAGCCGTTTGTGGGGGTTTTTTGATAGTATTAGTAATCAATCTTTCTGGCAGGGCTACCAGCAGGATTATGTTGTAACTCCAACCTGCCCACCTTGCTATGTAGGTTCTGGTTTGGGCAGGGTCTAAAGCGTGTAGTTGGACACACCTGCCCTCTAAATGCAATGAGTGCTGTATTACAAACAAACAGAACCCCCCACCTTGTGATGATCTGGAGAAGGACAAACATTGACTGCAGTGACATTAATGTTGTTTATGTATGCAAATAAGATTTACACGGATATAATCTTCTTGCACTCAAACTGTGGGGGCGGCATCTAAAAAGTTGGAGTAACTTTTTCAGCTGTCCAAACGCATCTCCTTAAAAACAAAAGCGGTGATGTTTAGATTTGACGTGTGGAAGCAATCAGTAGCAATGTGGAAGAAATGTGCATGTGACTTTATTTTAGTTTTTTTTTTACGTCGGCAGTTTCTCTTGTTTCACTGAGCCACGCGCAAAAATAACATGCACCAAATGTTCAGTGTTAATGACTAAAACCAGCCACACTCTTCAAAAGAACGCCCAAGCAGCAAATGATGCTTAATTGCATTGCTCTTGTTGTTGCCCCCAGGAGTGTTAGCAGCCGGGACGTGTACAGAGGTTGCCAGGAAAGGACAGGTTAGCGCTGCTGGCTGAGTGCAGCACACAGTATGCTGCCAGCCTCTGTTACAGAGGTGTGGTAGGAAAAAAGAAACAAAGGAAGTGTCAGATTTATTTATTTATTTGCAAAATCCCTCGCTTTCTCTGCATGGTGAAATCCTCCCCTGCTGAGAGGTTTTCTTAATGTCACTTCCGCGGAACCCTGTAGATAAAAACAGGGTCTGTCAGGAGAAACAATGCATAATTGCAACGAAGCAAGACTTCCCTTATCCTTTGAAGTTCCTGAAGAAGCACGTCCCCCCGCTTTCCTTGTCCTTTCACCGAGCTGTAGCCTTTTCTTTCTTTTATCCCCATCTAGTGGTCATTGTGCTCAGCTCAGGACCGCAGTCAAACTATTAGTTGCCCACATTAGTTAGGTGTGCCTACAAACACCTATCGGCTCACACGGAGTGGGATGTGGTGGAGAAATATTCCTGGTTTCTGGAGCACGGTGGCTTTGGAAGCCCTCTTGGAAACGCCGAGGTGAGCCTGTGCTTGTTCTGCAGTGTGGCAGATGGAGATGGGCTTTGCAGATGGAGAGCAGCATGGTGTTAGCCAGCTGTGTTACAGGGCACCTCATTTCTTACTGCTGCAGCAGCTTACCAGAGTGTTCTGGGAATGCAGTTTGTGACTGCATTCCTGACCCCCAGATTTTTGACCCCAAATACTACTATAAACTTTTGATCCCGTTTTAAACCTGGAAACAGTTTCCTATCAGGAGACTTGAGAAAGAGAATTTCCTTTTTTAATGGAAACTGAAAGCTCTAAACTGCCTACTTATAAATAAATCTGGAAAACATAGTATGGGTGACTCCAGGGTCTGCTTCAGTTTAAGGCAGCTGCAAGCAGAAACTCTGGGAGATGCAAATGCCTGCAAATTCTTCCATGTCATCCTGACATAAAATCATAGAATGGCTTGGGTTAGAAGGGAACCTTAAAGATCATCTAGTTCCAGTCCCCCTGCCGTGGACACGGACACCTCCCACTGGATGAGGTTGCTCAAAGCCCCATCCAGCTTGGCCTTGAACACTTCCATCAGGAATGGCTTGCAGTAGAGAGCTTGTATCATGAGACCCATCTGCATATGGATGTGTCTGCATCTGCTTCGACGCAGTGCACTTGCCCAAGCAGCTGCACTGTAGCTTCTGGGTAAGCATTTTGGCACTCCTCGTCCTGCCACCTTCTGTGGCTTTTCTTTTCCTCAAAAGTGGTGGTGATCTCTTGCTCCACCTGGGAGGAGAGGAAATCTTTTGTTACAGCCATGTCAGAGGGTGGTCCTCAGACATGGTGAGCTTCTAAGGCTCCCAATCAGCTGGGTCAAGTTTTGGCTTGAGCCGAGTCATGAATAGCTCAGATATTTTTACTGGGGATATTGCAAACAGGTGTGCATTCTTATAGATAAATACTCCAGAAAGCTTTTTTAGATTAACGCTGAGGTTAGCAGCAGAACAGAAAAAAGCAAAATGCCTATGAATAAATATTTATATAGAAGACCCCCTATTTTCTAGGTTTTTGTATTGCATTGACTGTGTAAAGGGCTGGAGAGCCGTTGGTGAGATCGTCCAGGATTATTTTTCCTTCCTATAGTGTTTAGCAGAAGGTGAAGGTGTGGCAGGGCATTATATGCTCTGGTTATTTTCTCCTGCTGCATTGAAACTTTAAGGTCATTGCTAAATCTTGGCAGTAGCCTTTATTTGAGGCTCACTTTTCCCTTCCAATCTTGCATGCTTTTCTGTTGTTGCTACTGTTTCATATAAATGATCCTAAGATTAAGTTTGTTCAAAAATGTTACCTGAAATGTCTTTCTTGTCAGACTTCAATCAGCAACACAATTTCACAAGGATCTAAAATCTTAAATACTGAATTCTATACTGTATATGACTAATGCAAAACATCAGAAAGTATTTTAGGCAGGCTGAAAAATAAACCTCTGTACACTTGTGTCAAACAGGTTTACAGAAGCTTGATATGTGTTAACTGTGAAATAACACATGAAAAGCTGACAGTGGATGGAGGCCGTCATTCATTCTGTCTTATCCTGGCACACGGAAATAAACACAAATTGTAGAAGACCCTTGCTGTATGAGACAGACATATTATTTTATTTTTTTAGAGGGACTGAATGTGGGAGGAGAGGCCACATCTCAGTCACGACCTGGAAAAACAACATTTTAGGGGAACACAAAATGCCAGAGGTTTTTCTTCAGTCAACCACTTTCTTCCTCTTGTTGCTTGACAATATGACTTCTGAGTCATTGATGTTGTTTCCCTGTCAAATAGCAGGTGATTCTGGAGTTCACAGGTAGATTCATTCCTTGCTCTTGCAGACCTGGTCAAGGCTGCACACTGAGCAGGATTTTGCACATTTGACTTCTGCCTTGTGCTGCGCTGAGGTTGGGGGCATCTGTTGAATCATTAGACTCTTTCTGGCATCCTGGAGGGAGGTGGTGGATGCAGGCTCTCCGCAGGGCTGTCGACCTGCCAAGTGGGTCCACCTGTTGTGGTACTAGGTTGGCAGAGGTGGGAGAAGAGTGGTCTGAGACCATCTACCCAACCTGACTCCCTGGTGTTTAATGGTTCAAGTCACCAGCTGTAATTGTCTGATTGCAGGGTGGCCTTCAGTGCTGCTTTATGCATTAAAAGATGCAAGGTAAGTTTTTTGGCCAACATCTATTGGCTACTCTATGCATAGGAATAACTAAGTTTTAAATTGAATGAAAATGTCTCTGCTCTTAAGAATTTTTTTCCTCCCCATTGAGCTTTGCTATACTCTCTCTCTGCTCTCTCATTGATAACAATGCTGAGTGATAAAATGCTTCTTGCCTTTGAAGTCAGGTCTAATAACACTAATTTTCGAACCAGTTTGAACTCTTTTGTGGAAGATAGGAAAATGATAGGGCAATCAGTTTCTTTTTTCCCCCTAATCTGGTATAACGTGTCTTATTATGGCCTTTGATAACTGTAACCACAGCAACAAATAGTGATGGATATATTGCATTAGGGTCTCTCATCTCAGTAATCATATTCTGTTTCCAGATGCCTTACAGGTCACAAAGTAAATTAACATTCAATGGCAATACATCAAGATGCTGCAGAAAATTCACTCCTCCCTTTCAGAGAGATCGTGCAGGTTGTTACGGACCTCTGAGCGGTAGCTGACTTTGTCCAAAGTCCAACAGTATCCCAACTTGACAGTTACTGAGCAGGCTGCTGTGTACAGGTTAATGAAGTTGTCTGCCCAGATTAGTTGGAGGGGCTGTACAGGAATCAGCAGGTGGAATAAAATTTAATATATACCAGCAGAAGAATGGGGAAGTGGCTTAAGGGGAGTGTACTGGAACTTTAGTAATAGGCCACTCCCTGTTAAGGGATGGGGTTTTTCTTAAACCAAAAGCCTTTTAAAGTCAAAAAGGTTTACATTAGTTATAGCTGTTTGGTGCTGTTCTGCATTCCAAACTCTGGAATAGGAGCTGAACAGCATGGAGTGGCATGTTATGCTTTTGGAGAGGAGTTCTGGTCCAGGCATAGATGTGCGTGTAACACTAATGTACCCTGCAGTCAGAGGGAGGTGTGCTGTCACAAAAGGTCTCAGGTGAGTGTAAAAGCAATTGCGATTACAGGGGAAGTTAACACATCTGGCTCTCCTCCCCACTATCTTGTAGGAAAGGCTGAAAACAGCAGCAGAAATGATGTACTGGATGCAATGGAGAGCAGCCGTACTTTATATGAAATGCATATGTAATTAACCTTTATTCGAAGGGTTGTTAAATTACTTTTGGTCTCTCTGAAATGAGGAGGGTAAATGTGTCCGGTTAAATTTCACATCTGCTGTGTACATAAATAAGTTTAGAAAAGGGAATTTTCACCCAGCCACAGATGTCCTGAGATCAGTATGAGAACAAGTGGGATAAATTGTTTCTGAGGAGTGCCTGTGGCTTCCTAAAGTTAAAAAAGACATGTCAACTCTTACATGTCTAAAATCAGAAGAGATGTCAGTCCTGTGGGGAAGTGGTGAAGAGGATAGAAACAGAAGAGAGGTTAAACTGATCAGTTGAGTGACCTACTAAAATAGCATGTATGCCTGTTGTCAAATCTCTCGGGCACTTTAGAAAATAATACCCTTCTCAAAAGGTACTGAGCAAAATACAGTTCTAGATGGTGATTTTCTTTTACATTATTTAACAAATTTTCCTATGGCCTATCTACTATCCCCTTGTTACTAAAATGAGTTTTTCTGAACAGTTCACAAATATGTCCATTCTATAGTTATGGAAATGTATAAAAAGTAAACTGTGCTCACTGATATATTAGAAGAACGCATTACACTTGAATATGAAAACTGCATCTTGGACACAGCGTCTGAGTACACACCACCACAGATATGACTGAAGAGAAATAACTATGAGATTGGTTATTTACTTGAGAATTGATGTCTCCCTGTTTGTTGACACTACCCTGTCTAAGGGGAAAAAAATTAATACTTTTGAAAGTCATTTGTGTGTGCTTCTGAAGTACTGATTGATCATGTCTCAAAATATTTGACTTTAAAGTATATTGAAGTCATGCAGTTATAAGACGAACTAGGATATTTCTGAGGATTGTACTGATGCTTGTAACCACACAGCTCAAGTCTCTGGATTCCACCAGATGCCTTTGCAAAAAAGGCCGAGTCTACGCTGCCGCTGCCTCTGTTTTAAGTAATCCCCCTTTAGGAGTCTGTTGCCTGGCTGTGGGATTTTTTTCGCATATTTGGTTAAACTGCACTTATCACTGACAAGCCTCATCTGATCTCTGAAATGTCCTACTCCCGACAAGGGTGTCATCTTGGACACAGTGGCCAATTACAGGCCACACAAGGGCAGCCAAGGAACCCAACTGAAATGCATTTTTGCGTGCAAGTTCCTAGGTCAGCCTAGCTTTGGTCAGGCAGCTGCTGACTTGACAGAGAACTGTCTGTTGGCATGGATGTCTGTGTTGCCCTACAGCTGCAGGCTGGTGGGTCTCTTCTGTTCCCATCTGGGGCTGGAAGACTCTGCTACAGCCTGTTACACCTGGTGTAGAGTTAGCAACGGGGAAGGATCACAGCTGCAGTGCTCCTAGGTGATACAAGTATTGTGCCACTTCCATTAACTGGCATTTTTTTCTGAAGTCATGTTCTCATTCTGTAGTAGTCATATTGATATAAAGCTGCCTTAAACCAGTAAGAAGTGAGCACAAGCTCTAAGTGTACAAAACCTACATGTCTTATTGACATGACTATGTCCATTGCAAGGGTCATACCGCATATTTCTGCTGATGGGAAGGCTGGCACTCTCTACTGACTTCATGTAACTACTATAAAGTGGTGTGTGAAACATCTAATTAGCACTATCCAATGCTGTTAGACTCGTATATAGCTGTGTTGTAATCTTGGAAATAAACTTCTGTTCATTCTCTCTCAATTAATTACCTATTAATTTCTTTAAAACTGTTCTTTTATGTATGTTCCCGTTTTCTCTCACAAGTGTGTGTTTGACTTAGATTCTAAGCTGATATGAGTCTTTACAGGTGCATTTATTTTAAGCAACGAATTGATTTACCTATCTGAGTTGGACCTTTAATCTAGGAATGCAGGAGTGGAGATTTCCAGCATCTGAGCACAGGAGGAGATGGCTGTTGTAACTTGGATTGCGCGGGGTGGGGGGGAAGGACTGAATAGACTAGAGGTCTCCCCTCATGGATTTATCTTAAATTTGAACTAGAAGGTAGAAAAGACAGTGTGTATTTATGCCCTACTCAACCTCTTCTCATGGTCCTGAAGTCCCAGGCTTCTTCAGTAACTTTTTTGGACCCAAATTGTGTTAGTGAATTTATGGTGTATGTATTGATGGAGTCAGAACTAGGTGTTTGTGGATGGCTGTGTCAGAAACAAGAAGTAGGATTTCTGCTGGTGTGTTTGAAGAGCTGTTAGGAGGCATGTGATGAGAATGGTCTGGATGGCAGGACTGCTCAACTGATCTATTTCCAAGAGAAGCTGAGGTGTTACTAATCTGCAGGGGTTTGTCTCTGCAACAAGCTTCTCAAGCGTGTGTGTGAAAGAGAATGATGGGGTGCTCTTGTGTTGGTGATAGTGGAGGTAGAGATAGAGGAAGTACTACCTGGATAGCAATATAGAAATTACTTTTTTGGAGCTCTAAATCTCTAAGTAGGTTTTGCTCCTCTGCCCCAGATAAGCCAGTCCTCCACGACAAGGCAGCTGGGTGTGATGAGCAAAAGGGAAGATGGAACTTCCTTGGTGATTTCTGGAAATTACCTGCAGCTTCCTTAATAGGTAAGTACTTGCCCTTGTGAAGTAATTTGGGAATTACTGTAGTTCACTCAGGTCAGTACTTTGAATTTGCAAGTGACTGGAAGCTTGCACTTCTGTGAAGGGCACAAAATCCCTCTGAGAACAGTTATTGAGTAATTGTGCAGATGTGAAGCTTTTTTCTTAACTAGATCACTTAGTGATGGCTGTATGCTTTGCAGCATGTACTTTCTATCTCTTCTATTAAAAACATATAGCAAGTGTCTAGGGATATTTCTTCTCTTCCTGAAAATAATTGCATTAGAATTCATATTTCTACCATGCTCTATTATGCATAGAAATAATTAAATCTGGTAAATGTTATTTTTTTCAACTGAAAGCTCTCAGGAAGAAGCTATTCCAAATGTGCTTTTTCTTGTTCAGAAAAGGCCTCTAATATCTTTAAATATGAGATTGTTCTGTTTACTGATGTCGTTCAGTTTGTTATAAACACAGAAAAATTGATACAGATGCTACAGTTGTCACTCCTGTTCCCATTTGTGGCTTATGGTGCACAGGCAGGTTGATCGCACTTGTTTGATGCGTCTGTGCTCTTGGCCAGTCTACGCTGCCTGGTGCAGGTATGATCTCTGAACTGTAAGAAAATGTCATGACTGGACTGTGGTAGTGGTGAAGGAAATAAAGTAGCAACTCCAAAGTGCCTGTGCTGCTTCAAATGTTGGAAAAACAAAAAAGGTGGCAGGGGGAAGGAGGGCATAAGACAGAAAGTGAAACTATTGGCATTGTGTGTGTTTTGGGGGCATTCTATAGCTAATTTAAACCCTTGGCTGTTCCATGGTAGTGCTTTTCCCATTACATATTTCTAAAGATTGAGAAGGTTTGATTAACAAAATATTCATTATATATTTTTTCCATGAGCACTGACAGAACTAGTTCTGCTGATACACACAAGCCAGCTTCCCCCCCCACCAAGATGAAATGACAGGGCGAGGACATTCCATTCCCTGCTCAGAAGGGGTCTGTGCCTCCTGCGTGTGGGGGGAACCCACTGAGGCAACGCTGGAGCCAATCCCAGCTCCCTAGTGTCTTGTCTCCATCAGTGGCCCTGTGCCAGGTCCATGCACCCACCCGCCGGGGCGGCCACGCACTCCTCATGGCACGATGGGGATGCAGGAGCCGGTGGCCTTCGAGTAGGTAGATTAATCTGTCGTTGTAATTTGTAATCCTGAGTTACAAAACCGAACAGAATCCTTCCTTTACCTTTGGAAGGACTGATAATTTTAAAGCAGTGGCTGAATTTTCTGCAGTGCATTGTCTTTGAAGCAAAATAAGCTAAAATGGAAACTTTCTGGAGTAAGCTTTCCCATTACCGAGAATTGTTTTACATAATTATAGGAGTATAATTATATCTCTTTTCTCCTGGCGTAAACAAGGTCTCAGTATGATTTAAAAAAAAAAAATCAAAAAGGGAAAGTTAACATTTATATTGCTACAGTCTAGTAATGAATAATAGCTGGGCTATTCCTTCTCTCTGTTGTTAAATGAGTTAATGTTTAGATTCAGTGTTCATTAAAGCAAGTCCCTAGTTGCTTGTTAGACCCTATGCTTTTCTGGAATGCTTTAATTTCTAAGAGGGTGTCTCCATGTGGAAACAACTACCTTAATTTCAGGTGGACCCAAGAATGGGAGCCTGTTTCAGAATTATTGTGTACAAACAGTTCATAGCAAATAAATACAGAAATTTAGACTGAAAGTATGCATTGTTTTCCACGCTAATGGAATTTTGTGACATTTGAGGTTTTTTGTGATATTTTTCTTCTTCTCTCTCTGATCCTCCACCACATCTTCTCAGGAGCTTAAATATTTGCGTCATCAATCCAGAATGATATCATTGTGTATTTCTTTCCATTTCAGAAAAGCCTACACAGAAATAAGTTATTTGTTTTGAAGTATTTAATTGAATAAGACAATAAAATCACATGCAGCTTTATATATACGCTCAGCTTCACGTATGGAACACCTAAATATTTGATATTGTTGGTGTGTTACTTATCAGCCCAATAACTCTGGGTGTAGCAGAACAAATAGTCTCTATTAAAACATTCTCTACTGCTGTTTTACTTTTAAGGCGACAGCTCATCCTGCAAAGATCACCTATCCAGAACTACCAGCTGGAGACTTCTGCATTTTGAATATACTTGATATTATTATCTGTTATTCTGGGAAATGACAGTTCTTGGAGTGAAGGATTAATTTTCAACCATGAGCATCCTCTGGTGAACTGAGTTAACGGGCTTATTGTTTGACGCGAACAGAACATTTTGTGCGAGACTTGACAGAAATCTCCGTTCACCTCGCCGAGCCCTTCAGAAATGTCAACTGGAGCGACCTGTCCCTTTCGAAATGGCAGCCTCTCCCCCTCTGCAGCACACAGCAGAGCAGGCACAGCAGTGGTCATCACACTGCAGCGTGCCCAGCTGCTCTGGGCACAGCCGCTACCACTGCCACTGAATTTTGGTCTCAGCCTATTCTCAGACCTCAAAACCATTGAGAATCAATCCGAACACTTCGTTGCAGTGGGGATAGGAACGCTTCTGCAGTCCTCGGCACAGATATTCCCAATTCTAGGGACCTGTCCTCTTAAGGGAGACTCTCTACTTGCTATAGGGTGTTTTCGTTCTATAATCAATGGTGGCTATGGATCCATCGTAGTGTGGATGACGCTACAGTTGCAAATGTGGGAAATTGAGTCCCGACACATGCTGTTGTCAATGGAGCAGCTCTCTAGACTCCCTGCTAAATGTCACTAACCTGTGCTGGAGCCGTGTCACCACATCTGCACTGTCACCGTTACTTCTGTCAAGTTAACATGATCAGAGACCTATTTTTCTTTGCTTTGGGTACCTTGTAGCTTTCTTTATCCTTCATTGCACTAACTAATTCTACACCCCTGAGTATCTCAACCTTTAGAAGTTTCTCAAACTTCTTTGGTTAGAAAAGGCATACATACCTTCCCTCGGATTATTTAATAAGAAAATGCTGATGTGTCCATAACCTACGATATAGTGTTTCTTGGCACCATCATCCAAATACCTTTAGATTGCTCTTCACTTACTGAAACATCTGCCTTTCTGCTTCACAAAACCAGTACAGGTAGCTCAATTTTTTTGGGGTACTTCCCTGCATGGCTCACTAGGCTGAATTACCACATAGCACCACAGGAGCTAGCATAGTTTCTCCTTTGTTTTCTTATGTGTGGTCTTGGTTCCATATGCATACAGGGAAATCAGTGCATATCTGGAGAAAAGTCTGTCATCTGGAGACAGAATTTTTTGGAAATAACAAATTTTACTGTCTGGCAAATATCCAGTGGCTCACACTCGTCTTCAGAACAGCAAAAAGCTCAGTGTTTGTCTCCTGTAGAAGAGGTCGATCTTTAAATCTTGAGCACAGATCTCACACAGATAAATAGTAATCTATTCTTTGAGAAATATTTTGAAAATTATACCAGGTAGTAACTTTGAATGAAATCTCCTTGCTGCACTAAGGGATTACTTATAGCGTAACTGATGCAATCAGTTTTGTAGCAGAGAGTGCTAGGTGTGTTCAAGAACTGTATTTGTGGAAACCTGCAAGTTGCCTTGAGCAATCAAATTAGCAAAAG
The DNA here is from genome assembly GCA_013400035.1 of Rynchops niger. Lineage (NCBI taxonomy): Eukaryota > Metazoa > Chordata > Aves > Charadriiformes > Laridae > Rynchops > Rynchops niger. The sequence continues at coordinate 701,646 of VXBH01000321.1, read as the reverse complement.
TGTGACTGACTTTAAATTACAGTGGCTGGGTCCTTGCTTGGCTGATAGATCTAATACTTAAGTGGGACACTGTTGTGAGATCCTTACATTTAAAGTATGCATTGGGGCAGGGGGAATGGAAAAGAAGCATCCTTTTTCCCCTTGGATGAAGCAGGGGCGTAAGCAGGAAACAGGTGGATACTTTTCCTGGGGCAGTGGGAGACTCATTAGAGGTGGGAGTTTCTCAGAGGCAGCCTGCAAGGCAGGATGATGAAGAGAAAGCTTAGAGGTGAGTGATCCTGGTACACCTCCTTCTTATCCAGTCCGAAAGGATCCTCTCATACCACATTCAATGTAAACTCGCAGCGTTTGCAGAATGCTGAAAATTGCCCCTAAACCTACCAAAGTCAGTGGGATCATGGATTGCAGGGAACACTACAGTTTAATGCTTAAATTAATTAAAAGAGAGTCAATAACGACTGGAAATATTCTTCAGAGGACCTCCTGGTCATGTTTCATCAGGCAGGGGCAAGCATATTCAAAGGTTAACGTATCTACCAGAGCAGTGTGCATGTGTGTATGTGCCTGAGTTTTAGATTCCCAATTGTTGCTTTACGCTTTAGAGCGCGATGGAGCTTGATGTATTGGAAGAAATAGACTTGTGCCATGGACTTTAAAGACCAAATCCTCTCCAAGTGACCTGTAACTAAACACTGTGCAATGTTTTTGCAATATAAAGTACTTTAACCTACCTGACTGCTATAAAAAGCTTATTTTGCCATGATGAATAGCTATGGTATATAACTCCTTGCTACAGTAAACCACAATGGTTATGTATCTGTATGGATGATGAGATCCTCTGTGGTTACAGAAGGAAATAAATATCCATGATGAACATAACCCCAGGGCCTGGAAAAGCAAATAAACAAAAATTCTGTGGGAGAGAAAGATGTGGATGGGGAATCAAGAGTTATCAGGGACAAAAATCATCTGGTTCACTGCTTGTGAACTTCTCTGCTGTGATAAATGCAACATAATTCCATAAGTAAAGTGTGCAGAACATATATGGTTATCAAGTACTACCTGAAATGTGATATCTCCGTATCCTTCAGTAACTTCTTCAAATGTTTGTGCCATTGACTGAGACAATCAGAAGCACTGTAGTGGAAGAACCTAGGAAGAAATCTTCCATAGGCTTGTCCATTTTGCTTTGGTATTTTTTTTTTTTGTTGTTTTGCTTGATAACCTTTCTTTGATACATCCGTAACTGCTTAAAACAGGAGACTATTAGTAGACTTTGAGGAACTGTTAAATGATGAATATGAGGTAATCGTTTTAGTGTGCAGCCAGTAATTGTTCCAAGTGAAAAAGGTTTACGTGGCTTGTCAGAAATCACTGTTATGCTTCAAGTGTGAAGCTGCCACCAGTAAGGACGTGCTCCTTGTATATGATGCATATATTAAAAGCCACTGCTGGGTTTGTCTGCTTTGTCTTCATACAGGAATATAATGGCATTGTGTCTGTTGCAGCAGCATACCTTCCTCCTTCCCACTCTGTAGACGCACATGCTGCCTCTTACAGGGACTGGTAGTAGAAGCATCGATGGAAGAGAGAAACCCTGCACTGAAGTAACCTATCCTCAGGAATTGTTTCATTGCATTCAGTGGGGCATCAGTCCTAGAAAAATCTGGGATTTATGTTGGAGAGTAGCAGTGGTAGGTTCTCACGCTTCATTTATCTTTGGTTAGGGTGACAAACTTGTTCTGTGTTGTACAGATCTTTATCACTCCTTGGTAAGTGATGTGTGCCAGAATTACCAGGAGGCGGTTCTCCATTACCTTAAATTGTGCTCTTCAACACAGAAAGCATGATGACACTGATCAAAAGCCTCTGAAAACAGAAATGATTGAGAACACGCACACACTTCTGTGTGTGTATATATAGTCTAGTTTGTGCATTGTGAGCCTATCTTTGTCATTGATGAAAGGACATATCCATTAACTTTGTTTCTTTAACCTGGTGTCTCCTGTTCCCACATAAAACAAAGTGCTCTTGTAAAACTTGTATTTCTGTTCTTAATACTTTCATTTTTTTTTCTCTTCGTACTTGCATTGCAAGGTTCAGGAACAAACTAAGCAAACTTCTGGATTAAATTTACACTTCTGAATTTCAAAAGGGAGCACATATCTCCTAATTTGTTTTAATCACAAGAAATAGTGTGTTTAACAGTTTCTATAAATATATAATAGATGGTAACCCAGCAGAAAATAACTGGAATAATATTATAGCACTGATCACTTTATAAATGTGTGTTGACTACAGCAGCCAAGTTTTTTGGCTGACTTTTGCCCTGCTATGGTAGTTTGTTTCTAGAGGTGCTAGGGAGAAACAAGAGAATATGAAAGGGATAACAGGAGAGAAGATGAGTGTAGAATGTGAAAATTTACATACAGCGTAAAAAAAAAAAAAAAGGTGTTTATCCAAGTGCTTTGCATCAAAAACTGTTTAGAAACTGGCTGTATTTTTAAACATCCCCCAGTAGTTCTACAAATACAAAGACTTCTCAAGAAAGGTACAATGAGTAAGTATTTTCTTCCACTGCTGTGTAAAAGAATAACCCATGACTAACTTTTCTCCAGGAATACAAGTAAAATCTGAGCAAATCTGGACTTAAAAATTTTTGTAGCAACACAGCAGAGCTGTGAGATGACAGGCCCACCCTACGCTTTTAGCACCTCACCCGCCCACAGCCTGCAGACAGGCAGAGCCAGAGATGGCCAAAAACTCAAGATGGTCCATATAGTGAGACAACTGGGGCACAGATGGAATGAGGTTTTCTTTCCCACATGTGTTACCTATTTTGAAAAACATAAACAGTTCCCTCCTCCTTAATACTTTCTTTTAACACTGTCTGCTAGCTAGTCACTTGGCCATGTCAAGCCAGCTACAACTGTGCTTTTTGGAGCAGTCAGGAGGCTACATTGTCAGAATGGAAGATGCTGTCATTTTTGTGAAACCTTGTTGGGTGAAACATTATGATATGCCTCAAGCGTAAAAGTTATCAAAATTATTCTATCAGTTCGATCACAGGATTTTCTCAAGCCTGGGCTGAGAACCCCTCAAGCTGGGCCACAGTCTGCTGTTTTCCCTTCTTGCTCTTCACACAGCAATGCTAACCGCATATTGGGCTATGTTATCAAGCGTGTAGCCAGCAGGCTTGAAGGAAGTGTTTATACACCTCTCCAGCACTTGTGAGGCCGTATTTGTAGCAACGCGTCCAGTTTTGGGCTCCTCAGTGCCAGAAAACTACTGACAAACTGGAGTGAGTCCAGCTACCGCAATGATCAGGGCAGGGGAGTATGGGATGTGAGAAGAGGCTGAGAGCTGTGTTTGCTCATTCCTAAGAGCAGAAAGCTCAAGTGGGATCTGACTGTTGCTTTCAGCTACATAACGAGAGATTACAGAGGAGATGGAGCCAGGCTCCCCTTAGAGAGCCGCACAGCGATAGGGTGAAAGGCAAAGGACAGAAGCTGCAATGTGGGAAATCCCAATGAGGCTGTAAGAAACTCTTTCACTGTGAGGGAGGACAAACACTAGAATTGGGGCCTAAAGAAGTGTGGTATCTCCATCCCTCCAGATATTCAAAAATCATTTGGGCAAGTCCATAACCAGTTGTATCTCAATATCAAGTTGGATCTAACATCAAAATTGATCCAACTTTGAGCAAGCTGAAAGGGGATATTGAAACTGCTTAACTAAATGACCTCCAGAAATCCCTTCCAACCTCAATTAATTATTCTCTTCCACAGGCATGTTGTTGCTTGCTCTCATCACTGAAAACTAACAAGCTCATGGTGTTTCATCTTGACTTGTTTTTGGAATCTAGAACAAGCCCAAGTTTGGCACTTCTGCTGTTGGTTGCAGACAATGCTGTGGCAAATCCAGTTGAGTCCTAAATAGCTGTGACCGTAGCAGGGCTGTTGTAGCATCACCTCATCTGAAAGCGGTGGCAGGAACATCTTTGTTGCTTCAGTCTCTTATATGCTGATCTGTGCAAGTCCTAATGCTATGGTCCTACTATCCCGGAGCAAAAGTGAACCTACATTGATAGGATGTCATGGTTTCCTTTTTTTTTTGCGCAAAAGCCACTGTGAAGGAACTCCAGGTCGTAGCAGTCAGAGTAGCTGTGTTGACTTGAAGAATCAATATTTTTCTTCATCCCTCATCTCGTTTTCCTGATCAGCCAGTTGAATTGTGGCATCTGGTCATGGTTGCACGTGGCAACTAGGGAAACTGTAAGCATTGAGGCTGAGCCCTTTAGCCTCAGGTTTTGTGGAGGAGGAAAGGCAGATGTTCTGAATGGGGATTAAAATCATACATGGAATAGCCTTTGCTTGCAGTAGAAGGAATCGGATGCTTCACTCATTTCAAGCTACGGTAATCGCCTTAGCAAGCACCACTGTAAGAGTATGAGATGAAGTTAATCCTGTGTGGAATGCTTTTGTTTTGTTCACTCTGAAATAAAGCATACAAAACTGTTCTTAAAACCATGGTTTGGGGTGCTACAGGGAAAGATCTGATATGTAATAACCAAATAAGAGCAGTCTCCCTGGGGACCGTTTGCATTAATGAACCATCTGCTACCCTTTCATCTATGAAGCATCGTGGACAGCATCATGCTCTTTCTGTTATGCAGTGATCATGGGAAATTCAGGTGTCTGTGTAACAGGAGCATGTTTGACGTGTTTTTGGTTGTTACTCCTCCATTCCCGGTGACTGCCTCATGTCTCAGGCAAAATGGTCCTGTCAGTCATTATAAATATGCCAAGAAATGGAAATAACTAAAAGGTCTCAGGTCTCCTTGGCAATATGGTGATTAACGCAGGCTATACAACGATGTGATTCATTCATAGAGGAGGTAAGTGTGGAGTTGTGAATGCTTTGCTGACATGGCATCACAGCATCCAGTCACGTATGGCAGGTTGCGGCTACTTGTATTGCCTCAAGTACCTCATTTTCTTATTTAAAAAAATAATCTTCATTCTTCCCTGATTCTTACAAGGTCTGAGGCATCTGATCCTCACCTCATATCAAGACAGAAGTATCTACCCTAGCTGTGCTTAAAGAGGAGTCTTCTAATGAATTTGCCTATTTGCAGTTGTGCTATGCTGTCTTCAAACACTGTTTCCCTTTCAGAGTAGGTGAAACAGAAGTGAAGGATTCTCTTACACACATTTAAAACAGCAGGGAAATGAATTCTGATTTCCATACAGTTACTTTGGATTTACACCATACTTCCAAGGAGGGAATCAGTCCTAGTTTCACAGTAGTACAGTCACACAGGGAGGTTATTGGTTGTGTCAGCAAAAGCTTCTGTCTTTTAAACACACTGCAAGACTGGTAAACTGGTAACAACGCTGCTGTTTCATGGTGTGTTGGGTGTTGTAGGTGCTGTGGTCTTTAGTCTTTTAAAGTAAAAGCAGAGTCAATTACTAAATTCCTTCCTTGTCCCAGTGCCTGAATCTTCACAGTACGACTTTTGATTAGAAGCAGCTTATGGGCCAGGTAATAACTGGTAGAGGTCTCTGATCGGCTTGTCACTCGTGTCTGAGATACATGTGATTTCAAGGGAAACCTATCATATGAATGATTTAAACTACATTTTTGCTCTTTTTCTTCTCACATTCCTTCACTGTAGTTAGCCCCTCTTTTGGGGGAAAAAAATAGTCAAACTTCTAAACCAAGATCACTAAATCATGATCATTCCCCTCAATACCAGCTGTTCTACTGTTTTTCTTCCTATCAGTGCTTATAAACAGGCAAGACTTCCTGCTATGTTAAATAGCCATATTGTTGGCAAAAAGCAAAAATGTTGTTTGCTACTACCTGAATGTATTAGTCACTAATGAGGAAAGTCTGGTAAGTGTTTGCAGGACAGCTGGTGCTCTGAATAGTACTACTTGCTAGCAGCTATCCCATTCCTCTCTCTCGATATTGTACAAAATGAAGTAACTAAAAGGTTAAAGAAGATTCCTCAGCACTAGGAAGTAATAAGTAACTTTGCAGGAAACTAAGAAAAGAACAGGATAGAAACTGTAAGGTTTCTCCATGCAGCCTGGTCAATGTCTGATCTCCTCCTCCTCCACGCCTTTCCCCTGTTAGCTGTTTTCTTTTTGAAATTTTTATGTACATAAAGCCTGTTGGTAGACTCCTGATGCTCTGGGGAGATTTATGCCTGCTTAATACAAGCAGGGCAAGCCTGTGGTGTGGCTGGTTTGGGGGGATGAAGCGGGGGCAGGAGGGAGCGCCTGCGCAGGCAGGTCAGCAACCATGAACCGGGGCTGTCCCTGCTCCATGGACATGAGCCAGGGTTGTCCCCACTCCATGGGCACGAGTTGGCTCCTGTCTGAGCTAGGGAGCTGTGACAGTGCAGCTGGCAGCTGCCAAGAGGAGGGATGTCTGCGCTGGCACCTCACTTGGGGAGAGGAAAACGTGTTGGAGAAAGTCAGAAGAGGCAAATTAAGGCCTTTTTCTGAGAAGAGAGTATAACCAAAATCATGCAGTGTGGATGATGGAGGTTTAAAAGGTGTTTAGGCACCTCACAAAAAATATCTGGGCTTTCTTAGTTAACCTAGCTGGTCTTGGGGAGGAGTGAGGGGTCAGCGGAGTTGAGCATTCAGGCTCTTACGATTCCTCATCTAGCTACAGTCACCCCCTCTGAACATCCCCCCTGCCCACATTTGCAAATTCATTAGTAATTCCAATTTGATCTGTTTAAACGTCTTTCTTTTAGCGGGCAGTGGTTTTTCGGTGTGTTGCAATCAAACAGCTGAAGAGAGAACGGTAGAACTTGAAAGTGACCTTTTGCTAATGGTCCTCGAGAGTGTCGGAAAGGATTTGTTTGCTTAGACTGTGACTATTCCCTTGTGAGCAGCTTCAGCTTATTGAGTTTAATTGGTCTATAGGTGTTATTCTCCTGGATTTACTTAGTTTGGAGGGAAGATGGTGAGGGAGGGGTGAAGTTAGATGAGCTACATCATATCTTTACGTGTTCTTGTTTTTCCCATATGTCAGGGTTTTCTGCGCTCTGCAGAGAACAACGGAGTTTAAGTACAAGAAATGAAAGGATAGAGTAAGAACTGTGTTTGAAACCTGATTTGGTGGAGATTAAGAAGGAAAGGAAACAGTTATCACTTTGTCTAGAAGTACTTTTTTCAAACTTAACTTACCTGCTGGGGTCTTGGATCCTATTCCAAATACCCACAGCATTCCCCGCCCCCGGAAAGCATTCTTATCCCTGTTGTGCAGGTAAGGCCTCTATGTCAGAGTAGACTCTACAGTCTGCAGACCCTTGAATTTTTGCTTGGTTGAGAGCTGCAGAGCCCTTTCACTTGTGCCTATTCATTTGAAATGCTCTCAAAAAGAACAGTAACACTTTCAGAAAGTCAATTACATGGTTTAAGGCAGAGAAGAATTGCACCCAGAAAGGTTGTCTGGACAATTCAATGGTGATTTTAAGGAGTGGAGAAGAGGAGAGGCTGGGCAGTGGATGTTCTTCATTTGGCCATGAGCATGCAGTGTGGTATGGGGATTTGCTATGCTGGTGTGACAAATGTGATGAAACCGTAATTCCTTCTTCCGCTGGCTCTGCTTTTAGCTTTTGTCCATCTCACCTGGGAATAAAACCCAGGGCTCTCGACACCAATCTTTATATCCTAATACTCAACCCTAGGTGGGAAGCCAGGTCTGTTGCTTGTGAAGGATGGATAGAGTGTTCGTACTGGAAAACTCAGTAGTTGGCACCCCTGAGTTTTATTCCCAGCAGCACTTTAGACCCCTTCAGCTGGTTACTCACTGCCTTTTGTACCTGTGGAGGGCCCTGTGCAGAGTGAGGCACTTCTGCTGTGAAGGGAACGTCAGCCCTGGGTTCAAGGAAAGGGAGCAGTGTGAGCATGGAGAACCTAACGTGCTTGCTCTTCTCCAGAGAGGTGTAAGAGCTTCTAGTAATAGTCCTCTCCTACTGTGACTTGATTACTTTTTTTTCCCCTTTCCTCGTTGCCAAGGTTACAGTTTAATTCTGTTAGGCAAAAAAAAAAGCCCCATATGTAAACTTGACCTTGGGGACTTTTATCTTGATAACAACGGCTTGTTTGTGTTCATTTTGTTCAGCTTCCACTGTAAGGGACACAGTCAAACAATCTGAAGGCAAAGGTATGGGAGAGAGGTCCTGCTTCACATCAAAATCTGCTGTCAGTTGGAGTTGGATCTTTTAATTTATAAACTTTGTTGGTATACTCATCAGCCCTTAACACACCATGAAGCCGAAGACCACAGATTCACTCTGCAGAAGCCAGAAAGCATCTCTTTCTGCTAATGCCTTATACTTTTTAGTGGGTCGTGAGACAATCGGATACCTGCTTAGGTTAGATTATTCACATATCATATGCTGTTGGACCCTGAATTAACTTTGATTTTATGCATTGACTAAACAATCGTGTATCAAATTTCCTAAAAAGATAAAAATCTGGAGTAAATTAAGAAACAAATACTATGGAGCTTTCTCCTGTTACAAAAACTTAGCAACAAAATGTACCACATTTATGCTACTCACTTTCATAATGACCATTCTTGCTTGGTATTTGTTCTTGCAGGCTGTTGAGTGCTCTGGCTGTAATCCAGGAAGATTTAAGCATGTAATTTAACTTTAAGGATGTAAGTCATCCCACTTTATTGAAACCATTTGAGTGATTAAAGGTACGCAGGTGGATAAATGCTTTGCTGGATGGAAGCCAGAATGTGCAGCATCTTCCAAGATCAAATCTTTAATTATTAAATTGATTTAGAACAGTTCTTGTATCCAAGGCAACAGTAACAATGAGAGGGTCGAGTAATAAACTCTCTATACATCTAAGATAAATGTAGTTAGTCAAATTCTGCTCAAATATGGGTGGACATGGCTTACTGCAGTTTGTTCTTCTTAAGCAGGCAAAATCTGGCTCAGTAATTGCGTATTTGTGAATACAAATGGAGTAAATTAGCCACACTATCGTTCCTATATGTAAATGTTTATAGGGTCTTTTTGTTTGCTTATGGACTTAACTCAAAACCAGTCTTCACGTCACCTCTTCCCAGATGGTTAGCAGGTTGTCTTCATCAGATAGATGTTGCTGACACTGAATATTAAAAAAATATTTATTTTATTATTGTGTTATTGATTACCTGGTCTAATGGGTGGGGTCCCTGCCCCATATCAGGGGGGTTGGAACAAGATGATCTTTAAGGTCCCTTCCAACCATTCTGTGATTCTATGATAATATTTGAAATACACAATTTTTTTGTTGCTACTTCCTGGATTTCATTTAAATTGAGGAAGAATATTTTTTTTAGTTGTTATGCTGCAAGATTTCATTTGCTTATAATGTCCTAAACTATCAAGTAATCCAAAAGTCTTAAAATATGGGAAGAAAAGTAAAAGGCCCTTGCCCTCCCTGTTCTATTTACATTTAAAGAAGCTTTTGATTCTGAAATATCCCTCATGACTCTTTGAACACCTAAAACTAGGGTATTGCTAACAATGTGGTTCAGACAAACCATTTCAGATTTAATCAGTTCTCCAATATTCTTATTGAAATACTCATTTGCTTTACAATAGCTGAAACATAGTTCATATCAATGGCCTAGGTAGAGAAGAATCCATCCCAGGGTCTTTCATTGGGAAGGAAAGATGGGGGAAAAATTGAGATTCACTATGGTCCCGTCTGGTTTTGCATGGTCTTTCCACCTAACCATCAGTAAGATGAAGGATAATCTTGTTTAGGGGAAATATGTTGCAAGAATTTGCTGTATCTTCTGATTTTTTTTGTAGCATCAATTAATTGCTAATTGATGTCAGTGATGGTCATCTGTAATCATACCCTATTATGTGTGTTTATTGGCAGTTTACCTTGATGTTGTTTTGTATCTTGTGTGACAACATATGCTGCAGAAATAACAGACTAGTAGTGAGGAGAGCAATCTGTTTCCAGTAAGACTGCTTTTTTGTGTCATTGTGAGCTTTCAGAAAATGGGAAAAATGTGAACTTCAGAGCACCCAAATTGTAATGCCACAGGGGAGTTCACAGTTTGAAAAATCTGGGCATCAGTTAAAACAGGGCAGAGAATATAAAACTGTAGGCTTCTGGAAAACTCCAGGTGGTAAAGGTGTGATAAAGTCTTCATCAACTGAAGACAAGCACAAAGGTAAAGCTACTTTTTTGTGTTTGTGGTCCTATGTCACCCTAATTTCAATTTAATTTTTTGTTTAATAGAAGCTGTTCCCACAAACTTCCTACAAACCGTCTTCGTTTTTGTAGCATTTATTGTGTGAGTAAACCCTAGAGTCCTCAACGGCTGCTGCGTTGCATATAGAGCAATAGTTTCTATCACCACAGAGAAAAGGCATTTAACCCAGACTAGTATCGGCTTTGCCACAGAGCTGGTTCAGCGTCATGGACAAGGAGGCTGGTTTCCTGTGTCTTGCTCTTTGCATTGGTTCTGCTTGTTTATTGCAAACTCTTGCAAGAATTGCCTCCCACTTCAAACTGCTGCAGACTTGATTGCGCCCAGGTTTCAGCAATGAGAGAAGTCCATTAGCAAAGTTAAGGAGCAGATGCATATAAAGTAGTTCTGCTTGGGGGCTAAGGCAAATGCAGTTGAATTATGCGAAGCTGGTGTGTTGTTCTTTAGCTAATGTCTTGATTTGGTCTGTGCTTAAAATGTTTTGTTAGATTAGCTGTCAGCTGGAAATATGCTAAAAACCAAAACAACCTCCCACATCATTAATGAAGAGAGCTATGTTGGTAAAAGTTCTTAAATGGACACAGTTATATTGGAAGAGGGGGGGAGGAAAGATCCCTTTGGTATAATCTGGTCCATCTGGGGAGCTGGCAAGAGAATTAGAAGTGTAGATTACACCCGTATGAACTCCCTCTCCCAGTTTAGCAGTAGACTCGACTGGTAAAGCTCAGATGTTTGTCAGTGTAGGCTCTTCCGCTGAGTTATTCATTATCTGATGGAAAACAGCATGTGATCTTTGCCCAGTGTTTTGCAAGCTAGCAGATCTAGGGGACCGTTCTGTCCGTAGTTGTGTGTCTCATCACAGATCTGCCTGAGGCACTGCTGATACCGCAGGGCAGGAGGATTTTCTCTTGAAGCCCTGCCCAATGGCCATGCTGCTGATTCTCCTGGAAACCTTGCTGATTCCTGCTGCCACCACTTAACATCAACCTTAGCCAGTCAATGTCTAGAAATCAGTACCCAAGATAACAAGGCTGGTTTAGACAAGAAATTTGGAACCAGTGGTTCCTTTTGTCTGACTCGTACTTTTTTTTGACCGTTTGGGGTTTATTATTGATTGGACGTTAGGAGGAAGTTCTTCACCATGAGGGTGGTGAGACACTAGAACAGGTTACCCAGAGAGGTGGTGGAAGCCCTGTCCCTGGAAGTTTTTAAGGCCAGGCTTCATGGGGCTCTGAGCAACCTGATCTAGTGGGAGGTGTCCCTGCCCATGGCAGGGGGTTTGGAACTAGATGATCTTTAAGGTCCTTTTCAACCCTGACAGTTCTATGATTCTATGATTATCCAAGCGTTTTTTAGTACCAGAAAAGGCTAGAAAATATGCTTTAAGAAAAAGGAAAAAAGGGCTTGTGGGATTTGAGTCATGAGAATTTGTGAGAAGACGGAACAAAAAAAAAACCTGAAACACTACCACCCCACCCCCCAAATTCCACCCACCTACTTTGTGAGACTTTTGGAAAAAAAATCATGACCAAGCATGGGTCAGGCTCATCCATGCTGTATGACAAGCTAGAAGACAGTGTGGGCTGCTCATGGAGCCCTAATGTCTTCTCCAGGAAAAAACCCACTGGCAGATTGTAGGTGAGGTCTCTACTTTCTTGTCTTCATTCAGAACAAAACAAACAAACAAACAAAAAAACATGTGGCAAGTTTCAGCTGGTATTGACCCAGCAACAGCTAAGGATGTTACCTGTCTGTAATGACCTTGAGGCAGAGCAAGATAACTACTGAACCAGTTTACATCTCAGGCTCTTGGTCCCTTAAAGATCTGTGTATCCTCCTTAGATCCCTGAGGATCAGGCTGGCTGTTGCTGATGGAGGTTGAAGCCCAGGGTTAAGATCCTCAGACTGTGGAGCTGTTTCCATTGTGCATCACTGGGAAGCTCCAGAAATGGAGACTGATAACAGGAAAGGTGGGTGGTCAAAGAACATTTTCTAAGGAAAACTGGATAAAGTATAAGCTGAAGTTAGTTTCCTGATGGAACTATTACATAAGCAGCTGGGGTTTTTTCCTGTTTTTTAGGTTTTACACTGTTTTTCATTACTGATTAATAACTAAGCATGGTTTCAGGAGTAAGTTTTACCTCCTACACTCGGGATCTTTGCATTTTTGGTGCTATTTTTCCATACACTATTCTTCAGTGCTTAGAAGTCCTTAAAAGTTAATAAAAATTAAATGTTGAAAAGAAGAAATAAAATCATAATTTTAAAACTTCCGACCTTACTGGGAGAAGGGGGAGTAAAGCAAAACAATGTCTTCTGAATTTGGATTGCTTCACCTGCAACTTGGGCAAAGCTGATGTAAAATGATAAGCGTAACAGCTTTAGCTAAGAAAAATATTAGAGATGCTTTGTGCATATATATATATATCATACTAGGTTGACCAATACTACCAAAATGGGTAAAAATGACCTGAGATATTGAGCTAGTGATCTAGAAAACAAGCCAAGGATAAGAAACGTCAGACTCGAGTTTGTTTCCTCCTCTAACAGGCAAATGGATTGATGTAAATACCCATTGCTGAAAAGTCGCCTTATCTTGATGCCAGTAAAAATGATGTAAAAACCAAAGAGTTGAGCCTAAAGACCCGTGTGCAGAAGTTGCAGGAGCCATGTTGCCGTCTTGCACTGCTGTGTTTGGTAGCACCATGGTCACTTTGCCTTCCTATTGAGTCTCCTGGCCATGGCTGCACCAGCCTGCCCGCTGGTGTTCCATGTTTGTTAGGAAAAGCTGCTCGTCTCTTCCAGACGCTAAGGATCAGCAGCCAAGAGGTAGGTGTTAGTCTTGGACTGCTACAATGAAGGAAGGATTTATCAGGGAGGAAAAACTGTGAGCATTTAGGTAAAAATCATGAGAATCGGTGGCTACTGTGTAATACCAGCACCTGAATGGTGGATAATGGTACTTCCTGCTGAGGGCATGTGGTATGGATAACGCATATAACTAGATGTTAGTGTTTCTCTGCTAGTAGGTGCTTATTTTGACCAGGGAGCAGAAAGCTACTGAAAACCTGAAATTTGGATGCTAGGGATCTCTAACATGTTGCTGAGAGACTACGTAGCCTTTATCTTTGTTGCCACCCTGAAGCAAAATGCTAGTTACCGGCTGCCAAAAGGTGTTTTACGGGGACTGATTTCTGTTTGTTCTGCCCACCGGCCCCATGTAGCTAAGCACATGCCACCACAGCCCACTGGGCAGCAGTATGATTTTTGTCAGCTTGTTCAGCCACTTTTGTGTGGTTCTGTTATTTTAAAAAAAAAAAAAAGGTGACATGGTCTGAAATAAAAGCCGGGGAATTTTCCTCCCTTTCTTCTTTCCTTCCTATCAAAAGCAGCTGAACTGGTGCAGCTCAGAGGCTGGTAACCTTCACTGAGGGAACAAGGAGGGAGAGAGATGGGGCAAAGTGGCTGAGAAAAACCTCTTCATTGAGCCCTGCTTTTGGTTATCCCCCCAGTAATTTCTTTCCCAAGCAGAAAGAAGGGTGAGGACAAGGGTGTGCAGGATGAAGGCGTGAAAGAGGCTCAGAAGAGGGCAGCACCCAACAGGGCTCCTGGCACAGTGGAAACCAGGTGAAACCGGGGAGTGTGGAAAGGAAGGAGGCACTGTGGTCCTTCCCGGTGGGATGGGAATGAGGAATGACAAGCCACTAGTGTGCTGGAGCAAGTAAGGCTGGATGTCCGAGTAGGGGAGGCACACAGGGAGACTTTGCACTCATGAACTCTTCAGCAAAGCTCCTGGCTGGTTAATATTATGGAAAGTTAAGAACATTAAGCTTGCAGATAAACAGTTTGGATGTTAAAAAGTAAATGATGTGAAGTTACTGGTTTCAGTGCAGTTTCTGAATTTGGCCTTCGGTACTGAAAATGAAGATTGTGATGGAGGAGCTCTTAATGATACTTTTAAATCATCTTTTCTACTCCTGGCATTTATACCTATATGAGGATAACTCTAGGGAATATTTATCTTGTTTTTGAAACGCATCAGGCTGCAGAGATACAATACAAACAAATACATTCCGGGGGAAGATGATTCTAGATCTCCTTAGTAGGCTTTCTTTCCTCCTACTCCACAAAGTATTCGCTCTCCAGACACTAGTGACATCAATATCAGTGTAAGGAAGCCTTTAGCTTCTGAAATAGACAGTAATAGATCTTTGTAAAAAGAGGAGCCAAACTTGCATGCCATTTGTGGGAGGGAGTATTTCATAAAAATTACTTTTATTATTCTGGTATTGTGTTAGAAAATCATGTTGCTCAATGTATGAGAGAGAAATTATTATAATGGAAGGTGTCTTAACGTAGCTTAAATATCTGACAAGAGCATTTCAGAACCAAATCATTCATGCTCCCACTTGCTGCCAACTGTAACCTGCTACCTTTCTCATGATAATATGGTGTCCCTGACTTGCAAATTAAACATTAGCCAGTAATGGCATAGGAAATCAGAAAAAAAAAAAAAAAACAAAAACAAAAAAACCAAAAACCCATGGAAACAGAGTTGTGACTCTGCATCATAGTCATGCAAAGCGATGCCCATTCTGATGAACTGAAAAGCTCTCAATGAATTTTGCCATGAAATTCTTTTGCAGTGAAGACTTTCCCCCAGGCTGAAATCCTGAAAGTCAAGTTCCCTGATTTAATTCTTTGACACTTTTTAGCTAGAACTGCAACCAAGTCTTCCCAGAAGACTAGTGGGGTGGGCAAGCATTAGTGGATACAGCTCGGCAGGCACCAAAACCAGTTACAGTCACTGAAGAAACCCTGAGCTGCCTCACTCCAGGTAAATATCATAGATAAATATGGTGTTGCCCATAATATACCAAACATGCTTGCTGTTTTGTGCACTGAGGATTAAATAATACTTCTATGATAGCAACTGTGTTGTGGGGTTAAGATGACTGCATAGGACAGAAGGAAGGACACTAGAAAACTCTGCTAGATTGAGCATACATTATATAAAGTAACCCCCTGACAGCTTATTATGCTTTGCTACCTTACATCAGTGATTACTATTCCTGCTTGCTGATTCACCAAATCAAACAAGTCCCTAGCTGTCCTCTGTCCTCTTTGGTGGGAGGTAGGATCTTGACAGATGGTTCTCTTGAGAGCTACTTTCTCATAATATTGCTGCTATACTACATATGGGATAATTGCCTTTTTTCAAGCATACATTGGCTAACACAGGGGAGGCTTTACCAACACACATATATTCAGCAGGACAGTGAACTCCTATTTTTAAATCATCTTGTCCTTATTTCTTGATGAAGTTGTCTCATGAGCACCAGTTTTGTTTCAACAAGCCTACATTTAGAAACTCAATATACAAGCAAAAGATCGTCTACAGCTTCCCTTATCAGCAAAGTTTTTTGCATGCAGACAAACAGTGAGGAACTCTGTGCATTGGCCTATGCTTAAGTGGTGGCCATGGCAGGTCTACGTAGGCTGATGGTAAAGCTTTGGCAGTGATACAGCTATACTGGCAGTGCTTATAGTTGGGATATCAGTTCAAAGCACAGAAGCCTGGACAAGGGAACAGGGCTTAAGTCCAGCTTTGACTATGTAAAGAGTTTGGACTGAACCTCTGTCCTAGAAGTGGTCAAAACAATGAAACCGCTGCAGGTCTTGCACATTACGGCCTGTTATTCCCAGCAGCAAATGAAACTGTCACATTCCTCCACCCTGCCACCCCAACAGCAACTATTCTTTTCTCTTTTGAGGATAGCGTGTTTTAAAATTGAAAATCAAGTTCTCTGTGCTCGGTTTCAAATCTGTTGCATGCTGTGAACTGGAGTCATTACAGCAGAAACTTTACTTGGGGTCAGTGAGGAACCTAATGAGGCTGTTTATCAGGTTTTGTAGGACAATGTGAATGAGCTGACTGTGTGTGCTCTGCACCCCCTTTAATCAGAAAATAAATATGGTAGATCAAAGCCGCCTTTAACCCGTTAAGATCCAAATTTTTTCTGAACATTAAATGTAGTGGAAAATGACAGTACTCTGTGGCACAATAGATAAAGGTGTGAACAGTAGTAAGCTGTTATCAATAGGGCTGCAAGCAGACTCTCTGTATGGTCACGTCCATATCCTTTGGTTACAACAGGGTGGTGTCTTCCTTTAATGAACCTTATGCAATGCAGCACTAATAATCTGAGATTGAAAACACGTAGGGCGCCACCGTATTCCCTTTTTAGTACTTCCATAACAACGAAGGAAGCCTGGCATGTGGTGGGGTCTGTTCTCTCCTTCGTACATATTCACAGCTGCAGTTGATGCTGGTAGGAATGACGAGTCTGAACTGAAGGCAGAAGAGTTCCTACTGTTCATCAGTTCAATAGTCTTATATAAAAGCTCTGTGGTCCTCATACCCGGCTGGTTTGTCAGCCTCTGGACCACATTCTTCCCTAGGGTATCTTAACTAAATTTGGCTTTCTATGCCTTTTATCACAGTGATATTTGTGCTGTTGAGAGAATTACTGGCTTGTTTGTACCTGACGCTATTTGCAGCATGACAGATGAATGGAAGGTTAAGTTCGGAAGTTGTTGCTTTATTCTTGTATTATCTACAGCACAGAACAGAGAGCAAGAGAAAGTGGTTATGTTCTGATCGATTGATTTATTTATTTTCTCTCAGGCAAATCATGAACCTGAGAAATGTTGAGATACTTCACTCCTACCAGTATATATTTTTATCTGTCAATTAAAGATAATGTTCACTGTCACCTTTATAGCGTGCACCAAATCACAAGAAAAGTAACATTCTTCTTTGAAGTAGTGAAGTGTATGCTTTCTGTGAAATTGGAAGTATCTTTTGTTTTCTGATCTCTTCTGCTTCAGAAGTCTTAGCAATTCAGTTGTTTGGGCTGTTGCTAGGAAGTTGGTTGGTTTTTTTTTTTTTTTTTTCTCCTCATCTGTGATTAATAGATGTAGCTGTGAAAGTCAATTGCATAAAACTAGGCACTGCACTTCAATATGCATTGTGTTGCAGAATTGAATTTGTGAATGTGATGTCTCAGTTTTGTCAAGGTAATGGAACTGAAGGTCTGTAAATGTGTATAGCTTTGCTGGGTCATCGTCTACAGTTTTTCATTTATTTGTTGTAAGGAACAATTTAACCAGAATGAATTTAATACGTTTCAAATACACATCTGTGAAGTAGGGGGTTTTAAAATCTGTAGCTCTCTTTGCAACCCTTGCACTTACTGTGTGAATAAACTCTGACATAGGAAATAAAAGATGTCCTTGTCTAAATGTTTTCTTTAACTTCTGTGTCAGAATACCACAGATAACGAAACAGAAGAACGATAAAACATGAGGCTCTTAAGACAGGTTTCTATGTTTAATTATACTTTTTAAAAAAAGGTGATAAATCGCATCAAAACCCCATGAAGCTAGCAAAATCAAGCAAGTAAAACTTGCGTGAAACCTTGGTTTGTGCATTACAACTTTGTGCATGTGTGCTGGAGTGACCTTGGCTGGCTGCCAGATGCCCAGCCAGCTGCTGTCTCACTCCTCCTCCTCAGCAGGACAGGGGGAGAAAATAAGACTTAAAAAAACACCTCATGGCTTGAGATAAAAGCAATTTAATGAAAATTATTATTCTTTACTTCCCACTAGCAAGTGATGTCCAGCCACAATCGTGGGAAGTAGTACCTCAGTATGTGTAATGGTTGCTTTGAAAGGTAAACATCCTAATAACGAATGCTCCCCCCCTCCTTTCTCTTAGCTGTTATTGTTGAGCATGAAGCCGTATGGTATGGGGTATCCCTTTGGTCAGGTTAGGTCAGCTATGCTGGCTGTGTCCCCTCCCAACAACTTGCCCATCCCCAGCCTTACTGGCATTTGGGGGGCTGTTGGAGAGTCAGCCTTGATGCTGTGTGAGTGCTGCTAAGTGAGAGGCAAAGCGTTGGTGGGTTTTATCAACACTGTTCTAGCTACAAATATGAAGCCCACAAACATGGGCTGCGATGGGTAAAGTTAATGCCAGCCTAGTCAGATCCAGTATGGCATGGGAGGACAGTGCAAAGCTATAGCTTAGTTTTACCTTGAAATGATCTCTGTTGTAAGTGCTTTGGTGAAATGTTATCACAGTGGGGAGGAAGCAGATGTGATTTTGTTATCACTGTCGCTAGTTAAGGTCAGCTCTTGTTATCCCCTCAGCCAGGGTTTGTGTGGACTAGCTCCAGGTATGGAAAACTCCAGAGCTTCATGTCTATATTAAAATATTTTTTAGTATTTATACTGTGAGCTGGCTTGGGAGCTGTCGGCTCACAAAAAGAAGTGTGAAGGAAGGTGATTCTGCTCTGGTGAGACCCTCCCTGCAGTACTGTGTCCAGCTGTGCAGTCCCCATCACAGGAAAGACAGGGACCTGTTGAAGCGAGTCTAGAGGAGGGCCACAAAAAAGAGNAGAAAACTCCAGAGCTTCATGTCTATATTAAAATATTTTTTAGTATTTATACTGTGAGCTGGCTTGGGAGCTGTCGGCTCACAAAAAGAAGTGTGAAGGAAGGTGATTCTGCTCTGGTGAGACCCTCCCTGCAGTACTGTGTCCAGCTGTGCAGTCCCCATCACAGGAAAGACAGGGACCTGTTGAAGCGAGTCTAGAGGAGGGCCACAAAAAAGAGCAGAGGGCTGGATCACCTCTCCTATGAGGACAGGCTGAGAGAGTTGGGGTTGTTCAGCCTGGAGAAGAGAAGGATCTGGGGAGACCTTATAGCGGCCTTCCAGTACTTAAGGGGGTTGCTTTTTACCAAAACCTGTAGTGACAAGGCAAGGGGCAATCATCTTAAAGTGAAAGAGGGTAGATTTAGATTGGACATAAGGAAGAAATTCTTTACTGTGAGGGTGGTGAGGCACTGGAACAGGTTGCCCAGGGAAGCTGTGGATGCCTCATCCCTGAAAGTGTTCAAGGACAGTTGGATGGGGCTCTGAGAAACCTGATCCAGTGCAAAATGTCTCTGTCCATGGCAGGGGGCTTGGCCTAGATGATCTTTAAAGGTCCCTTCCAACCCAAACTATTCTGTGATTGTGTGGTTTTCAGGAATGACGTTCCTAGCAATTTTGGAGATTAGTATAGTCTTTACCCTTTTTGAGAGAAAAAGGGGATGAGGAGTCAGGTTTAATATGGCATTTATGACAGTGACCACTACTATTGCTTCAGGGTCATTCCCTGCAGCCCTGCTCACCCCCTGTGTGCCAGACCAGCTCTGGACTCTATGGGCTGCCAACACAGCCCAGCCACCTGCCCTGTTGTGAGTAGTTAGAAATCTTTTTCATATTATGATTCCACAGCAAAAATCCAGCACAAACATGCTGTAGATGTAGGCAGCTTCTGCAAAATCTTAAAATAAAAGTAGCATTTAGGATGGGAAAGACTAGTTGAAACAGTTATATTTGCTCACGGTATTTTTTCAATAGTCAGTTTTTAAGAGGGGGTGATATCTTTCTTTTTTTTTCTCTCCCCCCTCATCCCTCCCTCTCTTTCTTTTCTCCTTCAAAGACTACTTTGACATATTTCAGTGTGATAAAAGCTGGACACAGATCCATCTTTGAAAGAGTGGTGGGAGGTAGTGTGGGCTGGGGTTGGGTCAATTTATTGTTCAGGCTTTTAAGTGGAACTGGAGGAAATTGTGAAATTGAGGTTGCAAGGAGAGAGAGGTGAGCAATGCATTATTTCCTTTTATTTTCAGATTACCATTTCAGCTGCAGGGTATAAAAACACGTTGAACAAAAAAAAAAAAATTTTGAGTAACTTAGTTTTTAATGATTTCAGATAATCCTTTCTCTGTATGTGAAGGTAAAATAAAATGCCAATGACTCTTCTGTGTTTAAAAAAAAAAAATCTTTTAACCTTTTGTTCCACATTCTGTTATTTGTTTGTTGTAGTTTCCCAAGGCTATTATGTATTAACAATATCTGCATTGTGTAAGTGCTTGCGAATCCTGTCCTTATGCCACACATTTGTGGGACTGGAAGGCCAGCTCCGGTTGCAGCGGGATGTGTTTTCCATGTGCTCAAGTGATTCTAGAGATCGGGCTTGAAGAATGGTGGGGGAATGGAGCTGTGAAGTGTTTGAACTGTGAGGATGCGAATTAAAGCGTCAATGAATATTTAGAACATCAGAATCCCTTTAGGGTTGCATGGGTTAAAGTAATATCGGGTATTTACGTTCAGAGAACTTATATAACAGGTTTTGTAAAGCTCAGTGTTCATTATCTTATAATGAGAGCAACTTATGGAGGAGGAAGGAGATGCTACTATGGACCCTTTAGCTTACAAACCTTGGCATGTAAGCTTAAAGCTTAGAATTACTGATATAAACAAGTTTAAGCGCATATTCATTGTCTGGAGACTTTGGACAAAATACTGTAAGGTTTCTGGGGAGTAGAGAAGCTGAGACACTTATTTAAAGAAAACAAACAAAAAACCCCTCCAACCTGTAGATATTTGGGGTAGATATTCAATGACAGGCAGAACAGCAAGTCCTTGAAAAGTTAATGGGAACTGGATGCTTCACTCTTTTTTCTTTTTTTTTTTTTTTTTTTTTTTTTTTTTCCTCCAAAATTTTTTTTTTTTTTACCTCCAAAATTAGTTCTTGGGATCCTATTATCTATCCAAATAAGTTGCATTTGGAAGTAGGTCCCAAAAATCCCTGAAGCAGTTCTGAAAATCTTATTTCTCTCCCTCACCCCTCCTCCTGCAGATTATTTTTTTGGGGGGGGGGGGGGGGGGGGGGGGGGGTGAGACCATTACAGCCTGCAGCTGAAGTATAAATATAACTTCTTTGCCAGCTTCAAAATACTGTGCACTTCTGGTGGATGAAGCAGTCAGCAAAGCAGACAGCAAGTGAATTTGCAGCTTTGAAGCTGCAGTCTTGAGTATTCAATGATCACACTGTCTAGGTTATTTGGCTGGCTCACTTTAGAACTCAGCACTCCTTCAGCAGAGGTAGTCTGGGGATTGAAAGATAAATGAATGAAAGCATTATAGGACAGTCTACTGCTGCTATAAACTTGTGCTCACAAGTTGCACTCTGATTTCAATGTAGCACACTACTGCTTCCACTGGTGTTTGTGGGAGCAGGATCAAGGACGGGCAATTTATAACCTCTTGAGATAGACTCCTATGGTCACATCTGATAGACTGATGGAAGAAGTGACCATCCTTTTGACATCTAACCAATGTTTCCTGCTTTGGTTTGCCTCCCTGTTCTATATGCTGGTAGACCTATGGGTAAAATAGATGAGGGACAGGACCCTCGCTGATGACTACTCTTCCCCAAATTTTCTTGCAGCTTTTTAAAATATGGATCCCTCCCCTGTTGCGACAAAGCATGGCTGTAGGAGGTGGTAAGCTCTGGCACAGAGGTGGGAAAGACCTGTGGGAGCAGGAATACTTTGTGGCCAGAAACCTCAGCTCTCCAGGTCACTTTTAATGGACATCTTTAACCATGTGTAGACACTGGAAAGCAGGAGTATACACAGTTTATGACCGTGACAATTATGTTCTCTACTGGCTAAGCTGTGGAGTGGACAGCTGGGATGAACATGCTGCTAGGCTAAGCACGAAATCTGCTCACCAGCCCAATGCAGGTATGTGATGAGTATTTGCTGACCAGGCGGTTGTTAGTGAGGCACACTACTGCTTCCCCAGTGTAATTAATGATTGATTCCCTGGGCAGGTCAGGAACTCCCCAGCTGGTCTCTGCATAGATGAGATGGACTGATTTGTGATAGTGAACTGACTTGAGACTAGGTGGTTGACTGAACTTCTAACTTCAAACCCCAGAGCTCTAGCAAGACATTTGAAGGCTTTGTGTTTTCTTCCTGAACACTGCTGTCTGCCCAAAGGTGATACACAGGGGGTTTGGGGAGCTGAGCAGCTCTGCTCCATCATGCAGGGAGCTGCGCTGACTGGCCTGGATCAGGCATTGCCTCACATTCGCTGCCTCATCAGTTCAGCCACCTCTTGCATGAGGGTACTGGTGGGCACCCCATCCCAAGCAATGATGTTTTATTTCCTTTGGTCATCAACACTTTCAAAACCATGTTCTGCGTGTATCTTTTCTACCACTAGTGAAGTCTGTGTCTCAGGGTAGCCCGTGTATCCTGCCCACTGCAATACACTTTCCCAGCCTGACCTTTCAAAGCCTGACCTCTAGCTCCTGCCTTGGCCAGGAGGTGGTGGCCTTTCTCTGCTGCCCTGTTCATTCCATAGGGGTGGCCCATCTCTGTATGTCTGTCTTCACTGAGTGGCTCAAAAGGTCCATCTTTCCCTTTCCTTTAGTTTCATACTTTTGTGCTGCCGTGAAAATATGCCTGGCCTGTGTAACCTTTTTCTTAAGTCTGGCCCAGGTCAGACACCGGCATGTCTAATGGTCCAAGAATAACTTTGGGTGTTGCGTTCTGCCTGGTGGTGTTGCATCTGAGATGCCAAACACCAGTCGTTTGCATCAGAATCAGCTGTTGAGCCTGTTATTGCTGATTCTGTTCCTTAGACACCTAATTCTTAAATTTTGACACCTCATTTGCTTTTTCCAGTGTTGTTTTGCCTCATTCTTCTCTTGGTAACTTTAACAGCTCAGTCATACCCATACTTCTCCTGAAAATCCCTGTGGCATTTGCCTACGGATCTGCTTTAGATTGTTTTGGTTTAGTACTCTACTGCATTATAAATGTCATTCCTCCTTCTCTCAGTGTATCTTCTCTTCAGAAGACGTATTGGGGAGGGAGGAGGGGGGCAGACGGACACATCTTTTACACAGGCACACACTTTGAAAGCAGGACTTTACACAGTTTACAAATATGGAGCAATTTGGGTAATGGACAGAGCAAAAAGCTGAGAGTAATATGCTACTAGGCTAAGCATGAATGTGGTCACCACCCCAGTGAAGGCACGGGGTGAGTCTTTGGCCAGACAGTCCTCAGTGAGGCGGGGACATGCTGCCTGCCATTGTCTGACCTTGGCAGATATCCATCTTCTTGACCCCCTTCTCTGAGTCTTATACCCTTTCTTGCTTGTATGTTATTTTTTTTCTTGAGCCCTGGACCAGCTCCACAATTTCTTTGTTTTTACTCTCCTTATCTTCCTGGCTTTAGTTTCTGCGCTCTCCTTTACAGTGCAGAAACACTTTTTTTTTGTGTGTGTGGGTTGTTTTGTTTTGTTTTTTTCCCAGTAAAGCTGAGCCAAGGTCATGCCACTGGGTTTCACGCAGCTGGGCCTTAGGTCAGACAGCTGAGCCTGAGAACTGGAATGAGAGCTGCAAGGCTTCGCTGCTGCCCTCTGTACTTCATTAAGTGACCTCCACTGAAGAGTTACCATGGGTCTGATAACATACACCTACTTCTTAGACCAGAGTAAATTGATCACTTGATCATGGGAATTT
This sequence comes from Rynchops niger, assembly GCA_013400035.1. Classification (NCBI taxonomy): domain Eukaryota; kingdom Metazoa; phylum Chordata; class Aves; order Charadriiformes; family Laridae; genus Rynchops; species Rynchops niger. The sequence continues at coordinate 677,950 of VXBH01000321.1, read as the reverse complement.
ATCTTTAAATCACAGGAGCAGTCCAAAGAATGGGAAATCAGAGGACTCTTAACTGTCACAAAGTCAGATTAAAAAGTTGAACTCCAAAAGCTGTACTGAAGGAGTAGTGCCTGGGCATGGGAAGCAGGACACTATAGTCATCAACTTGCCTGTTGCTCCTTCTATGAGAAGATGTTCACGTATGTTTATGTCCTTCGGATACCCTCATATACGCTTTCTGATTGGCAGTCATTTCCTTTTACCTTAAGCCTGCAGTGTGTGTAACACTTGTATATATAATTTTGCCTGTTAAATCAAATGGTTTTAGGCAGAATCATCTAGGTGTTTATAGAAGCAAAAAATACCCTCTCCCTGCCAACACAGCTATGGCCTATCTTGCTCCCATCAAATGGTAAGCAAACTCATAAATCTCATTTAAATATTTTCATGGTACCAGACTAATTTTTTTAATTAGTTAATTCTTGCATGCTTGAAGATCTTTCTGATGGAAATGGCTATACTGTTAAAACCAGTTCTGTCTGCCAATGAAACGTTAAAAGGTGTGTGAGAGCCACTCAGATGGCCTGTATAACGTTCCTATTCTGTACCTGTGGGTATTGTAGGTGTAGGTCTGATTTAGTATGGCTGTTAGCCAAGGACATCTTTGTAAGAAAAAACATGAATCATTCACATTCCTGAAAAAATAGGAGCTGAATTCTTGAAGGCTCCTTACAGATGAACGGTGCTAGCTTATTATCAAATACTTTGATTTCTCACCTCTTTCCCTTCTCGCACTTTGTGTGGAATCAGTGCCTGAGCATCCCTAAATGGAACCGTCAGAATCAATTTGCCATTCACTTGTCTCTCAGTGATTCAAAGACTGTTTTTCTTTTTAAACCTTCCTATTTGTGCTTGCAGTGGCAATCATTCAGTGTTCCCTGCTTCAGAGCTCTCTGAGCTGAACAAGTTGACTTGGCAACCAGGAAGTGCTTCAGGAGATGGGAATGGAAGGCGCTGGCTGGCAGGGCGTTAGTAATGAGAAGTGTTCATACTGCTACGAATCTGTGGCAAATGAGTGCTGCCCGCTCCTTGTTGCGCAGTGTAGAACACCCCTGAAATTCAGAGGTCTGTGAGTGTTCCTCCAGTTCTACAAGTTGGGTGAACCAAGGGCAAATATATCACAACGCTTGTCAGATAAATGCCTTGGTCAGCTTACTTTACCAGGTACTCCTTTGCCCCCAGGAGCTGTTGGGTGGTGAGAGAGGGAAATGTGGCTTTTCAGCTGCGCAGACCCGGCTCAAGGGCGTGGGAAGAAAACGCAGTAAATCTGAAACACAAGCTCTGAGGGTTAATTGCTATTGCTTAAGCTATAAGGAAAATGACTTTTCCATTTTCCCATTAGTAGTATAGGATTTATGACATGCAGGTGAGCAGATCTGGGTGTTACTCTTCATGAAGCATGTTCCCTAGCTGGTATGTGTTATTTTAAGGGTTATCTGTGCACTGTTGCACACAAAAAGATGCTGATGTCATGCCAAGCTGTTGAATTTCCTGCATCATGAATTTCCTGCATCATGTTTCTTGCAGGGAGGGACTTATCCCTCCTGTGCGTGCAGCTCAGCACCTCAGCCTGTCTTTACTCTTCTGCTCTCATGCACTGGGAGGAAGGAGGACCTGTGACCCCTTGGCCAGTTGCAGCTGGTGCCTGGAGTCATGAAGGGGGAGAAAGGGGCTGTCCTAGGGCCACCTTGCTTAGCGGGGCCCAGAGCTTACAATGATGATGCTGGGAGGCACTTTTCACCAAAAGCCACATTCTGCAGGCTCTCCCTCGTCATGCCACCTGATGCACCTGGGAGTCCATAGAGCCCAACAGGAGTGTGTTGGAAAGAAACTTGAGAGATCTGAATTTACTGCTTGTGGCAAAGTATTCAGGTGTACTGGGCTAGAAAGCAGTTTCGTTAAGAGCCTTGACTGCCGAAAACTCTGCTAATTGTATTCTGTCATAATTATAAGTAGTTGACAGAAATACACTGTTCTTTGTGGGAGATCTTACTTTCTGCTTTGAACAGGGTCGTACAGCAAAGCATACAGAATAATTACTCACTATGAAAAGCATCAAAGTGAGACCAGGATGTCTCTTAAATAACGATGTTTTATCATGAATCACTGCAAAGATTTGTCAAGCTACAGATTGGCTTGATTGGATGGACAGATGGACTTGATTCCACTAACTTGCAGGNATGCATATTTCATGAGTTTGTGGTCTCTTAGCTCAGATTTCTTAGTCACATTTCTGATCAAAATAACTGTTCTGAAGTCAAGACTGGAACGTGCTACTAATCTAATAGAAGGCTGAAATATTTACTTAACACATTCTAGCGCTTCATATTATAACAATTCTTGGAGTAATTAGATTCAGTGTTTCTTTTTCCAAAAGCGTATTTTTGTGACTAAGAAAGTATTTTAGCAAGTTCCAAAGCAGAAGGCTTTTGTGAATGCATGAGAAAAATGGAATAAACCCCAAGTTTTCTATCTTAATGCTGGTTAATCCATTAGCAGAAATCTCTTACCTTTACATGTGCTTTTGTGCGTGCTTGGGTCTCAAAGAGGTTCAAAACTTATGCTGCAGGGATCTGCGGGTTTTGTGTGTGTTTATTAGTTTTGTCTTTTAATAGTTTGTTTACTGTTATGAAACTGTTTCTTTATTGGCTTGTTATGGTTTCCCTAAATAGTGGGCCTAGAACTTTTACACATGAAAAATAAGGCAATGAGTTTGTTCTCTGGCAATTGCAAAAGCTCACTTGAACTTTACAAAAAGCGTTTTGGATTTTTATCTCTCTGCCTGCATGACTTTTTTGTCTCTGGCAAGAAGAGGAGCAAAGCTCATAGGAAAAGCTGAGGTGGATTGAATGTCTCTGCAGTCTTATGTCCTATGGTAGCTCTAAGCCTAATTGGCTGAGGCCATGGCCTTTCTCTTAACACATCTGATGGCATGACAAATGTGATAATTACTGTGAAAAGAAAGTGTAGCTGTGGCATTAGTAGGGTCATCTGGACTGCGAGGCAAATGGGTGTACTGCATCTGTATGACAGACCATTAAAAAGGAGTCTAGCATTTCTTCCTCCTCGTCCTACCTTGAAGATCTCAAGCGCTCTCCTTTCACATTTATTATCCCTATAGTGTAGGTGCTTGCACAAGACTCTCTTTCTGTGCCAGGGAGCAGTGGGGGCTGGCTGCTCCCTAAGGGCAGGCAGAGCAGGAGCTATGAGTGACCCTGGCACAGGCTGTGTGCTCATCCATGGGGTGCTGTCCTGCTGGGTCTGAGCCAGCTGAGCAGAACCAGGGACTGGTAATGAGTGAGGAGGTGAGCCTGGTCTAAGTCTGGTGGGGGTCAGCAGATGATGCAGCTGGAGAGAAGGCTGTAGCAGAGGTCCCAGGTCTGTCTGGGATACAGGGTTGGAGATGAGCTGGAATTAAAGTGTCCATTCAGGAGACGACCTACCTAGAGTGTAGGGCTGAGGCTCGTCCAAGAGGCAGGACTAGAGAGCCAGGCCACCTATAAGAAAGCTCAGGCTGGGTCCCTGTGCAGAGTATGTAGGGGAAGGTCCCAGGTGAAGCTGGTCAGGGCTGTTAAGACTTTTTAGTGCCCCCAGGGTCCTGGTGCTCTGCAACTTCATTAGGCCTCCACACCTTCATGGGCTCTGGGAGCAGGCAGTCCTTTGAGCTTGCTAAAGCTGAAGTCTTTGCAGTTTCCAGTGACTTTGTCCCCTGAGGAAGACAGGCCTTGCTAGGTTCTATGGTGATAGATGGAAAATGCATTTATCACCTAATCACTAAATTTTGGCCTTGTTAGAGGCATTCAAGTTGATTGATTATTTCTGACAAGCAATGTTAACTCTCCTGTAGTAATGTAATGAGATACACAGCAAGGTACCATGGACCTCGGACCTCCAGCTCCTCTGAGCTGAAGTGCCAGGAGGAGCCTGGCTTCAGACACGAGGCTGTTTTGTGGGTGTTTTGGGGACTCTCTTTGAGAGGACTACACAAGTCTGGGTGGATTGTCCTTCAGGAGTTTTCATACAGGGAAGACACTCCAAAGCCACAGTGTGAATGCAATGCTGATTTAGGTAAGGATGTGGTTGGGTCAGCTGATCTGATCTTCCAGCCTTCTACTGCTGAAAGGAGACAGTCTTGCATTATCTCTTACCTTGCATCCTTCTTGCTTCCTCTTGGTGCAAGGCAACTTTAATTTTACATTGGGGTATCCATATTAAGAGTAAGTAGATTGATGTGTTCAAGTCTGAATATTGGCAACATCACAGCCAAATTTTCACTGCCTTCCCTGAGCTCTGCTGCTCATCTGGCTGATCTCTAAGCAGGTCTTTGCTGTGAAAATTAAATGAATTCGCTGCACCAAGGGAGAGGATGGGACAGTGCAGCAGGGAGGGGAATGGGCAAGGGTAGAGAACCCCTCCCTGTGGTGCCAGTGGCTGACGTGGCTGCTTCTGAAAGCCAATTGTGCTTGCTCACCTTCGCTCCATTGAATTGGCCTCTTCCACCTTCACTTTCATGAAGATGGAGATCGGTCAGTCAGTCATTGTCAGTCTTTTTCTGCAGATTCTTTTCACTTCCTGAAATTATTACTGTGAAGGGCTGATTCTTCATACAAAATAATATTTTTATGACTCTGTTCGTAGTTGGAAGGGAATATCAGTACTACATGGAAGTGAACGCAGTGTCACGCAGTTCTTAAAAAAATGTGGCCTAAACAATGACAAAACAATGTTAGAAAAGACACATGAAAGTAAAATAAATCCTCATATGCATGTCCAAACGTCAACAATTCACAGTTGAGTAGTCTTCCCTCCTTTGCTAGACTTAGTGACCTGTTATACATTGTCCTCTTGAAATGACTGCAGATGTGTACTGAAAAAATAAATATGAAATAAAGGTTCCATTTCAAACTGAGAGGGTATAGACAACTGTTTTCTTGGCCCAAATCACCTACTTTGCCAAAGGTGTGCAAAGGCTGCATGAATCTAAAGGAAACAAATTCCTTCCTGCACTACTTTTCATAATCCGCTGGCTCTGTGTGAGCACTTGGTATTGGTATTCTGCTATCAGGCAGGGACTATCGAAAGAGATTGCTCAAGATCCCATCTTCTAATCGGCAATAATATGTGCCAAATACTTATATAAGCATAACATAAAAATCTCTCTCCCTAGCTAGTCGCCAAGGCTAATTGCCTCATGTATCACCTCTCTGACTGTGTGTACTTAGTTGCTATGAATTCTGCTTTTCTTAAGATGCAAGCTTGTTTGTGGATACTTGCTGTAAACATAGGTACAATTAAACTGAGATAACAGTTCCCTAACAGTAATGGAAAAATCTCTCTGCTGTTTTGTGTTCTGTGTTCAAACCCGTACCCAGAGCTGGGGGTCAGGAAGAATTTTCCCTTGGGTGAGATTAGTGAGGACCATTGCTGTGCTTGTCTACTTGCTTGCCTGTTTGTTTTTCACCTTGCCGTGAAATGCGGAGAGGCGCCTGCTTACTTGAACCTTCTGGGAATTTTCACCTTTCAAAGTTCTTACTGGTGCAGGGACCTAAAGTATTGCTGCTGCCTTGGGTGTCCTGCCTGTGCTCTCTGTCGCTGTTCTTCTCTGCCACATTGCTCACTGATGGCCTGTGGCTTAATTTGGGGTGTGACATTGTCTAGTGACCTTGGGTGTGCAGAGTTAGAGGCAGATGTCTCATGAACTAAATGTCTTTTTTTTTTTTTTTTTTTCCTCCCCTGCCTATGATTGTGAGGTCATAGATCTGATGATCCTTACCAGTCCACATATTACTGCGCAACTATGTGGTCTGGGTACCCTTAGCACTGAAATTTATCCTATGGGTGGAAAAATGGTAAAGCATCATTTTAATAAAGAATGAATTGCGATGGGGTTGTGTATGAAGGAGCCAGACTGCGTTATTATGTTCACGTGCATAATGAAACATAGATTTAATTTTTTTTTTTTTAAATTGACCTACTTCCTTACTCCCCTGCCCCAAACTCTAGTAATACAACCACGTGTTTGGGTGTGTGTGTGTGTAGGTACAATGAGGGAGCAGTACTCCTGACACACTGCTCCCTCCGCAACCCAAGATTTCTATTTCTTTGCCCGTCCACTAGTTTGATTCCCCTTGTCTCTTTCTGAAGTCATCCAGGTTACTGGGACGAGGCACGTGTGCAGATATCTGATGGCTTGGCTGCATGTGGGTAAATGCTTCTCTTCTGTTAAGAGTGTTGTAGTGACAGTCTCATGGGACCAGTTCTGTTCCGTCACAGCTTGGTATCTGCATGAGACTGGCCACAACAGGGAACCTCTTCTAGTTTTTCTGCTGTTAGTATGCCCTAAGGCAAAGAGAACAATTTGCGTGGCCAAAGGTATTCGGTGGTTTAGGTGGCTCTTGGGCAATACCTGTTCTGCTCTTGGCCTTTCTGGGTGGGCTGGGAACAAGATGCCCATAGGAAGCAGGTTTATGGAGGCCA
>VXBH01000321.1:608088-671391 GCA_013400035.1 Rynchops niger | reverse complement strand
GGGGTGTGCGGGAGGGGGGAGGCTGGAGGCCTGCTTTTCAAATGGCTGCAATTTAAATGGAATGAACTGCTTTCTAAGCTTCCCACTTTTTGCAAAGGTAGCTGGCTAACAGCTCAAGGTCTCAGGATGAAAGCTGCCAGTTGCAGTATGGAGATTTAGCCCAGAATAGGTCAGTAGGAAGTAAAGGGCAGATGGCTGCCAAATGGGATAATATTATGTGTTGGATCTCCTATACTTAAAATAGTATATGACATATCTGAAATAGTTTTGCTGCTTCTGACTTTTTAGGAAGACTTGGCTTTATATATATTAAAAAACCAAAACAAAAAAAAAAACACCACCCAAACCACCTAGCTGGCAATTCTCAGTGCACTCATTTTTCATATAATTTTAAAAATTCAGATTAAAGCAATAAGATAAATGGAAATCTCATAAGCATTATAGCTTTAGTCAACAATGGAATTCTAACATGAAAAATATGCTTGTTGAATCTCCGACTTTTGATTAAAAACAAAATACTAGCTTACACTGTATGTAATTTAAAGGAAGCTTCTTCTCTTTACTAGCTTAAGTATGCTGATGATTAAAGTATTCATTATGGGAACCTATTTTTTAATGATTCAGCAGTTTGATCAGAACAATTGAACTTGTTAGTTTTGAAATATAAATCTGCTACATACATAGTGATGGTAGCTCTGTCGCTCATTCCCTGTGGCATGGCCTCCATCCTGCCATTAACTGTACAGGGACTGTGCACTTAAATTCAGCATTTACTGTTATATGCCTGAAGCAGATAGTGTGGAAACTCCTTCTCCCTTCCCTTTCAAAGCAGTATTTGCTGATTTAATTCTTTTGGGGACAAAGCAGCTTCGCACTGCCCTTCTCTCAAGAGGTGGGGTATAACAATCACCTACGTATTGCACATGGCATAAAAAGGTGCTTGTGTGTGTGTTTGTATGGTGTGTGTGGGTGTGTGTTTGTGTGTATGTTTCAAGCCACCCTTCTGCAGCTTAATTTCCATTTATTCAAGTGTAGCTGTATCAACAAGGAAAACAGCCAGTTCTGCAAATAAGGTATACCTACATTCATTTAGCATCAAGGACGCTTTGATCTGGCCAAAAAAGCTTGGGTTTAAGCAACTGCGTGGCTGTAGCAGGCAGTCTATTTTTGGATACCTGCTAAGAGAAGTTGGAGTTGTTGCTTGTTTTACTTATTCGTGTTGGTACAACTGAAGAAGGAGCAGCTGGCTCAGGGAGGGAGTGCTTTGGAACACACACAGGGTGTTAGGTTGTCATTTTTACCTAGGTGCTTTTAAATTTAGGTAACTTGAAGAATGGTGCTCTAGTGATAACTCAAACACTTTAATTTAAATCGTGGTCTGGAAAGGATAAAGTGTAAAATCTAGCCACATGCAATATACGTAAAAGCAGGTATATATACAACATATATAAAACCCAGCAAAAGCAATGCTCTTGGCTCCTTCAGGAGGGTAGGTAGTGAATCTAGCATTATCATGTGGAACAACGGTATGTTAAAAGCCAAATACTGATATGGGGGAGCTGCGGTTGAGGACACTGGCTGATACGAAGCTGTTCAAGCAACACAGCTCAGTTTTCCCTCCAGGCTGGAGGGGAAGGAGCAGATCTTGATCTTAAGAGCTCGGGCAGCTTTGCTGCATCTGGCAAAGTTACATTGGTTTGCACCATCCAAAGATCTACTTCCTCGCTCTGTCTATTGTAGCGTGCCCTCAATGTTTTCACATCATAGATAAGGCATGTCTGTGGATTACTTTAGCACAACGAAGTAATCTTTAACTTTGCAGAAGAGGGAGAAGAGAAGAGAAATCCAAGGAGAGGAACAACTCACTAGGGGTATAATGAGTGAGTTAGAAAGCAAAATAATGGCTTTCATGATTTGGCTGGCCACAGCCCAAATCATCAGGGAGAAAGATGCCTGCCAGGGAATCAAATGGGATGCAGTGATTTGCATGCATGCGCTAAGTGGTCGCGACTGTTCCACTATGTGCTTACTTTTCAAGAGGGGTAGTGGGAAGGAACAAAGGCAAATCCACCAACAAATTTTGGTGCAAGTACCATGAGGATCAGAAATTTCTCTCTGACAAGATGGAAAGGAAAATCTTCCAGTATTGCTTCACTTGCGGAATAGTCCCGGGAATGTTGTGGGAAGCAGAAGTCTGTCATCATCACATGTATATGGCAAAATCGTGTAGCGTTAATTCTTTTGCAGCCTGTTTTTAACACTGTTACCCCAAGCTTCATTTTGCTGTATGATGGTATAATTTTTATTGGTTCTGATTTTGCTTGAATTGCTTTCAAGAACGGCTTCTGTAATATGGAGAATCACATTACACTGTAGAATCATACTTCAGTAGTGTGCAAAATGAGACCAAAAAATCAAATTAAAACATAAAGGCAAACTGTAATCTGATCAGCAACACTGTTTGGACAAGAGCGGAATTAGAGCATTAAAAATGTTTTGCTGTTGAAATTCTATTACTTATTTTAAAAAAACACAATCAAACAAACAAGGAGAAAAACCTCATTTAAAAAGTGGAACTACACCCAGAGGCAGGGATCTTTTTGGCTTTCATGGAGCTAGGGGCTACAAGTTAGCATGTGAAGGAAATACGTGGGGGTAGGTGCATTTACAGGGGATCTTTCAAAGCCTTCATGCTTTCTTGCTACAGCCTCTTCTCAATCATTTAACTTTGCAAATGTCCAGACCAGATGTTCCTTTGCCCCGTCATCTTACCTGACTACAAGTTGCACTCGGAAGGTATATGGTACAGCAGTTTGTTAATATTGCATTTTTCCTGGACACATCACAAAAGATGGACCTCGCCCCTGTTAGCGGATTGTGTCTAGTTGGAAGAGGATCACGATTTACCATGTTACCGTCTGCAGCAATCTGGAAAAAATATAAGCTATTGCCAGGGATCCCGCTGCTCAACTTTAGTCTCCTCACTAAGCTACCTCTTCCAGATCTGAGATGCTTCAGGCTCTCTCGGTCCTCCAAGGAGAGAAGAGCTTCTCCAAAGAGCAATTCAGATTTTAGGAGCTCTAACTCACCTTTGGGGTTGCCTGCTCACTGCAGGGGGAGCCTCAGGGTTCCTCATTTAGGCATCTCAGCTAGGTACCTAAAATTAGATGGTATAGATTCCTCCTGTGTTACTAAAGAAAACAACACGTTTCCTCTGAGTTGCAGACGTGCTTGAAATAGTTAAGATAAAGTACAAGCTCAAAATAATATTAGGTTTTTTTTCCTTTCCTGTGCCCGGAATTTATTGGATGCATTTGGATATTCATGCATGGTGTGAAGTCACTTTAAGACAAAATGAGTGAATATTGGAAATAGAAAATAGCATAAACCAAGACAATACTCCAGCACACTGGTGACTGTTCCTTGTGAATTTTTGGTAAGGAGGAAAATGGTAAAGCTTGAAGCAAGCAGAAAGCATGAGAACAGCTAAGCATTAAAAAGTCATATTGCCTTCTGGCTGTCGTGCCTAAAAATAACTTAAATGTAGTGGATATTCCTGACAGTGACGATATCTGATAAAATCGTCACAATCTGCAGATGGAGTACTTCTAGGAAACAGTAAAACAAAGAAGCTTTCAGGGAAGAATGCCATCTCCCCATAAACAACGTGCAGTACATAACTGCATTGTTGCTTGTGAGAAATATAGCAAGCACCTCAGGGGATTTCAGCTTAATTTCCTCTCTGAAGCTGGAAGAACATTTTCTTAAGAGATTTATCAGTTCTTGGTGCATCATTGCCCAGTCCTGAAAAGTGCTGAACTCTTCTTTGGGATGTTAAATGTTTTCAGGTGACACTGACACCGGTGATGAGAGAGCTCTCTAAAACTGCTCTGAAAAATATCTCCTTGTAAAATGGATTCAGTTGAAGTTTGTGGAAATAAGGTGTTCCAAGCAATGTTTTCAAAGGCAGGACCTGCTTGTTGCTTCTGTGGTCCACTCTCACCAGAACCCACAGTTTCAGGTGTTCCTTGCCACTAGAAATCCTGAATGCTGAAGGACCCCTCCACCTCTCACATAACTGCTCCTCACCTTTGGATTCATAGCCAGAAGGCTATCAGAATCGATATTGTTATCAAAGTGAGTATTAGGGTACAGAGCAACCATGTAGCTAGAAAAAGAAAGGTTTAAAGCAAAGAAAAGCAAAATGTCTTTGTTCTATGTTAGTTAATCCTGCCAAAGGATGCTGAGGGTGCTGAAGGCTTAAGCTGATTGAACAAAAAACTTTTGTCTGTTTATGAACATACAGAAAACACAGCTGGCTCAGGAGGTACCTGAGCTGGAGATGGCTGGATATTTAGTATCACCACAGCCTGCCTTGTTCTTGATCATTTTTAGCATCTTTCTAATTCTATTAGCATCTATTTTGGGGCAGTGATGGAGATAAGATACAGAGCTGGATATAAGACACTGGCCTTCATTCACCTTTGGTCTGACCCAGTAGGGCTGCATTTCTGTTTTTAATAGTCACATTTTCAGTTGGCTTATGGTACCTGGGACGCTTCTGAAAAGATTAAAAATTCAGAGGTCCTAATTCTGCTAACTTCAGTGACAGGTACTACAAAAGCATATGGATACCTGAGGTCTAAATTCACTGCTTGGTGGAACTTGATTGTGTTAGGAACCAGCTCAACAGGAGCAAAGGTATGGAAAACCAGGAGGACAGAGCTCTGGCTCTGCTGAAGTGGGGGAAAGTTTTGCCCTTGACTTCCATGGGGCTAGGACTTCACTTAATGTTTTTGTTTTCCTCTTCTCACACTACAAGATCCAGGGGATTCAGGACTGAAATAACAAATCTCATGCCTTTGAGCTGATACATAGAAGTATTTCTCCATGCAATTGATTTTCAAAGTTTATGCTTAGGAAAGCATTTGGGTGGAAACTGCAATTAAAAATCTTTCAGTCTTGCTGAGACAAATTTACATAAATAATATGCCTTTTTATACTGCAGGGAAGAAAGAGACGGCCTAGGGATAGGAAGGGTGGTGTTGCATATTTGTTTGTTATAGGTGGCTTTTTTTCACAACTTCCTCTAGCATGTCTGTTGGAGGATGGCAGATTGGATGGATCATTGGTTTAATTTGATATGGTCTTTTGTTAAAATAGACTTCCTGAAAACATGCAAACTCTTCTACACATTGAAAAGTAAAGGGAAAAATATTAAAGTAACTGCTGTTTTATGTGTTGACAAATTAAATGTTACCATGGATACCCTGGTCTGTTTACAGCAATAATAATAAATATTTTCAATTCACACTGTGCTTTTCATCTCAAAGGATTCCCAGGTGGTTTACAAATGACATACATGGATTGCTCCACACGACACTGAACTGCAGCCACAAGAACTGCCTAACCCACCTATATTGGTGCTGCCAGGCAGTGGAAGGTAGAAAATGTACTGTACCCCGAGTGCATCTGTAGGGACTGTTTGGGGAAGCAGAATGTAGATGGCAGAGCTGAAATCTAGCCAACAGCAAAATGCAAAGAATCAGATAGGATCAGGTATCTGTTCCTGGTATGATTTGGTAATTCTTTAAGCAGCCAGATTAAATTTTTACTAGAGCTGGGAAGAAACTATTTCCTTCTTGAAAAACTTGCAGGTCAAAACATTTCCCTTTTCACGCTGTGGTGAGTACCTCTGCAGTTTTGAAGGGAGAGAGCATGCTGCTGCAAACAGCCAGTTTGCGACCCGCTCCGGGGATGCGGGAGATCCCATTTGCAGCCTTATTTGATCCTTTCACCCTGATGAGTGACCACTGAATTTGCCCTTCCTGGGGGGATTTTTCACTTTGACCTAAAGAAGCATATCAAATCATTACAATTATTTGAGTTAATATTACTTGGGGCTTGAATAAGGTATCCTTGCAAGGTAACTCATCTGCACATAGCTGCTGAATGGCCTGGCCCTCTTCTCTCTGGCAAGCTGTACAAAGTGGCCGGAGCCCTAGTGAAGGAGATCAGGGATAAAGAACATGGCAGTAGCTTGGTGACCTGGATATTCTCCTGAGAAAAGAAACTCTAATAAAACTCTTCTGCTTCCTACGTGAGAACGTGGTCCAAGCCAAGGAGCAAGCGAGACTGTGTCTGCCTGTCTTTTATGGAAGAAAGTTTCTCCTGAAGCTAAGAAACTTGACTGAAACTTCGCGATCATCACTGGGGTCTTCCCACAATTTTTCTTCATGAATCAGTGCGTTATGGCTTAAAGAAAAAAAATGGTGTCATCAAATAAATAAATTTTTAAAAATCCCCAAACCCTGATAGTTCTAATATTTACCTTTCCTTTAGATAACATTTAACTTTGTGCTTTCTAGATACAGCGTGAGTAATTCTCTGTGCCTTTGCTTTCTTAGGCACAGCCTTAGTGCTTATGTAGGTGTGTGGCCTATATAACCAGTGACGGAGAAAATGATCCCTTAGAAACACTTTATAGTCAGACTGTTTTTCTACGTTGTTCAGGAGATGCAGCTACGTGATGGAGTCTGGTGAACTGCTTGAGAATTCTTCATTGTGGTGGCTGCCTTTCCAGCAGCAGCTCTCTTAAATTACTGAGCGGTGCCTCTCCTTGTGAGGTCAAAAATAATTGCAGGTGCAGGTGATGAAAACGTTATATCTAAATAGTTGTTATTATTTCTCACTTCAGTCTTGAAAGGCTGAGAAACCTGGAAGGCCAGGTCCTCCTTCCTGTAAAAAAACCCCCTCGCTACTAACAATCTTTTTCTTAATGAACTTGCCTTGTATTAGTGAACATCCAAATAATTTAAACAATTGCTAACAGAAAAGGTCTGTTTGGCTGAGGCTCTTCACTGGGCTAAAACTAAGTGGAATTTAAACGAACTGCTGGAGTTCCACAGTGACTCTCCGCAGACCTTTAAAGAGAGGGGGTTTTAAAAGTGCAATATTTCTGACTTAAGCTTTTGTTGAGAAACCAAGGTAGGCTTGAGGTTTATACCTTAAACACAGACTAGGTTTACTGGTATTTTGTAAACCTTTTGGTGTGCATTGGGCAAGCTTTTATCAAACTGTGTCTCAGTTATTATTCTGATGTCAGTCTTCCTAAAACTCGGTGTTTCCATGTCGTACCCACCCAGAACAGTGCAAAACCTGATTAATTTACCTGGAGTTTACTTTTATGCTCGGGAACCTAAAAAACTGGCACTTTAGTAGCATGTTTCTAAATTAACACATACAGCAGAAAAAAGGATCGCACAGATTTCTATGAACTGGAATCATTAAGACATTAACAGTGTTTTCTTGGATACCTATTTATAGAACCTCAGCTTGCTGCTGGCCTTCTGTGAAAACTTTGCCAGCCTTGACTCTAAATTTTGTCTGTTCATAGGATAGGGATGATTTGCCGGCCTTTTTCAGCTGATTGCTGCAAGCACTCTGAATCACACTTTTAAATATTATTGGGTAAAAAAACTGCAGAGAGGAGTTTACAAACCACATGATGAACCACCAGGAGGAGGAAGAGCTCGGAACACTTTCTTTGTGTGTGCGTGTACATTTTGCTCAGTTTATCATCATTACTGCTAAATTACTTTTGTTGTTTTCCCACAGTCATTTACGCTCTTACTTACTGATAATCTCTTGTATTGTGCTGTCAGTTGTGTTTCCAGAGACTTGCTGTTAGTATAAGTTGTAGATGATTGATGGTGTACTGTAATCTTGGCTTGATTCATTATACCTTGAATGATTAAAACATGCTGCTTGCATTTGAAGGGCTGAAATCCGAGCGCAATTTGCTGCAAGTCAGAAATCCCCATGAGCAAGGGGAGCCACAGAAGCCGGGGCTGCAGCATGGCAGGGAATATAAGGAGCGTCAGTGGGTAGATCACAGCAAAATCTAACCTTTAACAAAAGATGAATTGTGTGCTGAACTCCTACACAGAGATTTGACAGATACAGCTGGCTTATTGACTGGGTAGTCTCGCGCTAATTGACTGCCGGTTTAGATACCGGAGCCCCTAACCAGTTGTTAAACTCTGAGCAGGCACGTCGGTGACATGCCAGCGAGAGTGTCTGGGGGAGGAGAGAGCTGCTGGGTGCATGCCTCTCGCATTCTGCTCCCCGCGCCGGGAGATGTGTGAAGTTGGGTGTGCGTGCTGTCACCGGCAGATGCTCAAGGGCAGCTAAGAGTGAGCTCAAGCGCTCTGCTTCCAGCGGGGAGAGAAAGGCTGCTGCTGAACGTACAAGCTGGCAGGATCATGACAGAGCCAAGCAGCAGAAAGGAAGGATTTAAAAAATGCCGGAGTGCTACTTTCAGCATTGATGGCTATAGCTTTACAATCGGTGAGCCTGATTTAATTCCTCTTCTTTCCTTCCTCATCTCTCTACTCCTCCTTTCCTCTCCTTACAGCTCCAGTAAGTACAGGTAAACGACAGCTGTTCACAACTGTCTTTAGCCTTTATATGCCTTTAAAACATATAGATGCCCTGCAGCTCTTGTTTGGGTTTGTTTTCCGTTCTGCCTTCTGTATTTTCTTCTGCCCCAGAAACTTGCTTTTGATAGGCAGCTGTTCTCAATCCTTTCACTGGGTTTTGGCAAAAGTTCACCGACACGTTTGCAGAACTTTTGTTTTGGAGCCTTATCTCAGGAAAGCCTGGGCTTCAGGATTGCAGGTTTCCAACTTGCTAGCTGCATTTCTTTCCGATGAGCCCCGAAAATAACCCTTGGGAACCCTGGCTTTGTTTCCAATATTTCTTTGTTCACTTAGCAAGTGTTTCCAAATTCTGTGACCTTTTGCTGCTTCTCAGTTTGTGTAAAGATGTATGTAACATTTCTTGTTGCCTCTGAAAGACAAAAAGGCAAATTGCTGGGGCAGGGAAAGATGTGGGGAGAGATCAGGAATTTTAGGACTGGTTGTTGTAGCTGTTTGAAGAGTGCAGTTTCTTGTTTGTGTGCACTGTCTTAGGGCAAAGGGAGGCTTCTCCAAGGGGCAGGTGTCTGTGTGTTTTTCCAAGAGCCTTGCTTGTGCCCAAGTGAAACTGGGAGGATTCCCTGAGCAGGCTGCTGTGCCACAACTGCCTGTCTCCCCAGGCTCCATTCCGTCCATCCCTCTAGATGTTGGACACAAAGCAAGCTTAAATCCCATTTTAATTTTTAGTTGAAATCCAAGTGAAAATAGATGGATAATTTACATGTTATGATCAATACAAATTTCCCTTGAATACCTTTAAGATGATAGAGATTCTACTTCCTTGCAGTTAGGAAATCAGGAAAGTTTTTTCTGACTTGTACTAGTGTAATTGGGTCACTATTTCATATAATAATGATGGATACAAGCTTTTAACTGGTGTGGGAGGAAGTACCTATTTATCTATTTCTCTTCTTATCGAAAACTTGGTTTGCAAGCGTTAACATCATGCAAACACTACACGATGAAAAAAAAGATTGAGGATGGAAACTTATGTTTCATTAAAATATCTTCTGTTAATGTGCATGTAGCATTTTAAAGGTGAAACTGCCAGGAAGATGCTACTTTTCAGATCTCCTTCTCTGATGGGAAGGTGGTAGTCCCTCCACAGGTTAAGCTGTGACATGCTCCCTTTTGAACTCCCTATCTTAATCCCTCCCCCTCGCAGCATCATTACTAATAGTGTTATTTCCTCAGTTTGTGACAGTCTGGAGGGTAAACGTTTCCTTTTTGACCCTAGGCAGGAGAGAATACTATCTGAAGATACGGAACATTTATGACTGTGTCCAATTATTTTGTTTGTTTATGAACAAATAATGTTCATATGCTGCGTGCTGTCTTTATTGCTACTCGTGCTCACAAAACAACTAGACCAAATTTTGGATCAAATGACTCAGGTTTAGAATTGGAGCTTCTTCAGCTTCTTAGGACAGTTGTTGCATAGGAGTTCCTGTGCTATTTTCTTCTTCTGTGTTTGGTGCACACAGCCAGCGTATTGATTCTGTCAACTGTGCATTATATAACATTTCTTTTTATATCTGGGCAAATGTGCATTGGATTGACTCACATAACCGTGAAAACTCTGTAAACACGCTATCTAGTATCACCAGCACTGTGTGGCAGACAGACCTGAACAATTCATGTATTTGTTAATCTTTATACTGAACAAAATGAATGTATCCAAAAGATTCCACAGCAACTTTAGAGTGTCAGGGATGGGCTTAAACTTATTTTTTTTCCATCAGATGAGACTTCTGTGTAGGTATCTAGCTTCAGGTATGGCAAATTTTTTAGAAGATCTTGGGAAATGCTGAGCTGATGCATCCGCTATTGAAGCGTCAGCTGTGAGAGAAGGCTGATACTCTTGAGGAACACAGTAATATCAAGTTAAGACAAAAGAGTTTCCATTTGTGTGGAAGAAAAGATATTTTGCATTGATTCACCCCTATTCTATCTGCTAAGAAAGTATGATCTTCACAGAGTTTTGAAAAATGATCGCTTACAATGAGACTTAATGAAAATTTTCATGAAAGGCCTGGGCCCGATGTCAAATGCAAAAGTATGTGGGCATGGAAGAAGGTGGGTGCAAGGGCAGCTCCTTGCTGTTGGCTTGCAGTTAGATAGCCTCATGTCTCTGGAGATGGTCAGCGCGGCCTAGAGCAGCTTCTTGACTGCTCTAATTTTCACTTTGGTTGGTTACAGCGCTGGTGGTGGGACAGGAGAACTGTGGGAATTCAGCACTTCCACAGGACTTCACACATCCCTGTGGAAGAATCTGGTCTGCCCATACCCAGAAAGACAAATGTATGCTAATACTTGATAGCTTTCTTCTCTACAAAGACACGAGGCAGTTGCAAGTCCCTTTGCTCCAGACACCACCCTTTCAGCAGAGACCCTGAGGAGGACTGAGGTGTGCTGCTCTATGTCCAGTGAGGATTAATGTGCAGTTTTGGATATTCTACTTTTACAGCCTTTTTGCACTGGTGGCATGATGGACTATAGTGGAGCCGCAGGGTGAGCCATTTAGCAGGACCATTCAAGACAGGAATCAGGCAATTTAATTTGCTCCAGAAAGTTTGATGTATCTCAGGTGAAGGCTTCAGGATCTTTATTTGCCATGGTCTACGTCAGCAAATTTGAGTCCATGAAGGTTTTGTATATACAAGTTATTGTATTTGAGCTTTTGTTTAACTTTGGCAAAATTTTCCTCCACTAAAAGTAAAACATAACAGAATGGCAGCTGAGTTTAAAGGAAATGAAATTAAGAGTTAAGGCATTTATTTTTTGTCCTGTGCCTTGTCTCATCACTCCTGTGCAAATGAAATGCTATTAAATCAGAAAACCAGTGTGTTATTTACTGACTTTGCTGCTATAATTGACTGACTAAAGGTGCAAGACAGAGAAACAGCCACTGTCTTTAAACCTGGGAAAATGGTAAACACAAACATTAACAAGGGGATATTTTCTTTCTGCATTTATCACCTTCCTATGACTAAGAGATAACTTCATTAAAGCTCCCACACTCTGCTTTTCATATCCAGAAGCACCTGGCAACACTGTTTTGTCCTGTCCAACGTATCTTATAAATTTATTTTTATAGGTTAGAATGAATTGAAATGATGGGGAGTTCTGCTGTAACTCAGGTGTTGTTGGAGAGGAAGGATGTAGCACTGAAACACAGTCTGGCTCACAGCAGGTGTTTCTAAATCTTGCAGAAAAGTTTCTTTAGGAGGACGCTGTCGCCATTTCGCATGCAAGAGCTCTCCCTCCAAGTATTACAGAAGATCTGAGTTTTGCTCAGTTGGTGCTTTTGGTCCCTATTTTGAAATAATTCTTTAAAAATGTGGTTTTATTAATGTTGCTGGAGTATTTCATGTTACCGTTCACTACTTGAAACCCATTTCAACATCCCTTTCAACATCACGGGTAGAACAGCCAAAGTAGTTCTTGATGGTCCCTCTGACAAATCACTTCAGCAACGTCTTCTGTATTTTGGTCAAAGAAAATGTTGCTTGAGGAGGTGCGTGTGCTGTGTTGGTCTGAGTTGGGGTGGGGAAGATTGGAAGCAAACTAAATATTGAACTGGGCTTTACTAGGACAAGGAAAAATACCTTCAGCTCTGTGTCGCGTGCTTAACTTTTAAAGAAAATGCTGCTGTGGATTTTCTGCTATTCTCTCTTTGAAAGGTTGTCCATTAGGAGTGAATAGATAGGAATGGGTTTTTTAAATGATTCTACAAAGAAAACAGAGAAATAAGAGCAGTTTCATTCTTTGTACTGTATCTTGGCCAGAGAACTGTATACATTATAGCAATTAAGTGAACTGTTTTGTTCTTGTGTATTGATTTTTCAGCCTTATTAGAGTTTGTCATTCATCGGAGGGCAGTGGCACCTTTGTAACCCACAAAAGAGGCGGGTTTCAGCAGAAGATACCTGTAGGCCTGTATGCAGTGCACTTTCATGGAGATTTACATTCAATTCAGCCCTTAGTTGCTTATAATAAAAAAATGCCATTCTGACTGAAGGCACACTGTAATTATAAGGTGCTGACAAATCTCTCGATAATTCTACATGTGCGTCACTCGTAGCCTTCCTTCAAAGGAGGTCTGGGAGCAATGTCTGTATGTGAGGTCAGTCCACTTTCAGGGAGGGGAGAAGATATCTCTGCCTGTGCAAGAGAACCCTTCCTGGCAAAAAGGTGCAGGGGCAATGCTTAACCACCACTCCTGCTGTGGACTGTGGCGTCTCCTTGTCTTTGTTCCTAAACTCTGTATCATTTTCTTCGTTACGACATAGTATGAAAGATTTTAAAAATGATAACAAAGCACCCAAAACTTTGCTTTTCTTTCCCATCCTTCTCTCTCTCTCCTGATAGACCTTACTGTGAGAATACCCTCTCAATAGGAGCTGGTAGGAAGCACTGATGATTTCTGTGTAAACAGTGGAAAATTTTGTCATCTGAAATCTAGGAACTGGGAAATATAAGTTTACTAATATAATACAAAGGATGTGACCTTTTAAATGTAATTTAAGGAAGTCTAACATAGTTATAATAAACTACAGAGAATAAAAACCTCTTCTAATGTAGTCCTACCCTCAACAAATTCATATAAAGCAAGCTGTCAGCAAATAGATTCTGAAATAAAACTCTAAAGTTATGAGAGCTTTTTCCATGCCCTCCACAACAAAGTTGTGTTTTAGCTTCAAACCTATCTGGTTACTGTCTGCTCTGCCTGAAAAGACACCTGAAGAGTCTGCCTAGTTGGCATGCCTGTGGGTGAGACACCCAGCTGGCCCTTTGTGTGGGGTGGCTGGTGGTGGATGCCCGGAGTGATGGGCAGCAGGAATTCCTGCTATTGGTACTTGACCTGTAGCTGTCTAGGGGTGGAGAGGGGGATTTCTGTGGCATCTCTGGGGTCTTGCTATTGCACTGACATCTTTGATGTTGCAGGGGTGGACTGCTGTAAGCAAAGTAAGCAATCTTTGGAAAGACTGCAGTGCTGGATCTTGTCCGGCAAAAAGCCTGGCAACGTTTTCATGAAGCTCACTTGCTTCTGTGCATGGTATGCCTTATCACTGCTACCTGCTGTTCACAGCTGTGTTCTGCTGCCTGTATCTTGGCATCCAGAAGCCCAGCTAGTGTTTGGGGCTGCCCCCTTCTGTGTCAAAGGTGTTTTGAGTGAGAGGTTGCCATGCAGGGTTGCACATCAGGTTCATCAGCAGCTCACAAAGGATTGGATTCAGATTGCACGTCCCTGTAGCAGGGTCACAGCAAAAGCGCTGTTTTTATCCCTCCTCTTGCTTTTATTTCTCAGGGAAGCTGTGAACAGTAAAACCTATGCAGCATGTTTTGATGTGAGTGAATGGGCATCCCTGTTCTCTGAAGCAGAGTTCCATACATGGGAAAATAACCTGCAGGTGTGGAGAGATGTTAATAGATAAAACCATTATCATCACCGTCAGGAAGTGTTCTTTTAATTATGTCACATTATTTTATTTTTTTTTTAAGGTTGGTGAATTACGTATGTCCAGGTCTTGGTGCTCAGTCACCTCTGAATGCAGCTTCAGGACTAATGTTACCAAATGGTCTAAACCCCCCGCAATGTGTTGGGAATAAGATTCCCTAGTGGGAAATAGCTATGAAAGCTGGGCTTGTGGGGCAACAGGGCTCCCAACACAAGGTGCAAATAGGGCAGAAGGTGGAGACACCTGGCTGGAGATGGGGTCTCTTGTTCCCTTTGTGCCAGATGCCAGACCCACTGCGCTGTTTGTCCCCTTGTTCATCTCCTGTGGGGAAGGAAGTGCAGTCAGTCCTCTTCTAGAGACAACAAATGATGGCTGCGCCCTACCAGGAGGGGCCTCATCTTACCATGGCAAGAATAGCATTTTCCCTGCTTTTTTTTTCCTGCTGGTCTTTGGCCAACTCCTCCTCCAAATGCCTTCTGAATTGATGCAGTGAGATTAATTACAAATTTCGGATTTTCTAGAATGCCCAAAGTTCAAAAGAATTAAACAGGCATGAACTCTTTTGTGCTTTCTGAGCTCAGTTTTAGGCAGGCAGCCAGGCCTGCTCCTGAGCGGGCAGCCTGTGACCCAGAGCAGCCTTCCCTTGTTTGCAGCCCCAGCCAGTACCCTCTCCCATGTCGAAAGCCAGAGGTCTGCATCCTCCTCCTCGTACGGCAGTAAGGACCAGAGTCTGGGAGCTTTCAAACCTAACTGCCTTTGGGGACTTGCATTTCTGCTGCAGATCTTCCGTTTTAAACCCTTGTGCTGTACTAATTGGTCTGTTTTCCTGATGCAGTGTAAATGTAAGCTCAATTTTCCAAGTTCCATAGCTCCATAGCAAAAAGGCTCCTGGACGTATCCCGCACTTATTTGCGTACTAGGGTAAATGAAGTCAAGAGGCAGGGTCCTGGCAAGTGGTAAATCTGCATCACTCCACTGCAGTTGTGTGAACTGCAATGATTTAAATGGGCAGAGGATCTGTCCTGGACAGCCTTTTCCAGTGAAAGCGATCGCTGCTGTAGGTTAGAGAAGAAGCTGCCCTATGTACAAGGAAGGTAAATTACACAGCTTTTCCATGGCTTGCTTCCAAGACTCCATCAAGATTATGCTGATACGATTTTCCTCCCTGCTTCTCCCTGCCTGGTGTCAGAGGCTGTATCTAATAATCCCGCTGAAACTCGACCCCAGATTTCTAATAGCTACAGGCTCGAAATTTTCAGGCCTGGGAACTTAACCCTCGTGACTACATCAATAGCCTCGCGCTATGGCTGTGTGCGAAGTTGGAAGCATGATGGGGGGAAAGTTGTAGTAATTACTGAACAGACGCACTTAATGAGGTCTCTGCTGGCTTCCCAGCTGGTGAGTCGAGCTGTGTGCTGGGACAATGTGACAGCAGTCGCTTGGGTTGTTGTGTGACGTCACATCCTCCCTCTTGTTGTCATAGCAGCTGCAATCAGCCCCCTGAAAATTTCCCTCAGGAAGAGTGCAAACCTCATCTCTCTGTATTAAATGGCAGTGCATGGTGCTTGGTCTCTTGTTGCTGCACAACACTANTCTCAAAGTGATGCAGAGCAATGAGTCCTGTCAAATGGTGTGTTCTTGGGAAAGGGGAGAGGGTAGACAACTTGCTCAGACAGTACCACTTAACTCAGTTTCAACTCCAAGTGCCTCTTCTACGTTCAGTTTGTACTCCTTGGAGGTGAGGATAAGGAACACTGTTTGCTTTCAGGTTCATTCTCTTTTAGTATTGACAATGAATGCTTATTAGGAGTGAAAGCTTTCCAAAATCAAATTTTACTAGTTTCTTCCCCATGTATGTGGGTAGCTGAAGTCCTTGCAGTTCCCCTACGTGGCATGCCGATTGCTTTTTATGGACTCACTTTTTCACAGTCTTTTTCTTTCCATTTCTGCATCTTGTACTCTTGAACTGCAGTAGTGGATCGGGTCCCCAAAATTTGTACTAGTGTTTTCCTCTTTACGCTTTACCCTTTTCCCTCTTTTATTTTGTGCTTCATGAATGCCAGTGTGATTTAGTTTGAATCAAGTCAACTGAAAACTAGGGTTTCTTGCTTAAGTCCCACCACACAGCTAAGTACACACAGAAAACTGCCAGCTATTTTTTTTTTAAATTGCTTGTTCAACTATAGCAAATTATTAAACCACTTTGGAAATAGACTTGAAGTAAAAATTATAAATATGTTAACTTTCTCTGAAACTACTTTCAGCAAAATGTTCTTCTGCTTAGAATACTGAGTTTGAGTTTTGTTTTTTTTATGATCCCTACAGATAAAGACGAATGACTTACAGATACCCTTAAGAAAACCTCACAGGAGTTTTTCATTCAGGCTGTGATTCCACTGTTGGATTCACACATGAAACCTTACTGAAGTCACAGGATTTTTCAAACAAGTGGTCCTCAGTTAGTTGCAGGCTGAGGAGCCCTCTTGTGTAGTGATAAAAGTGCGCTCCATGATTAAACGAGACCAACTGTCATTTTCATCAAACACCAAGGGGGTACAATTGCAATTGTTAACGCTCTAGGAAGTGAGCAAAGAATGAAAATGCATGAAAAGAAAGGACTCCCTGAAATTTATAGGTGCTACTGTCAGCTATGCTCCAAGTGCAAAGTGTTGTTTTCCTCTCCCGTTAAAACTTGCGTTGTGCAGGACAGGATGCTTTATACGCTGCTGAGTGCGATGTGAATAACAGAATAATGAGCCCAGTCAGTGTATATTGATTTCATCCCCCACTCCCAAAGCTGTGATTATTACCAGACACGTATACTGTTAATAATCACTATTTCCCTTGAAATGTACTCTGAAAATGGCATCTTTAGGATGCTCAGACTTCTTTATTTGCTCTTACTTGGTGGCACTTTACCACATTGTGTATTAGTCTACAGGAGGGAGATGGTCTTTTCTCCCAACTGATGGCCCTTGGTTTAAAGACAATCTATGTTCTTTCTGCCCTGAACATTATCTTAATTCAGAATTACAGGTCTTGCAGGCCGAATTATATTTGGACTCTTATGCAACTCTGGTAACTCAAAACATAATTTGGCCTGCAGCGTGTATTATTTTTCTTAAAACTGCCATATGAGCAAATCTAAAAAAACTCTGGCAAAGCTGTGGGCTTTTTCCTTGCCAAAATCTGGAATATTAAAATAGAACTTGATAACCAAAGCTGATTTCAATCTGAATCATAGGGAGGGTGATCTATATTTTATGGTCCATGTACTGTATATATTGTGTATAATAAAAAAAGTGTTGAATGTGTATATAACTGTTACGGAGCACAGGGGACCGTGGCAGATTCTACTGCTGCTCCTAGGAATGTAAATGATTTTTCAGCATTAATTTACAGACTCTCATTTCGTGGCTCCTCAAACAACAAGAGCAGCAGGATTTTCCAGAACCCCAGCTGTTGGCTAACTCTGCTGTAACAAAAATCAATGGATAACTTTAGAAAGTCCAGAACAGGACATCCTGTGCTACTTTTGAAAGGTCCTTTGCAGATAAAGAGTTAATTTCTTTCTGGTAACCTCAACACTTAAATAGAATTCCGGCAGGAAATACCTAAGACCTAATGACTGCTGCTAACCTTAGCTTTTAGTTGATTGTGTGCTTTTCATAAATTATGCAGCATATATAGATCACCTGATAATGAGCATCTTGCTTCACTTCAACGGAATGAATTCTGAGTTTTCACAAGCATACTTCAAGGCATAATTTGAGCTGAAAATGTCTAATGACATTTGGGTGCCTGTTTCTTCTGCAAAAATGACTAATTTTTCCATGCTGTGAATTTTTGGTTGTGAGAAAGGTGGATGTTAAGGTAGTTGTTTTACCTCTTCTCCCTATTAAATATAGATAGAAACGATTACATGGAAACCTCCTGCCTCACAGCGCCCAGCCACAGCACGCTGATGTGTGTTGGTGCTGCAGCCTGGCATACTTGAATGATGATTATCCCAGGATCTGGTTGAAAAGGGGGGTGCAGCAGCTCCTCCGTGACCGCAGTTTGCAACCCACTTTGCTTTAATTCATCTGGCTATAAAGTTAAGTCCTTTCCTCTTAGCTGCAGAAGCAGCCTCTGAGAGAGACACGAGACAAACAGCTGGAGGAACCCTTACAAGCCATTGCTGTTTAAAATGTCACCTGGGAGTCATCCCAGCAGCCTGGGAAAATCAGGGGATCCTGGCTGTTATTACGCGTTGTACACGAGTTTCACTTGGACAGGCTGAAGCTGCAACTTGAATATGGATCCACGTCAGCTGGTGTTAGATCCTGTAACTAAGAAAATGTCTCAACTACCAGTCCAGTCTGCTAGTGCTCCCCAGCATTCCACCATTCCCAAAGTATCAACAAGTTGTTATTATTATTACAGTTGCTAGGTGGCTTCATGATATTATTCCTGTCTCCATGGCTAATGCTTAAGGCTTAATTGTTCTTGAGTCAGGGGAAGTGCAAGTACTGAGAATGGCAATTACAGCACTGCTGATAACTTGGATCCACTTGCTCCTGGAAGATGCTCCTGTCAGCTTGACAACATGATCAGCGTAAATTTTCCTTCATGGGAGAATATGTTTATTCTTTAGTGATGTTTGCTGCCTTATGTTCCAGTCTAATGCTTCCTATTAATTAGAATTCATTGTGCCATTTAAGTGAAGTGGCATTTTTGAATTGAAATTGCGCACAGTGACTTGTCATTTACTTTCTGATTGTGTTTGCTTCCTTGCCCTCTGAAGCAGCAACAATAATTTGAGCCTTCTGTTTTATTAACTGTCACTTACAGTAACACTTTACGTGCATAATTATTTTCCTCTAGCTCTGCACTGATACTTAAATGAAACCTCTGGGATGTGTTCCCAGCTGGTTGTGTGTTTATGTGTTGTATTCAGTCACTTGCATTTGATCTCTCATGTTGTTTGTGGCAAGCAGGCTTTCTGTCCTTTTGGGAAGTTTTTAGCTGTGATTATTTCAGTGTTTATTAAGCACTAATCTGTTCAGATGCTTCAGATAGGCCTTCTTAGAAAACGCCTGTACCTTTGGGTCCCTAAGGCAAGAGGCAAAAGAAATTTGGCCTTTGAGCACTTTGGGAAATTTTGCCTGTAGTGCATAAGTGCTGTTACAAACATCTTTTTGAATTGGGAAGAAAAGGATGTTTCCGTGTTGGTGAAATGGGTGTTACACTGGAAAGAGGGGGGGGAAGATTTTAGACTTGGGGTTGCACATCTTTCCCCAGCCCCCATAGTCCTCTCCACCCTTTGGCAGCAAGATGCCTGAGCCATGCCACTTGCTGGCACTGCTGCTAACCAAGAGGAGGGGATGGAGGTTTTTTGGCATTGAGGATCTTTCAAAGGAACTTGGAGGAGGAAGGGAAGAGAGGACATGCTTTGGGTGCCAGAATCTCTCTTGATGGCTTTGCTAAGACTAATTTATGTTTCTAAAGAAAATGATACTGTACCTTATGGACCTTGAACTCCTAAGTCCAAATGATGCAAGCTGGAAAATGCATGTGGAATTTATGAAAAGAAAGGAGTCTACTCCAGAATGAAGCACAGGGAAAACTCTGGACACATAAAAATGAGTCTTACTTCATTCAAAATATTCCTTTTCAATTTTAAGTTTAGCTTGATGTATTTAGTGGATTTATCACATCCAGTAAACTGCCTATGCAGACAGCACATGCTATGTTTGTCATCATCACTACAAAATATCTATTTGTTCTCGTTTGCAATAAGCTGATTGCTGAAGTCACTAAGCAGCATTCAAATGGCTAAGACATTTGTGACAGCCATATGAAGTCATATTTGGTACCTTTGGGCACTCAAAAAAGAACAAAGAACAGAATCTTTTAACATTGTGTGTCATTGCCATCAAATAATATCTGATAGCTAAAACTAAATATTTTTTGTAATACTTTGAATTTTCTTTTGTCTTGTATTGCCTTTCAGTCTATCTAAGGTCTGTACTTGTATACATACTTTTGTATTTGTTAAACTGCTATAAACTGCAGGAGGGATTAGAATTGGAAAATGAAGTATAGTCTTAGTATGACTGCTGAAGAACAAAACCGCAGCAGTTCCAAAACTGTTAAAGAAAACTAGCAGTGAGGAGCAGGAATAGTTAAAGAAGATAGGATTAAGGATTTGCTTTACACTTCATTGTGTCTGGAGAGTCATGTGCCACAATACTTACAGGTGAAGTGTCTAATCTGGTAATTTTACTTCTCCTTGGAATTCAGTGATCTGAAGTGGGGAACAATTTCTGGTATTATTCTCTCTTCTCCAATCTTCTATTGATGCAGTTCGTGCCATTGTAAGGCATTCTTTGATCATGGAAATTGTGGGACATGGATGAACAAAGCAGTGAGTGAAAAATAAATTAGACTTACAGTTGCAGAAGGTACAGATATTCATAGAATAGTTTGGGTTGGAAGGGACCTTTAAAGGTCGTCTAGTCTAACCCCCCTGCAATAAGCAGGGACATCTTCAACTAGATCAGGTTGCTCAGAGCCCCATCCAACCTGACCTTGAATGTTTCCAGGGATGGGGCATCTACCACCTCTCACCACCCTCACTGAAAAAATTTCTTCCTTATATCTAGTCTAAGTCTACCCTTTCTTAGTTTAAAACCATTACCCCTTGTCCTGTCACAACAGACCCTACTGAAAAGCTTGTCCCCATCTTTCTTATAGGCCTCCTTTAAGTACTGAAAGGCTGCAATAAGGTCTCCCTGGAGCCTTGTCTTCTCCAGGGTGAACAACCCCAACTCTCTCAGCCTGTCCTCATAGGAGAGGTGCTCCAGCCCTCTGAGCATTTCTGTGGCCCTCTTCTGGACCCTCTCCAACAGGTCCCTGTCTTTCCTGTGCTGAGGGCTCCAGAGCTGGACATAGTGCACCAGGAGGGGTCTCACCAGAGCAGAGTAGAGGGGCAGAATCACCTCCCTTGACCTGCTGAAGTGTAAGGATAAAGCGGTCATGATGAGGCATGAGGTTTACAAAACATGCAGTTGGATTTCCTGACTAAAGACTGTTTAAAACCAAAGCAAAACCCACAAAAACCCCCAAAAAACCAACCTGAAAGAGAAAAGTTAGAGATGATACTGTTAAATACTTTTAAAAAGATAGCATGTGAGAAGATTCTGTAAAGAAGCATCGCAGAACCAAAGAAAATCAGTGAAGGCAGTAACTGAGAAGTATTTTGAGCTCAGTCATGCATTTACTATTTGATTAGTCCCATTGCAATAAATTAAGAGTACTTACTACTGTAAGAGCTGCCAAATTAGACTTGTTCATAATGATAACTTTTAAAATATCTAAGATACTTTGCTTCAGGAGCACAGTCATATAGCTCTTAAGTGCTACGCCCAATACATTTATGAAGTAGTGTTGTTGTGGGTTTTGAGAGTGCTATGTTCCCAGTACCTTTCAGTAATATGGACAGATGCTTCCAGTGAGGTATCCATGTATTTGTCATGCCTCCTGCCTCTTCCTGGGATACAGCTGAAAAAATGAGAGGGGTCTTCTCAGAATACTCAGTTAAATGTAGTCAAACTCCTTCCTCTGCAGTGAACTGCTGCTGTAAAACAGCATAAAGGAGCATGGGTTTAAACCCTTCTACGTTGTATCTACAGCATCACATGTATTGAGGCAGGAGGCCTTATACAGTTGTCATATAGCTCCTTGAAGGTATGGATACTTTTTGCCATGCATTCATAGGGCTGGCAGACAGCTCCTGATGCACAAAGAGACCACAGCTGTTTGTCCTGATGAGCAGACGACCACCTTCTGGCTTCCAAGCATGAAGCCCTAAATTATATCCCATTTTCAGCCAGAAAATTGAGAGTTTGCTGTGTTTGCACCGTGGCCTCCTTGCCCTTGGAGCACCTGAAGTAGCACTGTGTTTAGAAAGAGCCAAGGGGTTATTTATTTTCCATACAGAATCAGGGATGTGCCTTAAAAACCAAGGAGTCTGTTGGGACATGTGGGAGACATGTGGCGTGTATGTTTTCCCAGTTCAGTCTGTCTGTCTGGTACCTGCAATGAAGTCACTTTTCACAGTATTACTGATGAAAAAAAAAAAAAAGAACAACAACTTTTCTCAGGAGTTTCACTTAGTGGCTTTCAGAATAAAACAAAGTATTTTTCCTTTGTTTATCTTTCTGTTTGAACAGCCAAATGCAACTTTTGAACGAAGACTGACATTATGTATTAGCCAGTGTCTGTGTTTTGCTCAGAGCCTTTGCCAAGGGTGTGTATTCAAGCGCAGTGCGATAAATGCTCTGACGCAAGCCTTGGATCTTTCCTCCTTTTATCACAGCAACTTGATGTGAATTTTTGCGACCTTTTTAAAGATATTAATTTTAAATTTATATAGTATTAAGACAAAGCTGCCCTTTAAATATTGGGAAGACAGCTTTAGGGGAAGAGTATACATTACACTGGTCACCACTTTTATGGGTATTGGCTCTTTATGTGAAGTAACAATGATAACACTGGCAAGTAGTCCCGGTGTCATTTTTCGTGTTGGAAGTGCTTAACAGTTTGGCTGTACTTGCTTCAAAGTGGAGATTTAAAAACAAAAAAAAAAAAGGGTTAAGGAAGAGGTTGTTTTATTTTGAAAGACACAGCATCTTTGAGTGGACCCTTTTGCATGACGACTGGAGACCAGTTGCAGCAAAGGGGACTCTGAAAAGAGGCGCCTGCAGGTACTCACCAGCAGATGGACAATGATGGGGAACTGTGAAGCAGCACATGGTTTCTATATGAATCAGAAGTGTTATTTATTGACCTGAATTTCAATTGCTTAAGACCATTATATCAGAAGGGATCATGTCACCAGTCCACCTCTGCTGTGAGCTGGTAGAAAGCAGACAAGCTGAAAAGGAGAGAGACACATGATGGTGCTCCTAACATCTGCACTGGTGGCTTGTGTAGTGGTGTAACATTACTGTATGGTTGACTTCCTGTGTCGCCTATTAAGGAGAAGTTTATTTACCAGGATTATCTTCCTTAGCTTTTTGCACATGCTGTTCTCTATTTGTAAGAAATCCTTCCTGTCTGTGCCACCTGGCAGGTGGGCCAGAGCAGCGCTAGGTTTTGCTGATTAAAGATCAGACTTGATTTCATGAGTTGGAGGAGACTAGTCCTGCCCTGCTCTTGGCTTGCTTTCTCAAGCACAAGGTCTTTTCGTATCCTGGGTTTAAGGTTATGCAGTGCAGGGTGTTTTATTGCTGCAGGGTGGTATTTCTTACCTGCCCACTCAGAATGCAGTCCTGAAATAGGTCTAAATGTCCTTTATATCTGCGGGGGGATATGGGGTGTGCATGCACTGGTGCCAAAGTACATGGGGAATCTTGTGACATCTGACCAATATCTGCAAACTGACCGTGAACAAAGAAAGCCAGAAAGTCACAGCATTTCCAGTGCTGTTCCACTTTTGCAATATTTCTGGACCCATTCTGCACAGAGTTGTAGCTGAAAGAAAAGTTTAAATATTCATTTTCATCCTGTAACTCACAAGCAACGTGTGCTTTTGGGTAGCCTTACTTTGAGCAAGAACTGGACCTCATGACCTTTGGAGGTTGGCCACAACCAAAGTTGTTTGGTGATTCTATGTGTGAATGAGAAGCTTCTCCAGATTAAGATAAGGCAAAAAATAAAATCAGATATTTAAAATTATTTTTTCTTTTGTTTTCTACTTCCTTTCTTATTTTTTGCATATTGTGAATGGATTTATTCTCCCATTGAAAAGAACGACAAAAAGTTCTGCTTATTTTAGTTGGAAGCAAGGCTTAGATTTGTACAGGCAGGCATGCATTTACATTGCATTTAGGCCTAACTAGCTTGAAGCTTCTCTTGCAGGGTTTTTTGAAAGTATAATGGGCAAAGTTTGTGCAGTGTATTTCTCTTCTCTACAAGTAGCAGGAAGGCTGTGACAAAGGACACGTGACAATAGCTGCATGGCACCAGGGCAGCCTGAGTGATCTGCTGTTCACATTCGGTCTTTCCTGTTCCTGAGGCAGTGCACAAAAGAGGGAGAAGGGATGATTCTCTGGTGATTAAAGACGATTTGATGAACATCTAAGGGAAGGCATTATGGTGAAGTCTTTTCAAAAAAGAGAAAGTAATGCTCCTTCTCTCACATGCAGAACAGGCAACCAGGGATAGCCTTTCTTGGCCTGCTGTCCATGCAAACCTGCCAGTGTCGGTAGATGAAAAAGCAGTAAAGTGCAGGGATTTCCGGGCAGAACTACTATGGATGTACTTGTGTTATGAATCCACTCTGCTGCATCGCACATACAGTGGTCATCTGTCCTGTAATTAAAAGAGCTAGCAGGTCTGTCTGCCTCTGCTTGTCTTTCTGTCAGCGTGCAGCTGAAATGCTGATGTTTTGGGGAAAGAAAGGAATTTCCAAAGCCTCATTCTAAATACGGGTATGTGTATTTGTGTGAATTTATAGAAGCAGACGGAGATAAAGCAACTACACAGCAATTGTACACAAATTCAGCAGAGGTATAAATGACCAAACATAAAAGGTAGTGAGGATCTGGGATTTAAGGAAGCTGAAATCTATTTGCTTATTTAAGCAAATAGAGGGTTACTTATATGGTGCCTTTTCACAGTTGTCTTGACTTTTTTGATTTCACTGGGAAACACTTGGAGTGACATGTAGGGAAAGAGGAATGGGGCAAATTACGCATTAGTATTAGTAGGGAAAGGTGGAACAAGGTGTGGGCTTCCTGGCATACACTTCCTCAAGCGCCACCTAGCTGTGCTCTGGGTCACCTCTGGGCTTGGATGATGCCTGAGATCTGTGCTTGGCAGGGGAGGGAAGGAGAGCAGGCATCGGAGGAACTTCCTCAGGAGTCCCACTCACAGCCAGAAGGCTAAACCTGGATCCCCCTAGGGTTGCAGACTGAAATAGAAGGGCAAAGGAAATGGTGTATAATTGGTCCTTATTGAAAACAATGGGATTGTTGCCTTGTAAAACTAAATATTTTGTGAATGAAGCTTCCAGAGACTGCATGTTTTGGAGTTTCTCTAAAGTGAACTCCCCTAGGAGCTGGTAACCAAGCCAGAACCCACAGCATGTTTCTATTCTCTGCTGACCACGCGTAGGAAGATATCTGATGGAAACCTGAGTGGACAGAGTGATGATCCCAGAGGTGCATACAGCTTAAAAATTAAAATGGGATGATGGAAAGGAAAATATGCAAAACACAGAAAATAATGAGTTAATCTCTTGAGAAAGAAAAATCAGAAATGCCTATTTCCTCTCCCAGTCATCTCTTGCTTTGTCTGATATACAGTCAGCTGAAATCAGAGGCAATGGGTCGTCTTCTCTATTTGTCTTTTGGAATAGACCCAGTGAGAGAAAATGTGGGCAGAGCCTACTGGTAGGAAATGCTGATTTAACCTACAGTTAACAGTCTCAGCCATGCTTCCCAGGACCTGAAAGTCTTTTGTATGTGTCACTTTTTTAAATGAAAAATAGTACTAATTATTAGGAATAGTAGCATTTATCCATGATGTTCATTGTTGCACAGAATGATTTTAGTGACTTCATCTTTAAGGCTCAAGGAATAAAAAATTTTCAGCTCTGTCAGACACTTTCCTTACGTATAGCATCTTTGTTAGTAAAGAGACTAGCCTGAAATGTTTGGCTTTATGGACTGCCATAGAAAGCAGTCCAGTCTGTTCAGTATTGCAATCTTTGCATAGGCTGAGGATGGAAAATGACGTGTCCCAAAATTAGGTCCTAACCACTTAATAAATCTAGACGATCTAGAAGGATCACAAAAGGCTTCTATGCTCTGAGGTCCTAGAAGGGCCCACCTGCTCAGTGCAGCTTGCAGATGTGTTAAAAGGTGAAACCACACAGAATCACAGAGGGGTTGAGGTTGGAAAGAACCTCTGGAGGTCATCCTGTCCAATATCCCTGCTCAAGCAGGGCCAACAAAAGGTAGTTGTTCAGGAACACATTCAGATGGATTTTTAATATCTTCAAGGACGGAGGCTCTACCAGCCTCCCTGAGCAACCTGTGCCGCTGTTTGGTCATCCTCACAGTGAAAAAGTGTTTCCTGATGTTCAGAGGGAACCTCGTGTTTCAGTGTGTGCACATTGCCTCTGGTCCTGTCATGGGGCACCACTGAAAAGAGCCTGGCTCTGTCCTCTTTGCACCTTCCCTTCAGGTATTTCTACACACTGATGAGATCCCCCTCAGCTTTCTCTTCTCCAGGCTGCAGCTCTCTTAGCCTTTCCTTATGTATGAAGTGCTCCAGTCTGTTAATCATCCTTGTTGGCCTTTGTACTCTCCCCAGTACATCCATGTCTCGTACTGGGAAGCCTGGAACCAGACCCAGCACTCCAGGTGTGGCCTCACCAGCGCCGCATAGAGGGGAAGGATCACCTCCCTTGACCTGTTGGCAACGCTTCTCCTACTGAAGCAAGCCCAAGATACAGCTAGCTGCCTTTGCTGCTAAGGCAAGTTGCTGGCTCATGTTCAAGCACAGTTGGCCACCTCTCACCCATCAGCAAGGCCAGGCCTTGCATTTGGGCATGACGCTGCTGTGACATCTCCCTTCCTTTATGAACCTCTGTGCCAGGGAACAGCCAGGGCCAGCAAGCACAAGAGAGAAATTATGGTGCTGCACAGTGTACTAGCCCACCTTGCTCCAAGTATCCTAGCTGGAAAATGTATTTTTAGGTTTTGCTCCGGTGCTGTAGCTCCTCTCCAGCCACAAAACCTACCATGGCATTGGGTTGTGCATTGGAAAATGGGGCTGCTGGACA
Source organism: Rynchops niger (assembly GCA_013400035.1). Taxonomy (NCBI): domain Eukaryota; kingdom Metazoa; phylum Chordata; class Aves; order Charadriiformes; family Laridae; genus Rynchops; species Rynchops niger. Next base: position 644,614 of record VXBH01000321.1, on the reverse strand, counting down.
GGTATGCACAGCTGGGTATAACTGCTGTTGACGAAATCAGTCTAATACTGTGTGACCTCTTATGTTCCGTCTTGTGGCACATGTTGGGCAGTATCAGTACAGGGGGTTATTACAGGGCAGCTGAAAATAATCCAGGGCAACTAGGAATAAAAGGCAAATGCATATTACTGTGGTTGGGTGTTTTTTTTTTTTTCCTTTGATTGTTCCTGTTACAGTAGCCTAAGATACCTTTGCTATGGATACAAAGGCTCTAGCTCTCTCAGTTCTTCAGGAACAACTTGTTTACAGCCTGACTGCACTAAAATCATAAAGAGGTGTGCTGTTGTCGATGGCTATCGGAAAAGCACCTTTCTGTCTTCATAACAGATGACTTTTGCAAAAGCTCCTAATGATCTGGGAGCTGAGGCTCTGCTTTCAGGTGTGACACAAGCACTTAAGGACTTACATCTCAGTGATCTTTAAGAGTAGGACTTGTGCTCCCAAAGCATTACCTATTTTTGTATTTTAGTACTGATGTAGAGTAATGGCTGCATCAATTTTGTATTTCCAGGTAACAGGAGTGCCTGTTCGGCTGAGCGAGGATGCCACTGTATCACCATCAATTTAAGTACCTGTTGATAAAGTGCTCTGGAGCTATTGCATTTCCCCCATGCTACAGAATCATTTGATTTTCTGCATTGCAGAGTTTTATGACCAAGCTGTCGTATCAGAGCTGGCAGGTACATGTGGCTGAGACTGTTGCTCTGTGATGGTTATGGATTCAGTTATTTTTAAAGCCAGTTCCTTTAGTGAACAGGAAAATACAAACCTCACCCATATCAGAGGTTGAACTTCTGGTCTGGCATTCCTTTAGCTGTGCACAACTCAATGTTTTCTTTTATATATATATATTTTTATTTTTTTTTTTTTAAGATCTCTCTATTTCATCCCTGTGTGGAACAGCAGCATACATTCTTTCTTTTTTTTTTTGGTATTCAGCAAGGGAATAAAGGTGCCTGGGAGAAATTCGCAGGAGGCCTCATTTACTAGTATTACAAAATTCAAATCCAAACGGTCACACCCACAAGAGCTAATTGTCAAACTGTGCTCTACCAATGGAAAAAAAAAATGTTTCCATGGTAACTTTCTAATGAGTCTGCCTGAAAAACCTTTCTAAGAAGAACTTTTCTTCCAGCAGATTAGGTATTTGTGAGGTCAAGCGGCTCCTATGCTGTGGGTATGACCTCACATGATATTACTGGTGGTTTCTACACAGACCAATTATTTTTAAGGAGAGAGCCTCAAACACAATCTGTACAAGCAGCACATGAAACCAGGTCAGAGCAGGATTTCACCCAATTTAAGGTATCTCCCCATCTGAGGTAATCGTGGCTTTCTTTATAATCAATGTAGAGAAATAGATTCTTGCAAGGTGTTGCTCATCTGACCTATTTTAGACATCAGTCTCAGGCTGAGCTGAATCATGCCCTAAAAGTGCCATTTTCTTTCTATTGCCTATAAAGGGAGTCTGGATGACTGTATTGCACTTGTAAATGTCTAGATCTGAAGACATGCCTCCCTCACCTCCCCGATGCTTTTGCAATCTAGAGGTCTAGAAAGTATGCTTTTTTTGGGGAAAAAAAAAAAAAAGGTAAAATGAGTGATGATACATTCTGGAAAAGATAAAATGAGGGTCGCGCATGTAACAGTCTGCAAATAAATAAGTCATTTGAAGAGAAAGGAAAAGTGGTTGAAATGGACAAAAGGAGTAGGTTAAACACTTCCAATAATAAGGATAGCAAGGCACTGCTGTCTCACTGAGAAGTACTGATTACCTACTTTTTTTCTGTGGAAGCACTCCACAGTTTGTTTCATTTCCCAGCACTCTACAAGTTCCAGCCTTCTACTTTAACAGAAAGGTACTTACTGATATACTTTTTTCCTGTTGTCAAGACAACACATGGTTGTGTATCCTCCTTTTGTTTCTCAAGGATGTATTAAAAAAAAAAACAAACCCAAGCAAACATTTTTTTTCATCTCTTTGCTTCTTTTTTTCTTCTTTGTAAAGGGATTTTTTTGATCAAGGTTTCTTATGGTTTTGAGTTGGGGGGGTGGGTGTGTGTATGAAAGAATTGGTTGCCTAGAAGTGTCATACAGTATTTGAATGGAAATAAAATCTGAAGAAGATAGTGAAAATGTCAGAAAAGCAATAAAAATTGCATAGTTAATATCTACAAACTAAGCGCTTCACAGGAGGGAGATTTCACGTGGTTCAAAACAATCAGTAATGGTGTTTTAAAAAAAACCAAACACAAAAGTTAAAAACTTTTCTCTCATTCCTCTAATTTACCTGTTGTAGTAACAGGAATATTTGGCAGTGGGTGATTTGAAATGTGACAGTCGATGTTCTTACTGTGTGTATTGCTTTTTTTCCCCCCCTCTACTGATAGAAGTCGGAACTGAGCAGTTCAAGGTATTTCAAGCCACTGGAACTGTTGGAAGAAGTAGTTCTGCCATCTCCCTCCAACCAGCTGCATCCCCATCACCTTCAGCCCCTGCAGATGGTGCTGCATCTGGGTAAAGCATCAGAGCTAGGAACTGACCCTGGATAAAATCAGTGTCTTGTCTTTTCTTCCAGTGTTAGGAAGAGCTTGGTGCAGGTTTGGAAATAAATGGAAGATGAAAGGATAGACTCATGGAATCATAGAATGGTTAGAGTTGGAAGGGACCTTAAAGATCATCTGATTCTAACCCTCCTGCTGTGGGCAGTGACACCTTCCACTAGACCAGGTTTCTCAAAGCCCCATCCAGCCTGGCCTTGAAGACCACCAGGGATGGGGCATCCACAACTTTTCTGGGCAACCTGTTCCAGTGTCTCACCACCCTTACAGTAAAGAATTTCTTCCTAATATCTAAATCTACCCTCTCAGTCTAAAACCATTACCCCTCGTCCTATCACTACACTCCCTGATAAAGAGTCCCTCCTCATCTTTCCTGAATGCCCCCTTTAGGTACTGTAAGGCCGCTATAAGGTCTCCCTGGAGCCTTCTCTTCTCCAGGCTAAACAACTCCAGTTCCCTCAGAGCCTGTCTTCATAGGAGAGGTGCTCCAGCCCTCTGATCATCTTCATGGCCCTCCTCTGGACTTGCTTCAGCAAGTTGGGGGGTCAACTTGGGGGGGCTTCTTATGTTGGACAGGACTGCTTCTTTTGGTCACAAGGCTAACTTAAAGTGTTGGTGAAAGCTGGAATAGAGTTGTGTGATGCTTGTTTTGACTGATTTCTGAAACTTCCTCAGTCAGTAGTTAGCATCTTTTAGCCACTTTGCTAAGGATGAAGTTTAAATATCATTCTTCCAATCACAAACCATCATTTAAGGAGCAAATGGTGCCATAACAAGAAAGTACATTTTGATCTTGCTTTGTTTTCATCTGCAAACTAAGGACATTTGTCATTCTTCTAACGATTTTAGAGTGTGATGGGGAGTCTGGACCCGCTTCCTGTGAAATCGTTAGAAATAATCCAACTAATTTGTGTGGGCTTGATCTCTCTTTTCTTCCATGCACTCATAGATGAAATGGTTAGTATGTAGGTTCGTTGCAATGCCCGCCTGCTATTAGCAGAGCAAGCCATTTGTTAGTGGACTCACTTAAAGGAAATTTAGCAATTGGGATGACAAACATGGATGCTATTACTCTACTGCGTATGGAGCTACTTCATCTTGTAGTTTTTAGCCTTGCAAATACAGCTGATTTTCTTCTGTGAAGAAAAGAAATAAGGACATTCCTGTTTACAAAATTGTAAGTTATAAATCCTGTTAGAACTTCTGTTTTTAACAGCTGAGTTCAGACGTTTTCTCTGTAAAGCTTTGTTTTCCAGTATGCTTTCCCAAATGGGAGGACATAGGTTTGGTCATTGTCCTCTATTATTTTTCTGTTTGACCCGGAGTTCAGTTGCACAACTTAGTCTTGATGATGACATGCATAACAATTTTCTGCCCATTTCTGCAATACTTAAGTTTGCCCAGAGGCTAATGTCTCTGACTTCTGGTTTGGCAGCTCAAAACATATTGTGAGTTACTGTAAGTTCTAGTTAATGTGACACAGTATTTTTTTTCTTAAAGCGTTTAAGCCCTTAAGCTCCTTTTTCTATTTAGTAGCATTCAGAGCCCAGGTCTGAGACCAGGAGGAGGCAAGTGCAAAATCCAGTAGCATGTGTTCTGAAATATTTCGACATTTAAATTACTATTTGAGACTTCCTGGCCTTTACCCTTTCAGGGTACTTTTCTTGCCTCATAACACTGAGTTTTATATTCTTTAAAACTTCATAGATAAATGCATCAGCATTTAGAACATTAGATGAAACAAAGCTTTATAGTCTGGATCCTCCTTGCAGAGGAAACAAAGTGGGAGGGAGGGAAGCCACTGAAATTGCTACCATGTTCTAAAACCTCTGAAAGGTGAATGCATGGGAAGTTTGAAACTGCTTCCTCAAACAGGAGCCCAGAAATTTCTTGTTCTTCACCAGTGAATGTGGAGATGCTAGTGAAATTTTAGGAAAAATGGATTTGTGCAGTGGATTTGCTTTGGGGACTGTAGCACAGCTTGCTGCATTGCAAACAGAAACACTTTTATGTGCCAAAGGCTATTAAATGTGATATGTGCTAGAATGCTGGCTATGGATGCTGCAACTCCTAGCAGCCAGGCTAGGAGATTTGGAAAGGTCTAGAGGAGTTGTACAGGCACCTTCTGTGGGTGGCTGGTGGACTTTGTGAATATCTATAAAGTTGCATGCGCGCTTATTTGTGCTGGCTCTGAAGCAGATGGACCCCAGCTGGCTTCAGGCTGGGAGGTATCTTCTAGTTACGCTATCACCGTTGTACTCAAATGAATAAAGCCCTCTGAAAGCTTGCTAGTTTTATAAATGTATTTATTACAGTAGGATTTTTTTTTAACTTTGATTAAATGGTGGTGTTTTGAAAGGGACAAAAGCACTCTAAAGACTAATGCTGTGGGGTTTTTAGCTATTTTGATTCTAAGCTAAACTTGTTCAGTGTGTACGTTAGTGTTCATATACATGCACAGACCAATCTAAATCCAGGCTGCAGCATGCTTCACTGAGGTTCATGATTTCTAATGACTTTGCTTGTACAAATGTCACCATCTGGAACTAGCTCATATGACTTTTTACATTGAAGGAACAGACTGATTACATTTAGAAATCTGAGACTCTAGATTTTCTTGTGATATTACATTACGCTGTCATGTCAAATTTCAATAAGGGGGGAACTGTGTGGTTTTCATCTAAACCAAATAGCTACAAAATACACAATGATTACCCAATAAGGTTGTATCACTTGATTCTTTCACAAGAAATCAAAAGGAAGAAAAAATGTTTCGCTTCTGCTGTGCAGATTCTAAGTTTTTCAGCTTTTCTTATTCAGCTCAGCTGAAACTTCTGCATCTTAAGGTGCATTTCAAAATGTACTTATTAAAGCTGAGTACACTAGAAACTTCTAATCTGAGACTGAAAGGACACTGCAAGTTCATGCATTCAGATAAAAATCAGTTATATCTGCAGTTCTAGTCTGGGAGACTGAAATCCTGCTGTGGCTGATTATATCTGCATTTGAAACTGGTAATAGTTCAAGAAACCTTGATATGGACAGTTTGGAATTGCTCTTTGAAAGCCTCTACGGGTGCCAAATTATAAACTTTAGATTTCCTTCCAAATTATTGTGCCTCCATCTTGGCCTGAATCCAGGGATACTGCTTATGCCACAAATAGGTTTCTCCAGAAAAGCTTCAAGAGATTACAAGTCAAGCCTTCTTTTACAGACCTGAATAATGGTTGTTGTTATTATCCTCGCCTTAACCGTTCTCTTGGGAAGAATGTGGTCTTAGAAAACACACAGGGGAGCTCCTCACTAGGGGAGGGTTAGGTGGGTGGGAGAGGCCTGCCACTTTCTTGGCTCTGCTGTGGGTACAGTGAGGCTGTCGCCACAGGCATGGTGGGTTTTATTTTTTTCTTTTTCAGCCCAGGCTGGAAGAGACTTTGAAAGATCATCTGGTCGAACCTTTTGTAGCAAAGGGAGCCTAAATAAGATTATCCATCACTTCATCCAGTCGCATCTTGCAAACCTCCAGTGATGGGAACTCTACTGAGTCCCTGGGGAGGTTGTTTCAGTGACTGATTGTTCTTCTGGAAAAAAAATTTCTTCTATTGAGATGAAACCTCTCCTGGTGCAACTTGTATCTGTTGTCTCTTGTCTGCTCCATGTGTCTCCTTGAGAAAAGAGAGCCTCCATCCTCTTTGTATCTGCCCTTTAAGTACTGGAGTACCGCGATGAGGTCCCCCGGAGTCTTCTGCAGGGAGAAAAGACCTAACTCCTTCAGTCATTCCTCATACAGTAGCTCTCCCACCCTTTGGTCATCTTCATGGCTGTCCTTTCGAGCCTCTCCAGTCTGTCTGCATCTTTTTTGAATTGCAAGGACCAGAGCTGGACATGGTACTTCAGGTGCCGCCTGATAAGCGCTGAGTAGCGTGGGATAATTGTGTCCCTATCACTGCTAGTAAATGGCCCTGCAGATGCAGCCCAGGATCAGATGTGCCTTCATTGGTGCAGCAGTGCACTGATGGCTTGTCTTCAGCTTGTTGTCCACCAGGACCCTCAGGTCCCTTTTAGCAAGGCCCAGCCACACAGATCCTGGCCTGTATTGGGCTCTTTGGTTATGATGTGCCAGGTGCACAACTCTGCACTTGTCTTTGTTAAAGTTCATACAGTTCTTGCTAGCCCACTTCTCTGCCCTGTCCAGATCTCTCTGTAAGATGGCTCTTCCTTCTAACATGTCCACCTAACTACCCAATTTAGCATCATCAGCAAACTTGGTGAGGATGCTTTCAATCCCATCATTTATGAATGGTCATAAATGATCCCAGATCATTTATGAAGATGTTGAACAGCATGCGGCCTGGTATCGATGTCTAGGGGACCTCATTTGTGACAGGCTGCCAGCCTGAGTAAAAACCATTGATCCCCACCCTCTGAGTACGGCCTGTGAGCCAACTTCCTACCCTTCTTGCAGACCACCCATCCACTCTGTATCTTGCCAGTTTGGCCAGGAGAAGTCTGTGGTAAACAGTGACAAACACTTTGCTGAAGTCCAGGTAAACAACACCCACTTTTCTCACCATGTAACACAAAATGTTAGTTAATCGGGTTACTTTGGCATGACTTGCCTTCGGCAAACCTTTTGCCAAAGGTTACCAAAACCTTTTCCCAATCACCTGTTTAATTTGATTTGTAATGGTTTCTAGGAGGACTTGTTCTATTACTTTCCCAGGGAGTGAAGTAAGACTAATGGGCCTATAGCTTCCTGGGTCCTCTTTTGGGCCCTTCTTGTAGATTGGTATGACATTTTCCCTCTTCTGGTCATCCCCTAATATCCATGGTTTTCCAAATATTATAGATGGTGGCCTTGTGACAATGTTGACCACTTACCACCCTGGAGTGGATTCCCTCTGGGCCTGTAGATTTATGTGGGTTGAGACCTTGCAAGAGGCTGCAGACCAGCCCTTCCTCCACTACTGGCGGGTCAACACGTGTGGTGGTGTTGCTACTTTGATCCTCTGAGCTGGGGTCTGCCTGTGTTGGTAAAGACAGAGGCAAAGACGGCACTGACATGCTCTGCCTTGTTGGCTTTGTTAGCAACTAGTTTCCCTGCCTCGTCTAGCAATGGACCTATGTCTCCCCTGCACTTCTGCTTTACTACTCACGGATCTGAAGACCTCTTTGGCCCTATCTCCAACTGGCAAGACAGAGATCACTTGGGCACCCGTCCCTTTCACTTGTGCCCCCACAGCTCTGAAGTCCTGCTTGATCTTGCCTGGGTTTTGCTTTATTGTGTCATGGTGCTCACATAGAAAAGCAGGGGACAGTAATCTGGGCTTTAAACCCCTTGTGGCAGCCTCCCTGTGACACCCCCGGAGCACTCCTGGGAAGGCAGCACCATGGGGCCCCAGTCTTTCTTCTTGCAAAGTCTCGAATGATACTCTATTGCTTGTTCCCCTTCCCAAATCCAGCACAGCGTCCTGACTTCTTCCCGCCGCTCACCCCACACGCTGCCGAGGGACCCCCCGGACCCACCCGGGGCTGGCGGAGGCTCGGGAGGGGCGGTGCGGCCTGTGCAGCCCCCGCCCGGGCAGCGCCTTCCCCGCTCGAAGCCCCGTCAGGGCGGGGGCCCCCGGCCAGGCCGCTGCCGAGCCCGGCCCTCGCCCGCTCTCCGCCAGGCCCAGAGCGCTGCCCAGCGAGCCCCGCTCCTTCTCCGGAGGCCGCGGCCTTGCGGGGCCACCAGCCGCCGGGGGCGGCCGTCGGGGCTGCAGCCTCAGGGGCCGGTTGATGGCGGCTTCCCGCCCCTGTCAGCCACCGCCGGGGAGCGCCGCCCCCCCCGGCTCTCGACCGCCCCTCGGCTGAGCCCAGCCACCCGCCGGCCCTGCTCTCCTCAGGGCCGGACCGCCCGAGGGTGCCGGGGGAGAGGACGTCCCGCGGCGGCGGGCATCGGCAGAGGTGGGGGAAGGCGCCGCCTCTGGGCTGCGGGGCCAAAGAGGGAACGCGGACCCCGGGCACCCCCGGCCCGGCCCGGCCCGGCCCGGCGGCAGCGCCATCCCTTGGGGCAGCTGGTGCGGGAGCGTCGGGGCCGGGGGCCGGGACACGGAGGGAACAGGGCGGTTGTCCTCAGGCTTTTTCCCAGAGGGAACACGGTTTTCTTTGGCCTGCTTCTGGCATTTATTTCCCTTGGGATTTGTCTTCTCCTTCGCTTGTTTTTTCTTCTGTTGTAAGTGAAACGTTTTGGATGGTTCCAGGCATTGCCTGGTGCCAGCTGGGGTGAAGAAGAGGGGTGAAAGGCATCCCAGAAGCCACGGAGGGGGCTGAGGCCTGTGCGAGAGCTGCAGTCGATCAAAGCCCCAGGCTGCTGCCGGGGAGGATTTGCCAAGCGAGGGAATATTGGCTTTTTGCCAATCGATTTACGTCCTTTTAATTTCTTCCTGGTACAAAAGCCCCGTGAATCATTGTGAAAGTGCCAAGTGTTGTCTCCCAGTAGGAAAAGCAGAGATTTCTTTCCTCATAGTTATTACCATGGCAGACAGTAAGCTTCACGAGCGTAACAAAATCCAGGAATTGCATTTTAAAAACTATGTCCCAGAACACGAAAAACCACATTGTTTGTATTTAGTTCTTGCTGGAGACATAGGCTGTGACAGACAACGTGAAAAACCCCTTTCATTTGGAGAAAGGGCATTATGAAATAGTGTTCAAAGGGCTACACAATTATTTCATACAGGGCTTGCGCAGTCTTCTGTAATGTCTCTGGTAGCCTTTCCTGGCATCTACTCTGCTGTTACCAACCATGAACTCCAGGAAATCCAGAAACATTTTGAAATCCATCTCAGGAATGTAGGAATCAGGGTATGAAATGCCCACATGTAAATATTCTTGAACTTAAGAAGTGTTAAGGTCTGGATGCCCACAATATGATGCCATCCCTCTCCTTAATCAGCTGAGAACCCAGATCTGAACACCCCTGGTACCTGTCAAGCTGTGGGTGCATGTTTCAGTGGGGGATTGTCAGGAGTTTGTGGTATCGTGGGAGGTACTTTTGAATCTGAACACACCTAGAATATATTTTTGATTATATGTTCAAATAAGCAAACAAAACCTCACAAGGTGGCAGTGGAGTGATGAAACTGAACTCTCTTCTTATTGAGAGTTGTCTTGTGGTTTTTTCCTATATGACGGAATACAGAAAAATAGGCTCAAGCCCTGACCTGAGCTCTTGGCAGCGATACCACCCTTCCCTTTGAATAGAACTGGCTTATTGATGCCCAGAAAATTGCAAATTAGTGGGACTGCAATTAAGAAGCAGCAGTGATAAAGGTGGGTGTGACTTGTGCAGTAGAAAAGATGCTCCTTTTCTAGGTGATGCAAAGCAAATTCTGCTTTCCCTGTCTCCCACACAGCCCTTTTGTTTTCAGCAGGCTTCCTACCAGTGCCTCTGCAAGGCTGTTCTTAGGTGCAACCGAAAGCAGAATTTTCTCTTTATTATTCCCACACTTCAGGGGCAATTCTGCTTTCACTGAACTGAATAGAAATTTGTGAGTAAGGATGATGTTTAGGTTCGTCTGCAGTGCCACAGTAGAGTTCATGCGGCCCTGCCCGCCTTCAGTAAATGTCAGCTTTGTGTTGTGGTTTTCACTGAAGTGACATCTACTGAATTGGAGGAGACCCGTGGGAGACAATAAACTGACGACAGAAGTTTTAAACTATGGGCTTGGGAACAATAGATGCACATGTTCATAGAGTATATCTCTTTCAAGCTCCTGAGAGGATTTTTTTCCTCTCATAACTTGAGTAGGATGGAAATCTTCTCGGTCTGGTGGATTTGATATTTTTAACGTCACTTTTTATTGTGCCGTGAAAAAAAATGAACACAATCTTGTTTACGTCCCACAGTGTTACCCGCTGGTCCAAAATGTCTGAGGCTTGCACATCTATTCCAGACCTCTGCTAACACTGTGCCAGTCCCGATCAGGTTGAATGAGAGCTGCTACCGCGAATAGTGTTATTGACTTCCTCGTCTCCTCACTCCAGTTTTCCTCTGTATCTCAGGTGTGCTTTCTAGAGCCTGCACATAAAGGAGAGAAATTACTAGAGTCCTTTCATATTCCTAAAGGCATCTGAAAATTCTGTTAGGAGTCAGTTGCTGTAAAATTATCTCCTGAAGTCATCGCAGAAGTATATACGATTTTGTAGAATTCTTTTTGAGGCTCAGAAAGGTTCAATCCTTTTCTTACGCTCAGTTTAACAAAAGTCTCTGGAGTCTTGGTATCATCTTCTTTAATGCTACAATTGAGAATTACTGGTTCTCCCAAGCAGGGTGCCCTGCTGTTGTATTAGCCAGGCACAGCAGAGAGCCCTTGGTCTGGCCACAGTGAATATGTTTTTGGGCAGACTTGAACAAGCATTGTAATTTTACGTTATTTCAAGGATTTAGTACAATATCTGTGGCATTTTTGACCCAATACTGAAAGCCTTTTAAAGCCATNTTTTTTTTTTTTTCTTTTCAATGAACCAGTCTGAGAATCTGTAGTGCATAAGATTATTGCAGCATAATATACGGTATTAATACAGTGTCAAAGCCATCTTCCTTTCTGGTTTCCTCCTACCACAGTAAAACTGTTTCATAATGGATGTACTGGGATGAAAATGCTCATAAATGCAACACGAATATTTGCTAACTGCCGGTATTTTTACAGCACTGATCCCTCTAATATCAAGGCAGGTAACGATAGTCATCTGTGTACTTCTATGAGTCTGTGCTATGTTTAGTTTGTTAATGGATTGGAGAGTGATTTCTGAATATGATTCATGCATTATTAGAAAGGGAAAAAATGGATGTGGAAATGACAGGAGAGACTGGGAGCTTAAGCTTATAAATAATTGTAGCATCTGACAGTTGATCCAGTCTCAGTGGAAACTCTTTGGAAACAGTACTAAGCACTGGATCTTGGTGAATGGTCAGAGTAAGGTGGGAGAAGGCTTTATTCAGGTCTTCCCTCCAGTTGACTTGAGTGGACAAAAACCCTCTTGTAAAGAAGCACTTTCGAATCTTCTACCAGACTTGGAGGGTTTTTGCTTTTTTATTAGTACTAATGTAGAGTCTTTAAAATATTTTCCCCTGGAAAAGTATATCGATTTATGTGTTTCTTACTTATTAAAGACTGTTAATATTTAAAACTATTGCATAAAGAATCTCTATTGTATCAGAACCACTAGACTAATATTGTTACAGAACTGTATGTAAGTGGTGGTATAATTGAACTATGATTATTCAGACATCGCAGTGGGTTATCTTTATCAAAAGAATTGGTGCTGACTTGGAGTTGGTAACACTTACTCAAGCTCATTTTGTGAAGCATAAAAGGTTGGGTAAAACAGGTGTCTTAAAGGTGATGGTAGGATGGGATTCAGTCTGAGCCTTACATGCCAGGTGAAATTTTGTAAATCAAACAACCAAGTAGGTAGCTTCCTTGTGAACTGGTGGTTGTCTGGGATTAATTTAGGGACTAATGCCATTGCACAGTTATGGCCTGATTGCACATTTTTCTTAAAAATATTTTTAAATAGGCATCTGAGTTTTCAACTTAAATTGTTGATTTGTTGTTAAGTCTGTTTCCTCTGAGAAATATTAAGTTTTCGTTGTAAAACTAAAAGGTGCCCAAGCTGAAACAGCCTTAGCTTTCAAACAAAAATCAATACTTTCCATGGGAAACATCCATAGACTCTTTAAAAATATTTTTGTGGAACCCTTCACACATGTTCCTCAAAAACTCTCCTTTTTTTCTAAACAGCTCCATTGGCAGTGTAATTTCTTCAACTGCCAAAATACCCTTTTGAAATCCAATTGCTAAACTGCTGTGTGACTTTGAACAAGTCATCTTTAATTTACATTCTGTCAAATTCCAACAAAATTGGAAAAACTGCTTTTTTTTCTCTGTTCACATTCTTAATTAGAATAGCATAGTTCAGCTGGCCAGCGGAGGGCTGGATCTGCTGCATGTGACTGCGTGGATCTGGACTCCAGCAGGCTACTGAGGGGTGAAAGTCCCCTTAACACATCTCTCAGACTCCACCCTTCACACTTTGATATCATCAAATGTATGAAACAGTGAAGTTCATGGTCAGGTATTTTGAATTTAAATTGCAGAAAAGCATTGTTCAAGGAACGTAGGTTTCCCTGTCCATGTCATATTTTGGATTTCGTGGCATCCATAAGGCAGATAAAGCTCCATTTCATGATATAGTTCTATAGCCCCCATCCTCCCTGCCAGCTGAAGCTCTGACAGAAGAGAGCTGGCACCAACGTACAAAATGACAAGAGTAGTATCTCCCTTACTCTTTCAGTACTCAAAATACTAAATCCTAAAGGAAAAAGAGACTTGCCAGGGCTTTAGATAAGATCTTCCCACAAAGTGAGGTAGGCAAATAACTCTCAGAAAGGTTAAAGTCACAAATGAGCTCTGAAAGTTTTACCCTGTGGCTGAAGTGTGTTTTGTGTCCCATATAAACATGGCCAATGGGTGTGTTTAGCAGAGGAGCTGCACAGCTTGGCTTCAGTGGGACAAGGGGATGTGACAGTGATAGTAGCAATGTGTTATTTTCCCAGTTTGGAAGAGTTGCTTGCCTGGCTGTGCTTTGGGCATGGATCCAGATGTTCTAGGTCTGAGAATGACCAGCCTTTCCGCCACACCACTGTAACCTCTGCTCACTTTTTTTTCAAAACCTATGTTATTTCCACGGCAGTTTGTTGGCACTGTCCATGCTAATCTGTGGCTGTGGTTACACTTTGGCTTTTCTCCAGGATGCAGCTGCCAAAATCACCCTCCTTAGACGCCAGGAAAAGGCTCTGTGCCCAAACAGACAAAGTCCCTGGTCCTTCTCACTGTGGGACCTCATGGATGTTAACGTTAACTCTGGTGCAGGGAGGGAATGGCTAATAGAGGTGGTCTCTGGGCTCGTTGGTTTCTGCCATGGCCTGAGAGAAGAGTGACAATGTGAGATTTGTCCTTGAGAGCAAAATGGCAAAGGAGGCATCAGGGATGCCCAGCAGCTGTGCCCAGTGCATGGCCACCAAGGGCAAAGGCAGCCCCCTGGGCCTCCTGGGCACAGGGACGGCCTCAGGGCCAGCAGCCCAAAGGCCTTCCTCCAAAGGATGCTGGGCGCAGGGGCAGCAGGTGGGACCCCATCACCGCCCAGCAGTGCAGCAGTCATAATGTCCTGGGGCAGGATAAAAGGGGGCATCCTTCTGTGTCCCACTGCTGTAGCCGGCCTGGGGGCAGCCCGAAGGCATCTGAGAGGAAGTCCTTGAGGAGCCAGTGGAATTACTTGGTGAGGGCTTAGGGAGGAAGACTGGAAGCTGGATGAGGCTGCTCGAGGGTCTTCACTGCAAGTCTAGCTCCCAGTGCTCCACGTTCAAAGCCCATCTGATGGATGGAAATCCTGCTTTAGCCTTTGGGGAACAGACCTCGGAGGTGGGAGAGAAAGCCTGGACTAAGGAGGACTCTCCCTTGATTGAGGAGAATTGGGTTAGAGGTCATTTAGGCAAACTTTACATGCACAAATCCATGGGCCCTGATGGGATGCACCCATGAGTGCGCAGGGAGCAGACAGATCTCATCGCAAAGCCGCTCTCCATCGTCTTTGAAAGGTCATGAAGAACAGGAGAGGTGCCGGAGGACTGGAGGAAAGGTAATGTCACTCCAGTCTTCAAAAAGGGCAAGGAGGAGGACCCAGGAAACTACAGGCTGGTCAGCCTCACCTCCATCCCTGGAAAGGTGATGGAAGAGCTCATCCTGGATGTCATCTGTAAACACGTGGAAGAAAAGGAGGTTATCGGCAGGGGTCAGCATGGATTCACCAAGGAGAAATCATACTTCACCAATCTGATAGCCTGCTTCTATGAAATGACTGCATGGATGAGGGGAGAACAGTGGACCACTTTCATGTGTCTGCTTACTGTACTATTATTTATATGATGCATTTTCTTCTGGAAGAGAGCTAGAAGTCATGGTAGCCCATACAAGCAGAATCCTGTTCTAAAAATCCCATGGTTTAGGATTTCCATCTATCAGTCTTAGATTCACTGCATGGAAATATATGACCTAGACCAAGCTTTACAGATGTATATTTACCCTCAGGAGAAAGATGTGAGTGCGTTTGCTACAAGGGGCATCTGTTAGAGCTACTAGAAGTAAGAAATCTCAGCTAAATGTAGAAAATCAGCCCAGATAAAAAAAAGAAGTCATACTCCAGGAAAACAAAAGTTAAGGCAGCTTTCATCATCTTGCAGTGGGTAAGTTTTATCTATCTATATAGTTCCTTTTCCCTCACCTCCTGATTCACAACTTTTCTGGTAGTCATTTTCAGGCTCTTAGCAAGCAATTATGGGTCCATCACATGCTGTTGGTGACTGTGTGTGCCAGAGCCATATGTGTCTGTGTGCAGGGAGGCAAAGGGGCTGTGCTTTTTGTACTCTGAAGACTGGCGTGGTAGAAGTTTGGGAGTGAGAACAGCCTAGAGCTTGCGTGACCAGAGCCATTTGTTCTGTAAACTTGGAGAGCTTGGGGGATGTTCAGAACATACATTAATAGCATGAATAGATTACACAAGATTGCGTCTCAGTTTTGAGGTTAGGAATATGTTTAACATGGGCTTTCGTGCAAGGAAGGTGGTTTTGGTCCAGGCAGTTGCTGGTGTTTGCTCCTATTTTCTTTCATCTCCATAGCCCAGCATCAGGGCCCTTCAGTCTTTAGGTGCCAATAGGGCCAGCGTTTGCAAGCACAATGCTTGCATCTCTGCCTCTAAATAAAATTTGGCTGATGCTCAGTAGAGTATTGAATGGTTCTGCTTCTTTTCACATAGATATTTTGCACCTATTTCTCTGTTACAATTCCCCTGGGTACACCTTGCCCTTCTGAAAGCATTTCTGTGGCTGTCAGTAAGATGCAGAAGCTCAGATCTGTGCATGGAGTCAGAGTCCCTTCAGAGAGCGGCAGCAACTGTCTTCAGTTGTCTGAGGGAACAAAGTGTTTTCCACTGTAGAAGCAGCTTTCCCGTCACAGATGCAAATAACCTACACTGTAAGGATCCTTTCATAAGGAAAATGAATCCTTAGTTGTGTACAGTGTTCCTCTCCCAGTTAATGAAGAAGGATAAAGCTTGGTGTACAGTGTCGTTGCCAGGCAAACAGCAGCAACAAAAATCCATTAGGAGTTATTTCAGGAAATGTTGGGTGGCGTATGCCTGTTGATTATTACTTGGAAGTGAAGATTACGGACTGCCTTCCAGAGGTATTTTGAAACATAACTCTTGTTTTGCATGTGTTTGTAATCTTCAGGGTATATCCGAGATGCGTGTTTTGCCTTTTCCATCCATGTAATTGATGTATTACTTAGTTGTAGTAACTAATTACAAGCTTAAGTCCAGAGAGACAATCCAGTTATCCAGTATTTTTGATCAGCACAAGGTTGGTGCATATTCTTGTAACTTTGTGACTCTACCGGTTTGTTTTATAGGTGTGTTTATACTGCCTGCACCATTGATCTTTACAGCACGAGTATTTAAAATCATATTAAATTGCTGGCATTTCCTGCGTGGTACTGGGATTCAACACTCTGGAAAACTCTTTGTGTGACTGAGTCTGGAGGGGCCTGAGTAATCTCCTGTTCAGGAATGCGTGCACTGGCTGCATGGTTCCTTGCACTTTAGATAGTGCTGGATAAAAACTCTCAGAAGCAGAATTTGCCTCATTATAAGGCATATGGTCTGAGACTTTTCTGATCTCCTTATTTGACTAAAACTCCCCTAAGAATAGCTTTTCCTGTGAGGAACCTTAGTTTCTGAATGGGTCAGAAAGCCACCGGGAAAGCTTTCCTTTGGTACTATTGTGCTTCACATCCCTGTGTGGGATTGATCTTGTGTAGGATTTTTGTTAATGACTGTGACAGAGAAAAAAGGAAAGTGCTGATAACTGCTGCTGATGACACAAAGCCCTGCCAGTGCAGGGGGAGATCTGAATATCTCACAGTAACATCCACGTGACCTAGAGGATGGGGCAAACAAGGGCTGAAATTAAGTACTATGGAGTGAAAGATCATGCAGATGAGGAATTAATAACAAAAACTTCTGCTATGATCTGAGGGTCGGTTAGTTGGATGAGGTGGGTATCACAGCACACAACTGATGTGTGACCAGGCAGGAATAAGGCTTCTTAATGCTTGCATACAGTACCTGTGAGAAAATGAATTGACACTGAAGAGGTTCAGTAAAGATGGGGAGGGGATATGAAGATACCTGCTCTGTAAGGCAAAACTAGATGATCACGGTGTGTTTAGTCCACAAAACGATGGTGGAAGGGGGAAATTCAGTCTTTCCATGCCCAAGTCAGAGGAGGATTAAGTGCCAGAAAAAAGAAATACTTCAGTTTAAGGAGACTGCTGGTGCAAGAAGAAATGGATATATATTGACACAAATTAAACGACAGGTCGTAACTGACACTGCAATCAGGTTCTGGCAAAGTGTCATAATATTATGTAGGTAAGCATAAAAAAACCAGCTACGTTTAAGATCGAGTTTGATAGGTTTATAAAATGTCTCATGGCATTATAGTCTTTGAGAACAAAAACTCCTGGAGTTCCCAGAGATGATCTTACTTTGATTTGCCTGTAAAAAGTAAACAAACAGTTGTCTCAGTGGTTGCAATACTGTCTTTTATTCTTTTATTCTCCTGAGTTTTAAGGGGAAAGATTACCAGGAGATGATATGTTAGGGCAATACAGAGATTTATTTTCTTTTACAGGAATGCTATTCAAAATACGTGGCATTGAAGGGGAAAAGAAAGAAAAGAAAAATCCTTTTTTAAAATTCAGATTGTGTGTTCAATGTAAATTTATCTACATATCTGTGTTCTCATCTTATCTAACGTACTTTGTCTCTTCCTAACACCGACAAATTTACTACCAGTGTGAAATACATAGTTAAGCTCATCTGCCCTTTGGCTGATTAAAAAAAAAAAAAATAGTCTCCTTGAAAGAACGTGTTTACTGGTGGGTAAAAAATACCTGACTTTCTTTTTTCAGCCTCTCAGCTGCTTAATGGCAAAATACAGATGCTGTGCTACTGTCTGTCAGTCTTGATGAGTCAATACTACAAAGTGGTATATTTTTCTTTGCGTTGTACGAGAAGTTTGACAAAGGATCTTTGAAAGCTAAATTGGCTGAGAGGGCGTACTGGTGAAATCAATACCTTCTGTAGAAAAAGGTGGCAAGCTGTAGGAAATAGTTTAACAGGGTAGGCATTAAAAAATGAAACCTCCCCATGAAGTGGGTACGCCGTGAACTCGCATGTGAGTGATCCGCATTAATCAAAGAATTGATCATGCCTAGGAAGATATTTTTATAATTGCAGGGAGGAGCTCCTGAGATTTCCAGGCAGTTTTGATGCAACATAATATTTTTGAAATGGAAGAAATCTGGCTAGGCCTGGTATTTTATTGTCTACTTGGCCAAGAGAGCACAGACAGCACATGAATGTTGTGCTCTGATGGGGTGATTGCAGGACAGTGTCCCCTGCCTGTCATGGCTGTCTTTTTGAAGGAAGAGAAGTTATTTACAAGCTACCTGCATGCTGCTATACCCTTCACCAAGATTTATTTGCTTCCAGGTTAGAATGGAAAATAACTTCAAATGCGCATGGTTTAGTATTAAAAAAAAAAAATTAAAAATGACGTGATGGAAACTGAAGAAGGTCCCACCCACTTAGAACACTGAAGTAAATATATGCATGCTGATAGTTCTGTCTAATCAGAGACAAAAATCAGCCTAGACTTCCGCATATAAGGGTATAGTGTGGCTGGAGAATAAGCATATCTGAAAAGACAGCAGTACAGGAAATCTTTGGAAATACCATAAATCATCTTTGGTGTGGGTTGTGACTTGCTCTCTCAGAGATTCACCTTCTTTCTCCAGCTTTGTTAATTCATAGCTGCTTTCTCCCAAAAGCTTATTACTATTAATAAACTTCAATAAACACAGGCAGGGTGGAGAAAATTTCAGGCCATTGGGAGAAAAAGTCTTTTCTCATTTATGTATGTCACATACGTAGCTCTGTTAGTTCTTTGTGTCTCCAAAGACTCCTGTAAGACAACTGTAGGATACACATGCAGAATTTCCACAGGAAAAACTGCATCAAGTGAAATCTTCTAAGATTTGTACACAGAGCAAACGCAGAAGTGCTCTTTGCCTCTGAATTCCCTTTTGATTGCAGGGCTAAACAAACCTGAGATCTCGCCTACACACACACCTCATTAGTCCCAGGCAATTCCCAGGCAGCAGTTACCTGCTCACTGGTACCAGGAATCTTGCTGGTAACGCAGGTTCAGCATCCCCTGTGCTTTCTGGCCTGCTCATTGCTTTGCTGTTCTGCCTGCGCCTTTGCTCCACGTGGCTGTGTGACAGATGGAAGGGCATTACTCTGTATGTGACACCATCTGATGTCTGGAAAGCACTGACAACTGAGAACAAGCCTATGCAGCCTGGTATTGGAAAATGCTTATTTTTGAGGGGGTTAATGACACCTGTTGTGTTGGATGCTGTGAGTGTGGGAGCTGAGCTGCCCAAGCACAGATGCTGGGTGCAGTGCTCTGAAACTCTTGTTGCAGCATCCAGCTGGAGGGTGGCACAAAGGTGAGACCTTGTGTGCAATTGAAGCCCCTGGTGACCAGGGAGAGCCATCTGCCACCAGAGTGGAGGACATACTCTAAAGCAGATAGTAGTGCAGTTAAAAGGCCTTTAGCAGGCTCTTTCCTCATTGATCGAAATAGTTCACCTGATGCCCCAATTTAGGATATCAGTGCATCTTATGAATCTGCCCGGACTCTACTGCGATATGGAGACATACCTAGGACCCCAGAGGGGAGGGGATCTCTCAGTCTACCCCATGCAAGCCATCATCACTGAGTTAAAGACAAAGCCTGGCTGCATGACCATTACATATTGGCTACAGCAGTGTTTTCTGGCATGGCTTTTTTTGATGTCACTGAGTCCAACTCTTTTGATCCCTGCCCTGTGGAGGATGCTGCTGCCTCTTCTTCACCATGCCATCACCTCAAGCAGAGCCAGATTTGACTCTGAAACTATGAACTGCTCTGAACCTCCCTAACTCTGTGCAGTCACTCCAGTGTCCCTGCACGCGATGTCCCGGGAGAGCTTATTTGGTTGGGGTTTGTGCTGCAGGTACTTGTGATGGACTCAAGCCAAGGAAGATTGTCTTGTAGGAGCTGGGAGACCTCAGGGCCCCCGCTCCGGCTGGCCTGGCGACTTCCCCAAGCTGATAGAGAAGCACCAGTGTTTTACGGGCGCCATCTACTGGCTAATGGGAGCAAAATGGGGCAGTGATTTCACGGAATCACGGAATCTTTAGAGTTGGAAGGGACCTCTAGAGATCATCTAGTCCAACTCCCCTGCTAAAGCAGTATTGCCTAGAGCACATTACTCAGGAGTTGAAGTCCCTTTGTTAAACTACAATGAGTGCTGGAGCCACCTTAATCAACAGGTAAAGATTGGAGAGCAAGTAGGGAAAGTTGGAGTGACAATGGATATAGGTCTTAAATAAAGCCAAACTTAAACTGACAACCTTAAGACTTGTCAGAAGAATTCAATTTCATCAAAAGTCTTTTTGGCTTCAAAAAGTCCATTAGAATTTAGTTGACATTATCTTGCTAGGAACCCGTGAGTCTCAGTTCTGGTCATATTTTGCGTCCTTTGTGGGATTTCTTAGCTTGGTTGGTCTTGTCTCTAGAACACAGCATTTTTAAAGAAAGCAAAGAACTGGCAAGGTTTCTGTGTGCGCTTAGAATATGTTCTCCTCCCTGTATGCCCATCAGTGCTGTTCCTCGTGATTATTCTAGCAAAAAAAAAAAAGTTATGGCTGGTAATTCCTTTCCTTGATAACTCTCCTCTTGTTTCAGCTGTACTTTAATATCGTGAGAACCCCAAAGAGTCATTTGTGCTCTTGACTAACTGCAAACCAGCTGGGTCGCAGAAATGTTGAGAGCTATGCCAGTATGAATCTGAGGCAGAAAAAAGAAGGATTTGTACAGGATTGTTTTTATCCTAGGCGATATCTATATGCAGTTCCAAATGTCTGAGAATTCCTTTGCACAGATCCTTAGATTTCATTTAACTTGCTGTTAAATGATTCTATGGGCTTTCAAAATTGTTAGTGCATTTCCTTATATAGGTGGAATAATCTTACCTTTTTTTTTTTTTTTTACTGTACCCATTAATGCAAAGGTGAAAAAATGATGTATTATTTAGGACTTGGAAAAAAGTCCAGTGTAAAGTGGAATTTGTAAGAATAACTGTGATCATATATTGCTATGTACTATTAATGGTTAGTGCTTGAATGTTGGGCATTCAAGCATATGATTCAATTATTATGTGGGACAAGACAATGTTTGCAGGTGCCTGTGGTGTGCCCTGCTGACTCTGAAAGCCAAACATGCAAAGTAATATATTTGGTGGCATTAAAAAAAGTATTATTATATTTCTGTGTGTGTATACTTATGTATCCTTCTACTGTTGCTGTGAACAATCTTCTCTCCTTTATGTGCATGAGAACTGCTATTATAATTAACCTTAATGTAACATTTAAATTGAGTGCTTTTTATTTCTCTGTATTTTCTCCTTTCAGTTGCGAATGAGGCGGGTGACAAAAATGCACGACCACTTTCACGATTTGCCCGTAAGTAGCCTTTTTTATTTTAACTGGCTGATTTCTATATC
This sequence comes from Rynchops niger, assembly GCA_013400035.1. Lineage (NCBI taxonomy): Eukaryota > Metazoa > Chordata > Aves > Charadriiformes > Laridae > Rynchops > Rynchops niger. The sequence goes on along the minus strand of VXBH01000321.1, from coordinate 623,238 downwards.
TACTGTAGAAATAAACACATATAATAAGTTATTTTATCTCATATTATGTCTGCCCTGTTATTACAGTTCATTTACAGTACTCAACTGAGGAACCGTAGTACGTAATTGGAAAAGTCACTCATAGAAATTCAGTCTTATTGAATGGAGCTGATGCAAATTTAAAAGGATGGAAAGGGTTTGGGCCTTACTGTTGTTTCCAGCATAAAAAGTTATAACAATGTAAGTGTCGTAAAGCCAGCTGAAGTTTACTACAGTGGCTACAAAGAGATTTGGGTCAAGCCTTAGAAATAGTGTATGAAAATGTAATTAAACCTTACTGATAGCTCCTCCATCACCTTTTGCTTCACATAGCAAGGTTAGGAACTAAAGGTGTGGCTTTGGATTTGAAATAAGTGTCACAAATTTGAACAAAATAAAGAGAAGCATCTGGTGATCTAGCACCAACTGACCATGACTTTGACCATATTGATTATTAAAACCACACATGGCAAAATATGTAGGAATGAGGAGGAAGATAAGAAATCGTTTCCATAATGCATGCAGTTTTATGATGATTTGTGATCACTTAGCAGGGAAAAATCCCCTTCTCATCATTAAAATGTGGCATTTGCCGTCATCGTGGGTGGTGCAGATCAAAACGGCAAAAGAATTTACATCTATGGCGCAGTATTTCACACAGTCACAGGGTGGCACTCTGAGCATGCCATACCTCACATAGGTAGCTTAAGGTGCATAATGTAGAATGAATGTCTGTAGCTATGAAATCTGTTGCATGTAGTGACGGACAAGGTGATTGAGCAGATTGAACAGGACTGAGAGAAAATTGTACGGGCATTCCTTATTTTACTGATTTAGGGTTTATTTTCCTTCATGTTGCAGACAGTAAAGGCTTAAGAAGGGGCTCTATTCATCATTCCTGGCTGGTTCAACCCTGAAAATGCATATGGCAAAGGAAATCACAGAGGAGGGAAATGTAAATGTAAATGCAAACATTTTCAAGTTCTTTATCACGCCACTTTTTGTCTATTATGGTTACTGGATACTAGGTACAGAGTTGGAAGATTCAGCCCAAGTACTATTTATTCCTGGATATTTGGGTTACAAGGACTTCATGCTGCAATATTGCCTGACAAGTAGGTCAAGCATAATGTCATGACATTTGGAACTGAGCTGGCATTTCAGTTCTGATTCTGACATTCATAAGAACTTGCTTTTCGGTGCATGCGTACAGGGCGTGGGTCTGAGACCCAGGAACAACCAGGTTCTGTTCCTGCTTTAATCTTGGCTCTCAGCCAGGCAGCCAAGCCATGTTTGCAGAGGTAGAAGTGACTGGCGTTACGTGGGAAAGAACAGGGTGGCGGATGGCTGACTGGCATTAGATGGAAGAGAACAGACTGGCAGATGGCTATCAGCCGAACGAAAGCACAGGGTACCCCCTGACAAGGTCTCATCATATGACCCAGTGCTGCATGGGATTAAGTGTGGAGATGAGATCAAGGCCACAGGCTATTTGACAGTAACAGAAATGCAATGCAGAGAGGAACACTTAGATAAGCCTGGTTGGAAAGTAATTACAGAGGCATAATATGGGGATGAGGAGAGATAATTCCAAGTGTAAACCAGACCTTCACTGTTAGGAGTGAAATTCAGTGCTCTGGGAGTCAGGTTGAGTTAGCTTCTCATAGCGTATCATTAATGATGACTCTGTGCTCAATATAAGGTGACAACTCTGTGGGAATGGGAAGGAAAATTAGAATGGGAACTGCGTGATGGAAAGGAGGGAAACATCTGAGGCACGTGCTGTGCTAACGTGAGTTAAATGGATGATGCCCAAATTTATGCTGAGTACTATAACCTATACTACCATACCACGTTTCATTGAACACACATCGGAGTGAAGATCAAACATTCAAAAGCATCCTGACTGAATGGCAGAAAAAGCCACAGCATTTGAGGACAAGGATTCAAGCAATAACTGATGTCATAGAGGATTAACGTCATTATCCTTGTGTCTGAGTCGCAAACCCGAGACTGGGTATCTTCCTGGATTGTCCCTTTCACATTCGCTTGAATGATTCATTCAAAGGCAGTTATTAACTTCACAACAGAGAACAGGATTTCCATTGCTCTGTAACAGCTGCCCATTTGAGGTCAACAGTGAAACCTTCAGAGATTGCAGTTGGATCACAGCTGGGCTGAACACTTAACAAACCATACCCATTTTGACTGACCTTATTTACCTGATCTAACTTCCTGTGCACTTAACCAAACACGAGATAACCTACAGAAACCCAGATGAGCCTTGTCTGTCCTGACTGTTGTCCACGGCTCTCTGGCATGTGTTAGCTGTTATCCCTTTAGTTCAGGAACAATGAAGAGGGAAAGGCTGCTGGTGTTAAGTGTGGCAATAGGAATGATAGTTGTGTGGTTATCAGTGATCCAGGTAGCTAGACGTGCAGTGTAACAATATTTTCAGGCTATATCAAAGTATTTGAACACCCACCCGCAGATTCTGTAAGCAGAGTTCTGCTTTTTAAATTATAACACCTAAATCTATTTTGCTTTTGCCTCTAGCTCAGCTATAATAATCTTCAACGGGGTACAGTAAAATGAGGGAGAAGCATTTTTGCAAATGTTTGCACTATTCACAGGGATTTGAAATTAAAATCAAGTGTTATTCATTCCAATGCTAGGGCTACCCAGTCTTCTGTACTTTTAAATGTCAAATTCCAGTCAGTTTAGGAGACTTTGAATTTAAGAGGTTACTAATCTATTTAGCAGAAGTTAATGTACCTGGTATGTTGCTATGTCATTTTGCTACAAGTACTACTATGTCATTGGTCTTTGAACAGTTGTGGTTACAGAATCACAGGGTTGGAAGGGACCTCTGGAGATCATCTAGTCCAGCCCCCCTGCCAGAGCAGGGTCACCTAGAACAGGTTGCACAGGAACACGTCCAGGCAGGTTTTGAACGTCTCCAGAGTTGGAGACTCCACCACCTCTCTGGTTGTGAGTTTAAGTTCATCAAGCTCTCAACATTTCAGCAGCTGGAAGCTCCTGACTGATGTCTGTTCAGGCAGGCTCGTTAAATAAAAAAATCATTTGCCAAATGCCCTTCACCTGAGCATAGCTGTGGGCAGGCTGAACACTGATTAGGAGAGGTGGGTATTTCATTGCTCTAGTGAAGTTGGTTAATTCATGTCAGTTGGCTGATTTGCCGCAGTTGATCTTCATAAGAGCAAAGTAGATCTAGGTCTGCAGTCTAGATCTCATTGTATGGGAAAGCTGCACAGGATGGGTATCCATGCTGGAGGAAAAGGTATAGGTGTATGTGCAGAGAACATAGCTGGGAAAAAGCTATATAATACTGAAACAAGTACTTGATTTTTTTTTTGCACTGTGTTTGTTTAAAGGAAAAAAAAAAAGAAAAAAGGTTTGATTTGACTGATTATGTGGTTTTCAATGGCAGTTAGCTAACCTGTCATTGTTGGCTTTCGGTGGTAGTACAAAAAACAAACTACTTGCAAGTGCAGAAAAAGACTCGTATGTCTTTTTCCTGGATTGTGTTGTTGTCCTGGGCCTGAAAAGCTGGAGGGCCTGTGGAATAAAAGAAAGAGTAGAGCTGTGGAAATATGGAGAAGACAGTTATTTGAGAAGCTTAGCACATTCCTTGGAGTTGCAGGGGGCAACCTCAAAATCATAAAAGTGGCTTCAGAAAGCCTCTGTTACACAAAATACGATTTTAGTAGCACACAGCAGCTTTTTCTGCAAGTGTTAATGTCCTGCTCTCCTATCTTAGCATGTAGCATATATGGCTGGATGGCAACTTATTTTTCTTTGTTGACTCTTTCTTAACAGAGACTTAAACTTCTGGTTCCAACCGTCCTGAGTATGACATACTTCTGCAAAAGAAATGGTCCTCTCAACATGCTATAGGGAGCCACAATATTTTTGGCTCTATCACAGGTGACCTGTATGGTCAGATAATTCAAAACTCTTACATCCTTTATGTATCCCCTTACAGTATGGGAAACCAAATGCTTACCTATTCAAGTAAAATTAAGAAATTTGGGGAAATTTGCATGGTGGTCTAAAGAACAGAAATAGTGGTATTGCCATAACATTGCAAATCCTTGACTGATAAAGACGTACGGAAGTTGTGTTTATTTCTGCAGATGTTGTGTAGACATTACTTTGGACTACCTGGCACGAGGAGTAATTTTTCTAGCTATTGTAGCACAGCATTCAGCACAGGATGACAAGGCTACCTCTAAATCTGAGTAAATATGATCCTTACACATTAAATAGCTGCTGACAATTAAGAGCAGAGAAGACTACGAGCATGGAGCTTTCCTGATTAGCTTGGAAACACTCTGAAAATTACTTTGGAATGGGGAAGATAGATGAGGATTCTTGCTGATCTGTCTTTGCGCCATTTAGGCTGGGTGAAAACAAGACATTGAAGACAACTGGCAAAATGAGGCTGCCATGCAGATATTGCTGTTTCTGACAGGGTAGCTTCTCTTGATATAGTCCCAGGAGAGTTGAGATAACAGCTCTTCTTTTTGTTTATGCACTTAGTGTGTACTGCTACAGAAAGTAAACCTTAATCCATATGTGTTAGGTCCATTATATGTCTCTTAATTGTCTCTTCTGGACACTGAAGTCTGAATGCTGGGAAAATATTTGAAAATTTTACCTGTACAGTCTCTTATAAAAATCACTTGCTGACTATCAGAAGCTATTTGGTAACTTTTGAAAATATGAAACAGATACTTAAATTTTATGAAGTGTAAGTCATGTATTTTCTTCTTCAAAGGCCGCGAGGAGATCTGACTGAAGGATGCTAATTGTACTTTGTCAGTGGGACTAGACTTATAGATGAGGATGGGGTTTCTGAATGACATGCAAAAGGCACCTAGTGGTGCTTCTGAATAAATGTAAAAAGATCATCCGTATAAATATTTTGGCATTTGAATGTCTACTGAGAAAAGTTAGTTTCAAAGGAAAAGACATAAGTTTTCTGATACTAGTCCTTCAGTGATATCTTTAATTTAACCCCTATTAACTTTAGTCTAAGAAAGTCAATGATTAATATTGTATTGATTTGATACTTTGTTTTTTGGTTAGTTATTTTGCTTAAAATATTGCCACATCAATACACACTAAGCTATTATCTAAGTATAATGAGGAGAGGATGTTTTTTATCGACACATGAAAACTTCACGTGCTGTAATCAAATCTTTTTATGAGAGGCATTACAGTCTTGGATTTGGAATGACCCGAACATTAGTGCTTATTTCTACTTTGAGTTTTATTTCAGGTTTTCAGGCTTAATCCCAAACCGTTGTGATGCAAAGGTAAAAAGATAACAGAACACCTTTGTTTACCAGACAGCTGAGAGACTGGACAATAGGCCTATGAATTTATTTTCCTTCTCACTCTCTGTTTTTGCAGGGTCTAAATCACAAAACTGCTTGTGGAACACCATTATCGGTGGGCTGACCGGCAACCTCAAGGAAAGACCAAAGCCGACCATCATCAGTGACCCTAGACCTCCTGAAGAAATCCTAGCGGATGAACTACCACCAGTGGACAGTCCTGAGGCATTGGTGAAAACATCTTTCAGGTCTGACGAATATGGGTTTACTTTGTTTATCCTTGAGAAGGGTATCTTGTTAAGACTAAGTCTGCAGTGTGGGTTTGGTGGGAGAAATCGATGCTGGAAGATTCTGCGTTGCGGTGTATCTTTGTACTGAACAAGAGTGAAAAAAGAGGTCCATAAATAATACTGACTGGACTCATCTTTTGCTTCTCAGACCTCATTAGCCTTCTTAAAAGATGATGGACTAGACAGATACAAATACTGTGACTAGTCAAAATGGTCAACAAAGACAGCTCATTATATGAAGATTTCTTTGAAGGTTGGTATTGTTTCATTTGAAAGCGGTTCAGTGATGAAGATGTGCACTTTAGGTCAGATGATGTGCTTTATTGATGCAAGGGAGAGCTAAACATTTTTCTGTTGATGTAATGTCTTGAGAACTGTCTAGCATTAATTTATTTTGCCAAAGAGAAGGAGTCTGGACAGGGGCTTGCAAGCCAGTGATTGCTGTTGTTGTAAAGTGTGTGATATATCTATTGCTGGGTTTTCCTCTCTTTTTTTTTTTTTTTAATCATGTGGATGTGCAGTTGTCAGATGTTTCTCGGAGGCATGTTTTCTGAAAATAATTTTCTCAAAATGAGATAAAATTGAGATAAAATAGAGAGTGTACACAGTGGATCTTTGACCAAAATGTATAATCGGTGTGCCCAGCGCAAACAAAGTGAATGGCAGAATTTATTTTTCCAAGTGTTTTTTGAGCTTTTGTTGTTGTTGTTGAAACAAAACATGCTTTACTTTTTTGTTAAATGAACACATGTGCAAGCATAAAATGGTTTTTGCTTTGGATAAATTTCTCTGATTGCAGTGATTTTGATTATACCTCAGTCTGTCAAACTTATTTCAGTCTTAAGAAGGTGCTTATTTAAGTCATTATATTAGGTAGTAATTTCAGATATCTTGTTTATACTGCTTGACATTTAGAAACATGTTACCATAAAGCGAGTTTATGTCAGTCTATATAAATCAATCCTGTAATTCCATAGCACATTTTCATTCTTTAATGTTTCTATTGAAATGGTTCAGGAAAAGTGTTTCGGAAGCTTTTATGATGACCTGCGGTATTTAAACACTTTGTCTCTCTGATATTTGAAATCTATAATTTCAAGAGATCTAACTCATTTTTCAGCTCTTACTTCTCATAACAAATTCTGGGTTAGCAGCAATCCTTACACAGCCATCGTCAAGATAATTTCAACCATTTTATATGACAAAATAATGTCACAGCGTTTCAAATGGCATGATTTGATTATGTGTGTAGGGGTGACTCTTGAAAGAAGTGAGCTTGTATATAGCATAATAAGGACTGATGAGTTGGAAAATGTGATTTAGCAAAATAGCTTTGCTAATGCAGTTTAAACGGCTTTATAAACATTACAGAACCCTTGTATTTCAACAGTATAGAAATTAATGTACAATGTGGCATTTTGGAGGGCTTTTATAGATGGAAATACAAACAAATTGTTGTTACAAAGTAGATTGTAACTGTCTAGTTTTATAAAGGAAGGAAGCCCCATGTGTGTTTAAGAGCTTTGCAGAGGAGGGGAAGATAAGAGAGAACATTGCAATTACTGTCTGAAGACATGAGAAAATAAGAACGCTGTGGTGTTTTTGTTCAGTTTGGGATCATGTTGATATTATGGTGCAAACTGGGGCTTATGAGGCAGTAGCATCTTTTGTAGATGGGTTGCGTGTGTGATTCCTCAGGGTGTTCTGTATGTAGTGATCTTCAAGTGCTTCCTCGACAAAGTTTGACTGGCGTGTCTTGAGTGATGGTGATTGCCTGGCAAGCATGGGCTTTCCTCATTTCTTGTTTACTGGACACTAGTGGAAGATCTTGCAACCCCTGTTGCCTTTTGGGGAATGAAATGGGTTTCACAAGTTGTCTAGTCCGGCATGTCTTTATTAGGAATCTGGTGGCTGAATCTCAGGGGGTGTGTAGGGCAACGCTGGGCTTGTGTGAACTGATGTTACAGAGAGAAGAACCAGGCCTTGTTTTTGAGCATGACTCTGCTACAGTCTGTAAAATGCAGTGACTCCCTTACTACTTCTGATTCACCGCTGTTAGAGCAGTGTATGGCAATACTATCCCTTTCATGCATAGTTAAAAAGAAAATGTCTCTCCAGTGTCAAATGAGTCACACTTCCTTGTGATTGCATATCTTTTTATGTGAATACATATAAGCAGCATGAAATCCCAGTTGCCACCTCTTGTGTTAGATCTTGTTTTCTACTATGCAGTACTTATTGTTCTGTAGCTTGGAAAATTAGGAAGAGATCTATATTTGATATTGTTCAACATCTAGATATGAGCTTGAAACACGTTTAAACATAAAAGGAGGAATGTGATTATTTCAATCATTTCAGTTGTACTTTTCGCAAAAACCAAATGAAACCAAGCCCCCCTCTCTACACCCCAAATAAGGATAGTGCATGATCTCTCCATAATTAAAACGTGTACTAACAGTCTTGATTTTCTTATACAATTATTTTACTATCTCTTTTCTGAAGATACCAAGAACAAGCAAAGATTGGTCTAAAAAAGGTTGAATACCTTTCTAAAGAGAGAACTGAAAGTTTGTAGTATCTTGTTTGCAGCATTGCACTGAGTGAGCAGTTATAAGTACTTTTGTGTCTTGAAGAGTCATACTACTGCAATGCTTAAAATATAGGCTTTTAAAATCCATTCTCACTGGCATTTAGTTTAAGTTTATTTGTCTAGTAAAGACAGCAGAGTCCACAGTTTGAATTACATTTAAAAATATAGTGGAATATGGAGAATGGCAGATTATGGTTTTTTTCCTTGTCAAAAGGGGGTAACTAGACACATAGAAGTGATTAGCTTCTCGGCCCACATTTTATGCAACAAATCTGATATATCCACTGTCTTTCTGTGCACAAATGTGAAGTTGACAATTACAGGGGCTGTGATCACTTTCTTTTTGAATAGCTGTGCATGGATCAGCATCCATGTATCTACAAACGTTGGCAGTGGCTGTGGATTGATGCTCAGGAATATTTGGTGGTGGGCGTATGGTCTTGTCACGGCTGCATGATCTGGATATTGTCTGGAGATGTCAATGGTTGCTGACACTGAAGTCTGTAACTCAGAAACTCTCTTCCTAGATCTGCTTTTTGATCTGCTAGGTCCCTGTAATGAGCAGTGGTGCTATTGGTAAGAATTAGCAGTGGTAATTAATAAGCTTTTAAGGAGACTGTATAATAACTTTACAGTAATAACTGTCTTATAACTTCACCTCCTCTGTGCAGCTCCCCGGCAGCACTACCCAAGCAGGCATTTTGATAATGCTGGGCTGGCACCCACCAGGGGGAGCAGAGAAACAAGAGACAGGTTTGGGTGCTGTTCTCCAAATAGAAGTTTGTGGAAGTGTTTTATGTTGGAGGATACAGTATGAACTGTTGCATTTGTCCCCAGACTGTTGCGTGGAGTAAACCAAGTCACCAGGGTGGCACTGCTCCAGCTGAAAACTTGATGTGTTCAAGACATCATGGTTTCTCCTAGACTTTTTTGGTTTTGATGTATGGGAAAGATGGAGCGTTATAGTGGGTGTGACACTGGGGTATATGACTGTGGTGGTGTTTATGGGATGTAATGGCTGTGCTGGATCTTGTGGCAGGAGAGATCCCATGGTACAAGGTGACTGAGACAGCCAGGGAAGAATGGAGATGCAGGGGGAAGGAAGGGTCATACTCCTTATTCCCATTGATGCCACCTTAACCCACAGGATTGACACTTGTGGTGTCACGTGGTGCTGTGACTGTTTTCACATTTGGAGTGCTGCAGTATCACCTCTATCCTGTAGACCAAGTGGGCCGTAGCTGGCATGAGCAGGAGTTTACATCACCCACAACCAAAACAGAAATACAAGAAGATTAGCTGCCAGTGTGATTTAAGACTCCCAAAGCAGAACAGAAGCAGATAAGGAAAGCAAAGTCCTTGGAAAGATAAAGAAACTTTGCAGCTGTTGTAGGAAAAGCAGCTATTAAGGTAAGCAGGAGCGTTACCAACCTCGAGCTAAAAGCTGGAAATATTTTGAAAGGTGACAAAAATTAAGAACCTATGCAAGCCTTGAGCTTAAAAGCACCTTGACCTTGAAGGAACTGAATCTGCCTTTCTGGTTCCCAGGACATATGGCTTTGGTAACAGACGATATTGATCACTTCCGAGTTCAACGTAGGTATCCACTAAGGCTTGTCTGGTACAGGGTGGAGGGCCTTTGCCTCATCTGCTGACTGTTCAGCTGCCTGCTACCCTGGTTTATCACCTTGGAAACACTCCCGCCCCAAGCCCCCATGTGCTAGATGGAGCCAGCTGGACTACTTCGGGAGTCATAGCAAGAGCCCACCTCCAGTCACACACTGGAGGGACCTGCAGGACTCCTCCTTTACCACCTCTCACGTTTTGACACTCTCTGAGCAGCAGCAAAACCCAGCTGTAGCTACCTAAGCTAGTACAAGAGGCCTGAAAATCAGAGGGAGTTGATGCTGTGCAGGAGAGCAGAATGACTGCAGAAGAGCAGGAATTGAGGGCGGATCATGGGGTAGAATAAAGCCTACCCTCCCTGCCTCCCTCCTGGGTCTCAGTCTTTCTTTATTGCCTTTTCTATTTGGATGTTCTTGTTTTTTAAAAAACACACACACAGATAAGACATGAGTCTCACTGGCCATAACTTTTTTGGGTTTTTTTTGTTTGGTTGGTTTTTGTTTTTGTTTTTGTTTTTGTTTTTTTTTAAAAAAAAGACTGCGCAAGGCTGTAAGTGTTAAAGACAGGTTCTCATTGTTTTTATACCCATCTACAGCAGATCCAGGTCTCACTAAACAATAAAATGTAAGCAGTCTCTCTGAAAAGCACCCTTCTCAACATCTTTCTCACTCCAGACTTCTTATAAGGCACTTTACTTGCATTAATCTTAAATTCATCTATGTTCTATTCAAACCTGTTGCTTATTCCTGTTATTGATTGATAGGCATTACAATGTACAAGAAGTGAAAAGTGCTCTGTTCATTAAGGAAATGGCTACGACATAATCTGTCTCTCTTTTTTCCCTTCTTTTAATTGTGCCTCCCTTCTACATGCGTTTTATGCCTTGTGAGAACTAGGCACTTATTTCTTGGTAGATTGAGATTTGTGGGTCAGAGGGGGAAATGATCAGAGGAGAAAGATTTGTACCAGTTACTGCTCAAAGGCTGTGTTCTCTCTCTCTTCGCATATATCCACACAGGTCCAAAATGAAGGGTTTTTTTCAGGCAGTTGAAAGAGAAATGGACTTCTCTTCCTTTTTTTTTTTTTTATATCACAGTGGTCTTGTTTTTCAAAGGATAGATGTATTATTGATGAAAAGCAAAGCCAGCGATTCTGTCCCTGTAAATATCAGACACATCAAAAGGCCCAGGCTGAGAAATTCAGATGGCCTGTGGGTGTCCTGACAGAGCTCTGCCTCTGAAAGGTGGGGAACAATTCCACTTCCAAAATAGGGATGAGAGTTTGAGCTGAAGCTCCATTGATAAACAAAGCCATGGTAGTAATGAAGTCCTGTTTGGGGGACTGACCACTGCCTGTCCTTGACCATGCTTCTCTGCCTGACGTGTGTCACCTGAATCTTGTGCCATAATAAACTCTGAGCATTTGTTTTGCAGCTGTGCAAGGCTTCCAATTCTGGCTTTGTAAGCATACAGATCACTCCCAGTCCTTGACATGGACTATGCAAACCCCACCACAAATACAGGATGCATGTGGTTTTAAATCCAGACGTCGTATACCTGTACAACTATGTGAGTCTCAAACATCTGTGGCGCGCTCATGAGGGTATATAAGGCTGATCCAGGGGCTGAGATTAATTGCTTGGATTACTGAAGTTGCCAGCCCAGTCTTCCTTGCAGGTTTACCGAAGAAACTGTGTATACAAGCAGGTAGTTGTATATAGGAAAATACATGAATTTACGGATAGTATAGGTACTTGGTTTCCTACCTATTTTGTGAAAACTGAAGAAATGGATAGGAGAGAGAAACGCTGGTTTCCCAGAGTTGCTGTCTGGCTGACCGCGGCTTCCATAACTCTCTAGCTAATCAGCACATGTGTAGCTGTGAACCAGGTGCCATGTGTCATCACGCAAGCAGGCAGGGCAAGATTTGAAGCCCAAGGAGAGCAGAGCGGTAGGAGACACAGCAGGTCCCGGAATGTGTTGCTATGGGGAAGGTAGGAAAGATGTAAAGCATAAATGCGTAAGAAACCAGTCGTAGCTTGTGCTGCAGCTTTGAGTGCTGTAATTGATGCTAATGGAAGGTATTATTGTCACCACTGTTATGCTATAAATCATGCCTAATCACCCTGGTGGAGCAGACCACATATCTTATTCTGGTAGAGGAAGTGAATTATATGCCATGACCTCCTCCCCTCCTGCCATGTGATTACACCCAGCATGGGCTTTCTGTGCACAAGCGGAGGTCTGGGGTTTCCCCATCTGAACTGACTCTCATGGATTGTTACTAACGGGGAGGAACAGCTGGGCTTTCAGGCAAAATAGCACTGGAAAGGGGCTAGTGGCCACTTGGCCTATTCCCCCAGCCTAGGGCCTGCACTTGAGGGGCACTTAGGAGGAAGGGACAGTATGTGGGCTCTGAAACAGATTTATTGTCCTGACAGTCTGTATGTGTCCTGTGGGCTGTAAGTTCCTCATCCTGTTACTGAATGTAGGCTGTCATGGTATATATTTCATTACCAATGAGAAAATGGGATAGTGGCTTTCTTACTCTTGGCAGTCAGAGAGAGTGTGATGAGCTGAGATAAAAGTCTTTGACTAATCAATTGCTGAAGCTTTATCTTGAGTTCTTCAATTTGCGTAAGCGAGAGACATTAAAAAGGCGCTCAAAGGAAATTCCTATACTGTTTCATCAGCTTTTAAATGGCTCGCTGATGGCAATGAAGTTAAGTGCTATGTTATACTGTGATGTTTTCCTAAAGAATGTGGTAAAACATCCTCCAGATCCAATCCTATCAGGGGCAGATTTGGTTTGGTTTTGAGACCACAAAACCTGCAAGTAAGAGTTCAGGAATATTTTGATGTGAATAGCAATCATGAAATTACCTGAAATAATCTTAAAGCTGATGGATAAGAGCTTAATCTTCACTAATGTCCTGCATTTCTTTTCAATTTGAAGAGCTTTGGAGGAAGAGGAAAAAGGGATAGTTAGATCCTGTTAACTGAGTGTGACAATCAGATCTAGAGAGAAAACTGTATTCTGTCTTGGGAAAATACTAGCCATTTATGCACCAAAATATAAATTCGAGGTTTGGTTGGTTTTTTTTAATAAAACCCAAGGGAGAATCTACACTAAATGTTTACCTGGGACACACTGGAAATCCCCATACCTGTTGCAAATGTCACCCGTCCAATGGATTGAATTGTTGATTCCCACAGGAATGCTATTAATACCAGGCTACGGGTTGCTCAGAGTCACCTGTTTGCACACCCTGCTCCGTGTATCTCTCTTTTAACTCTGTGGTTTCTGGTGAAGGTTTTGTCTGGTTTGCCTCCTCATGCAAAATTATTTTGATAACTGCCATATTTTGCCAGAAATCATTTTGCCAGAAATTCACAGGCCCAGCCTACCAGTGACTTTTCAGACACGTAGCAACATCTAGCTAAGTGAAGCTGCTGCGAACTGTCAACACCCCTTACCCACATAACTTGCAAATGGCTGTTCTTTATCTGGTTTTTGCATGTTAAGCTGCCTGCTGGCAATTTCTAGAAACTATTTTATGTAATAGAAAGGTCTCATTTGGAAATTATCACACTATCCATCTGAGTACTCGGCACTTGCTGATGTCAGAGCCACGCTGTCTGTAAGCTTGCAGATTGGGACATTTATTTTTAGTTCCAGTAATTTTTGGATCTGAGTCTACTGAAGTGTTCACAGCAAGACTGCTAAAACTATCATGTGTTACTTCGTTTCCATCTGAACTTCATGAATTGATCTAAACTTTATAAATTTACTCAGGTTGTTTTGAAACCAGGCCTACAGTCTAAATTTGCTGTCCTTGCTGCTCTTATTCTGTCAAAAAGCAATCTTGTACCTTCTTTTGGTGGAAGGGCCTTCATTCTGCTTTGGTCCCCATCTGTGCCCAGTGATTCCTTCCGTCATATATGTACCTTTTGATCCGTCTCCTCTTTCATGTGAGCACTTACAGTTCCTTGTCAGAGTAAGTTTTCTCTCAGCTCAGCTGAATAAGGGCCACACCTGAAGTTCTGTTTGTTTTCAATAACAGCTACTGAAGAGCATTTATTGTAAAAAGGAAAACTATCAGAAGCTTATTTTCCTTCCTCCAAAATGACGTGTGTGAACATTATTTAGAACAGTGTGAGCATCTGTAGTTGCAGTTTCTAAAATGAAGATAACATTTCTGTTCCCAGTACTTAGAACCTCAAGATTGATTTTTGTCATATAATTATCACCGATAGTATCTGCTTCTGAATCAAAAAGATGCTTGTTATCCTACCGACTTCTTGTAGCAGTTATAATTAAGTCTGCCCTAATTCTGAACAGTGTTATTCATAATAAAATAATATTCAAATTCATCCTGAAGATGAGATGTTGAGAAAATTGGATTCTTCTTATGGCACTTTACCTCCTTTTGAGGGCTTCCTCACTTCCTAAATTGTTTTAAAGTTGCTCATAATATAATTATCTGCAATGTCAGCAGTAATTGAGTAAAAGAATTACAGACTGTAGTAGTGTAAATGCAGTGGGCCAAATTTTTTGTAAGTTGGCAAAAAACTCGTTTTACTGAGTTATACTGATTTACTGCTGCTGTGTGGCTTGATATTTCTAAACAGTGCTTATACACTGAAATTTGCATATTTGTTGATTAATGTTATAAATCTGATAAACTTGGCAGAGTGTTTTTGCTGAATCATGAGCGATGCTGTTGAATAATATCTTAATTGAAGGGGCCTGGGATAGATACAGCAAATTCCCATCTGAGGAATGCCCACTGGCTTTCTCAAAAACTCTGTGAAGCTTGCAGACTTTGAATCAGTACAGCCTTTAACTGTTTACTTTTTTCTCCACTGCTTTAATGCTGATTCTAATGTAGCCAAGGCATATTTTGGGCATCTGAGGATGGTTTCGGCAAAGCATGAACTGAAATGTGTTGCTTGGGCTTTATGTATTTGCTCATTCCTGTTTGTTTTTGTTTTTTTTTTTTTTTTTTTCCTGAGAACCAATGCGCTTAGTGTGTTTTCACTTTATAACTCATTATATCATAGAATCATAGAATTGTTAGGGTTGGAAGGGATCTTAAAGATCATCTAGCTCCAACCCCCCCCCGCTGTGGGCAGGGACATCTCCCACTAGATCAGGTTGCTCAGAGGCCCATTCAGCCTGGCCTTAAAAACTTCCAGGGATGGGGCTTCCACCACCTCTCTGGGCAACCTGTTCCAGTGTCTCACCACCCTCATGGTGAAGA